>JADWPL010000028.1:0-386563 GCA_016109495.1 Phialophora tarda | reverse complement strand
CAGATTGATTAGTTGATCACTCACTCACTCGACCGTACTAATTACGGTGGAGTGTTTGGCGGCTTAGGCCCCTGTGGGGGGGGCCGCCGCCCCCCCCCCCCCCCCCCCCCGGGGGGAACAATCGCCTCACCAGTTCTCCCAAACAGCATCCGGGAGCACCGTCCGCATGACCCTCCAATGCCCGATTGCGCTCCGGGCCTGCCACTTCTCCAGCTCTTTGGTGTGTCCATGCTTCAACACTGCTCCTTCACGGTCGAACTCCTCGGGCATGATCTCGTGTTTGGGCAGCAGAAACGCCCGCCTTGCCCCACTGCCCAGGAAGTCGGCCGGCACGGGATCCCGGAACTTGACGGGGATGTCGCGCTTCCGGCAGAAGAAGACCATGTTTGTGAAGTCGTCGGGCTTGACGCCCGGCGCGGGCGCCTCGTCTTCCCTAAAGACTCGGCACGAGGGGAACACGGCGGTGATGGTCCGGTAGATCATGGACGCGGCCGGCATCGCGAGGTCGCCGGCGTAGTTGATCGCGATGACCCCGTCGGGCTTCAACAACATGTGCAGCCCGGAGAGGAACTCGGTGGTGAAGAGCGCGACGGGCTCGGCGCCGCCCGTGAAGACGTCGTGGATGATGTAGTCGTAGGAAGCCGCCTCGGAGGCGTTCGCCGTGGTCACGGCGTGGACGGCGTCGCCGATGTAATGGCTGTGGTTGTGCGGGAAGTCGAAGTATTTGAGCGCGAACTCGTGCACGACCGGGTCGAGTTCCATGACGGTGGTGTCGATGCCATGTTGGATCAGTGCCGACGGGGCAGTCCCCACGCCGAGCCCGACGTTCAACGCGGTCTTGGTGTGGGTGGTCCTAGGCGCCGGCTCTGCGAGGCGGACGGCCTCGAGCATCACGAAGATGGAGTAGATGGGCTCGCCGACTCTTCTGGCGACGCCTCCCCTCTTGGGCGGCGGCATCTTCCATTCGCCGCCCAGCAAGCTGTGGTCGCAGCGCATGACGCGGAATCCTTTCACGTTGTCCTCCAGGACCGAAATGTATCCCGTGATGGACTCCTTCCGCTCCAGGAGCGTATAATGGTGCAGTGCGAGCGTGTTGTTCAGCACCTCGGTGGTCCGAGACAGGGCACAATGCGGATTCGCAACCATGGTGAAAGCGACGGCCGGAAGTGAAGGCCATAGGACACTCTTGGGCAAGGCCATGCCGTACAGCGAGGCCATGACCAACTGCATGCCGATCCGCGACCTCAGGAAGCCAGGGCCGACAGTGGACGAGACGAACCCCTTGCACGCCTGGTGCAAGACGTTGAAAAGCATGAACAAGCCCATCGAAGGCGCCGCGTCACCCAGACTTGAGTCGAATCTGCCCATCACGCTGTCGAAAGATTGCATGGCAACGCAAATGGACAGTGTCACCACGGGGAAGCAAGTCAGGCTCTCTGTAACCACAGGGCCCAACGGATTCCCCAGGACCGAACTCAGACGGAACAAGATGAGCTGGATTGTCGGCACCCAGAAGCAAAACGGGGTGATCAGGCGAGAGATTCGCTGTGCTAGATAGCCTCGGAGCAAGAACGCGGCCAGGAAGCACGCGGTGAGTCCATACCGATGATAGTGGCTCGATGGGATCTCTCCATAGACTGGCGACAGGCTCAGCTGTGACACGGGTGCATACAGTGCTGCGAGGAGAACCAGCTGTAGAGCTGTTTGCACCCTCGAGTCACCCAGGGTAGCCCAGATAGACCGGCGCCTCTCAACTATCTTTGCCGTACGTCGCGGCGTGTCGGATCCCGATGTCTCTGTCGCCGGCGTCCTTTTGTCCTTCGAGACATTGTTGGGCTTAGCCGATCGTTTGGCCATGTCGATGCCGGTTCGAGACCCAGAGACGAGATCACCAAGTCGATAGGGACTATATGAATGCAGATATATCGATTCCAGACAGGAACGCACCAAAGCTTAGGGATGCCGTGCCTGTAAGCTTCAGGCTTGCAAGGTGCCCGGCGACTCCACCAGCTCGCCGACGCCACTAAGTGACCGGATCCGCTGCGCCTCCCCCCTTATGGTTTCGGCGTGGACAATATGGAATCGGTTTAAAGAATGTCCAGCTAGACTCGGCCACTCTTCTTCACATTGGGAGATATCGCGCACGACATACAGAAGCTCAACTTATGACGACCTTCCAAACGGATGGTTCCTCTCAGGCGCTTTCCAACCGTCAACTGTCAACTGATGGGATTTGTAAACCAACCCAATAAACAGGCTTGAATATACCTGGCGCTGTACAGCCCGCCAGCCAGTCTCATGGACAACAAAGCCTCTTCGGCCAGTGATCCAAATCTGGGGGTATCGAACAGGAAGAGAAAAGAAAAAGATCCATCACATCGAAACAGCCATTGACCCATTACCAACACGCTCCGGACTGGGTCGACCCATCGTCAAAGTCTGCCTCCCAGCCACATCCGACCCTTTGTGGACACCACCCATAGGCCCTACCGTGCGGTGCGCTTTCGTCTCGTCGTGTAGCGTCATTCGCGTTCGTCCGACGCCTCCCATCCCGCCCCAAAACATGTGATCACGCATTATTACTATGCCAGCGCGGCGTGTGATCGCCCTCGCCCTCATTGAGCCAAGACCCCTAGTGCGATTCCCGAGTCTGCTGGATCGCTGCTGAGGAACCAGTCCTTCTTGTTGAAACGCCTGGCTTCTTTCTCCGCGTCGACATCAACCTCGACGTCAAGCCCGAGGTCGATTCCGCTGTCGTCCTGGTTTCCCGGTCCCCGGCCTTTCACCGGGCTGGTCAGACCGGTGTGGAAACTAGGCAGATCCAAAGGGCCTCCATGCCTCAATTCGTCAAGGTCAGCATCCGTTGCATCGTCGTCGATCGCAGGGGCGGCGTCCTCCCCCACGCGGGTCGGTGGGAGGCTTGGCGAGCTCTTTGAAGCGGTCACGGGTCTCTTAGATGAGCGCGAATCCTGTTCGATTCGTGTGCTCGTGTTGAACCCGGCCTCTTCTTCTGTCCGCTTTCTTTTCGTCCCACGAAAACCCTCGTCCGGCAGCGACTGTGCTTGTCTGCGTTTCTCTTGCTCTCGCTCGTCTGCCATGGTTTGACTGTGTGAATCCAGCATGAGCCCTTCCATCTGGGTCATCCACTCGAGCATCTGCGTGGTAAAAGACTCGACGAACCACCACGACTGATAGCTGTGGGCTACGCCTCGTCCCATTTGTGTCATGATGCTTTTCCATAATCTCGTATGACAGTTGATCATACACTGCGGGTGATGGCCGACAAAGAGTTGAGGCAGTCGCTCCAGCCAGTTGACCCAACGCTCCAGCAACGACATGGGATCGTCGCTGACCTCCGGAAGCAGAATCCCAAACGCGGCAGTGGATTCATCATTAAGCAGCGTTGCGTATGCGCTCGTCGGGTCGTCTTCGGCTGCGTGGACCAAGGGCTCGTCAACAGGGTCAACAAGAGGCCGCATGTCGTGCTTGAGCATGCCACGGACCTTCTCTATGCTTTCTGGAGCCGGCATGCTGTCCTCTAGCAGCTGATCAGGGTCCACGATGGACATCAGATCCAGCCACATCTGAGTTCTTTGTTGCGGGTCCTCGAGCATTCGACTCAACTGTAGAGTCGCCGTGTTTGCGCCCTTCAGCTTCTTCAACACGTTCACAAAACGTTGCGCAGGCACAATCTTCGCAACGATGACATGGACGGGGCACTTCTCCTCGAACGCTGTTATGAGGTGACCGACCAATTTCGTCCCTATCCGATCAAAGACATTCCATACAACGTCGGGGACATTTTGTAACGCCAACGGAGCAATAAACCGGACGATCTGCTTGTACATTCGCATGTCGCATTCTTGGATCCACGGAGCCAAACATGGCATCGTGAAGACTTTGGAGACGGGCACGGTCATCTTGCCGTTGAAAGCCGAATGGTGGTTGAAGAATGGCTTCTCCTTGCATTTCCGGAAGGCATCAATCACATCGATACAGTATGAGCGGTACAGATGGAACAATGCTCTGGCGATGGCTACATCATAGATCTCACCTTCAAGGTAAGGATGTATGTCCGGGAAGTCAATCGGTGTATCTTGTGATGAAGTCGCAGGCTGAGAAAGGGAATTGACCGTTGGCATTCCAAGGTAAGATGCCATGCTCCCCGGCAGATATCGTCGAATCGATGGCAGTGCGGCAACGACGTTTCCGGGCATGGTTTTGACAGGAAAGCGGATGGTGGGAGTGTCGATATACTTGCAATCCAGCCTCTCAGATTGTGCATCCGGGGGGGTCGACAATTCATCCGCGGTAGTGTCCGCTTCTTTGGACAAGAAAGCGGCACTGGGAGCGGGAAAGTCGGCAGTCTCCATCGTGGCTCTTGACATAGGTCGGTCCAGAGAAGGAGAGACGTGGGACTTGAAAACCTTGGTCGCTTCCACGTTTGAAGCATGTCGTTCATGTTGGTTGCCGCTCGATGTCCCAGGTCTTTCGACGGGCGGGGCGTATGGCCGGTCATCATCGTCCATAATCAACGAGAGATCGACGTAGTGGTATTTTGATTCGCCTCGGACGCCGAGTCTTCTTGTTTGCACATTGGGAAAGATGATGCGCACAAGCTTTCCGAAGGAGGCCGGGTTGAGAGTCGGGACACGCTCATTGCCGCAGCGCTCCGTGTATCTCGTAAAAACACGGTCGCGTCGAACTGAGTTTGAAGATCTCTGACAACTTTCTTGGAGCCTGGGATCGTAAGTATTGATGTAAATGATCGACGTGGGAGACATACCATAGCATCGCGAAGACCTGTTTCGCCTTTTCCGACTTTCCGCCAGCGCCTTCATTCCTCTGGACTTCGGCTGCGACCTCTTTCAATGTCTTACCCTGATATTGGGCCAGGAGTCGCCGCAATTCTTGGTCATTGGCAACACTCGAAGCGGCGCCTTTTCGTCGTTTGGCACCGCCATTCTCATTGTTCGAGTCTTCAGGCGCTGGGGAACCTTCAAACTGTTCCGAGTGATGGCGCATGTGATGCATATGTTGAGGGCCGATGGGATACTGAGGGACGCCATGGGGATATTGCATTGGATATTGTTGCATCTCTTGGAATGCTTGTTGTGACATTGGACGCACCTCATGTGGCATTCCCGTGGCAGGATCTGTTGGCTGTTGATGAATATGTGGGTGTTGATAATGCATCATCATCTCGTCTGGATTGGGACCATAGATGCCACCGGCTGCATGACCGCCATGTTGTATGAAGAAAGCGTTTTGATCAAGAGGTATGTTTGGATCATCTCGTTGTTGTTGTGGTGGTGGAGCATGCGCCTGATGCGCGGGTTGGAAAGCAGCGCCGACACCCACGGATTGTAAGCTGCTCGTAGATGCCCGAGATTTGGGGCGCGGCTTCTCTTGATGCAAGAGTTGGGTTCTGGTAGGAGCGGAATCCTGCTGGTCTGGAGTCTCCTCCACGGATTGGGTTGGCGACTGCGCCATGTCTAGTTCGCCGATAACTCCGCCGCCAGGACGAGGACAAATAACTCTTTGTACTTTATCCCCCTCGAGCTGTTGTGTGAAACCGAGATTGTGGTCGCGGGAAATGTTGGTGTAGGTTCGTCGCAGAAGAGGTTGGCTCCGGAATTCGACCGATCACAACACAACATCTGAGCGCACAATGAGGTCGACGGGATTTGCGGCGGTGGGCGGGCGTGTCGCTGGTTCGATGAGCGTTTGCGGGATCAAGTAACTCGCGTCGGCGTGGCAGTGAAGATGTGCTGCTCAATGACGAGCCGTCTTCACGGTGTCGGATCACTTCGCGTGGTGGCTGTCAATGCTGAGATGCCACTGGCTTGTGATTTGTGTATGTTGAGTCGAATCCGAGATGTTGACTAGGTAACGAGCGGAAAACAACAAGAAGTACGGTGAAGTTTGGTAGCTGGAATGCACTACGGGGGATCACTTCACGCCCATGCCCCATTCCGGGTGGAGACAACTGGGCCTTGTGGGGTCGAGTCAGGTGGTGACTGCGTGTCCGTCACCGACTGAGCAGCATCAGCCATTGAAGCCATCAGGCGATTCGGACAGGTGCTCCTTCCTCGTGCCTGGAGCAGCCGCCCACCCAAACTCCAACAAAACCCAACGTCATCTCCTTCACCTGTTCCTCCATCGCACATTCGGTTTGCACTCTACACATCAGGACCGCACAAGATTCCATCCACATTCAGTGTCCCCTGCACCACGATAACAACCTATATTCCCTCCAAGGTATTCAGTTGACCGCCGTCAAGATGTCGTTCCAAGACAAAGCCCAACACCAGATCTCTCAGATCGATAAGGAGGTATGTGAGCACATGTCAACCCAGGCATCCGGATTCCCATTGTCGCATCCAGCACGTCACCGTCCATGGTCCCTCCATCTCATCACAGACTGCGTCAACGAGGAGGATTGAGCTGATACCTGGTGTCTGCAGCTTAGCAAGTATCCTGTCCTCAATAATTTCGAGAAACAGACCAACGTTCCCAAGGTCTACGTCTTCCTCGGCCTCGTCGGACTCTATTTCTTCCTCGTCTTCTTCAACATTGGAGGCGAATTTCTCGTCAACTTTGCCGGCTTCATCGTCCCTGGATACTACTCTCTTGAGGCATTGTTTAGCAGTAGCAAGGTTGACGACACTCAATGGCTGACAGTATGCTTATCCGATAATTCTCGCATGCAAATACACTGACGTTGACCGCAGTACTGGGTCGTCTACGCCTTCCTCACCGTCTTTGAGAGCATCATCAATGCCGTCTATTGGTTCCGTAAGTCGCACCACCTGAATATATCATCCAGGGTTCCCTCTAATGATCTTATCAGCATTCTACTACGTTTTCAAGTTTATCTTGATCTTGTGGATGGCCCTTCCCGTGACCAATGGCGCCCAGATTGTCTTCCGATCTCTCCTCCACCCGATCTTCTCGCGCTTCTTCCAAGGCCAGAGCACCACCACCTCCGGCGATGTCCGCAACAAGGCCGACGCCGCTTTGAAAAGCCAGTAAACGACTCAAACGGTCGTTGTCTAGCTTTGTGCAGGAATTGAAGGAAATCGCTGACTCTTGATGCGATCTACGACGGGACGACAACAACATGATATCGCCAGGGGACAAGGTACGCGGCGAATGAACATGACATTGGCGAAGACACGAAGGCGACGGAGGACGTGCAGAGTAGCGCACAGACAATGAAGAGGGTATGAGCAGGAGTATTCTTACAACTTTCCCAATAGACCAGTCGATCTTGTGTGACTTGAAACGGCAGCGGCTACGGAGTATCAACTTGGGGGCGGGTGGAATTAGTGGCAGAAACTAGCAGCAGAAGTAGTTGCGCAGTCATGGCCATGCGCAATGAATTCAATACAACGCTTTTGCTCTATACTTTTCTATTTGTGAGGGTTCGAATGGCGCTCGTACTTGAACTGCCGAACCAGAAGAATGTCTCGTACGAATGAGCAATGGCAATGAGCTTCAACTCCAACCTCCGACAAACCCTCTTTCAGCACTCTCCTGCTGCTTAGGATTGACGTATATCCTGTACGGGAAGGGGTTCTGATCACTGGTCGTGATCGGCGGGATATGGTCCTTGTCCCGGTTCACAATGGCGACGATTTTCATGGCTGTCTTCTGGAGAGACGACTCCATGGCGCGGCGGACCTTGATTCGGTCTATCATATCACATGAGTGAACATTCCCAGTGACACAGCATGGCCATCGCGAAGGAGAGCAAACTGTTTTGGAAATGACAGACTCACCTGCTTCACTCCTAGGTCTCGCAACGATGACCTGCACACACCACTCCTCCCAACAAACTTCCTCATCCGTCTGGCCTCCTCCACCTAACCTGCCGAGCCATCCTGTGGTAATCCCTGTCCTTCTTCTCCTTCTGTCGAAGAATCTCACCACAATCTCGCCTCTCGAGCCGCCTGCCGCGGCTGACGGGCTCGACGGGCCCATCGAGGATTGTAGCGTCAGCTGCGATATGAGGAGGTTGGTGTGCGAGTCGATTGCTGTGGAGATTTCGGGCGGGTCCAGGATGGAGGGGAGGGTGATGGGGAGCGAATGTTGCGAGTGTGAGGACGTGTGCGTGTGGGACGAGTGTGAGGACGCTGTGGGCGTGTACAAGGACGGTCGGACGGGCGGGAAGTAACGGTGGAAGAATATTGTATGCAAGACTCCTGCTCATGGAGACCTGTCAGGTTTTGTTCTCTGTGTACCTTGGTACCCTTTGGGGGGAGCGAGCCCGCGCGGCGCACCTTTGACTATGTCCCTGACGAAATTCTGGTCCGCGAAGACTTCGAGTATGTACTCGCGAGGGCCTTGGTCCATGGTGACAGGCTGCGACGTTTGCGCAAAAAGTACGCTGTAGCCTGGAACTCCTTGTTACGATAGTGGGGTCGGGTTGTGTGAGTGTATACACAGTTGCACGGAACAGCGAAGTGAGTGGCAGCCAGGAACTGGCGCCTCGTAAGAGCTGTTGGTTCAAGACATGGTGGTCCGTAGACTTCAACAGATGCGCCTTATGCGCTGGTAACTTTTCGCCCTGATAATACTCATGGAGAGAGGGACGACGAGGTACGCTGAAACTCCTTCAAGTTCCTTCCATGGTGGGGTCTGTCGGGCAGCAGAGGTCATCCCCGGCTAGCAAAGGCAGGCACATCTCCGGGTAAAAGGGCGCCTAACAAAAGTGCCCTTACTGTGCAGTTACGTAGTTGCCGGCTTGCCTAGATCGCTGCCATTGGTTAAGGAAGACCTCCGCCCGCCGTGCTTCTGCCAGCCTTGAAAGCCGAGGCACCAGCCACAGGTTCATTCCGCTCAACTCGACAAATGTGATCAGATCAACACCACTCGTGTCTCAATCTGTTCGCTCGCCTCGGCGCATCTGCTGCTCATTGACACGCCCGTCCTGAGCTCCCTGTCGCTTGCTGTATCGCTTGCGATCATGTCATATCCCTCGACACCCTGTACCTGAGATACGGTACACTTACACCTCTGCTGGTCAAAATGATATCAGCCACACGTCGCTGGTTGCGCCGGCATCGCACTGGGATAGCCATCGGCGCTGGAGTCGTTGGCGCGGGATACCTGGCTGCTCAATATGTCATTGGGAAGGTTAATGAAGCGCGAGAGCGTGTGCAGATGGACAGGATCGCGAAGGAGAAGTATGGCAAGGGGTGTTCTCAATTGCTGGCATGCGCTGATTCCATATCCTTAGCATCCGACGCCGATTCGAACAGAACCAGACCGATTGTACTATCACCGTTCTCGCCCTGCTGCCCACTCTCACCGAAAATATCGTGGAGGATCTCCCCGTCGAGCAATTGACTCATGAACTGCAACAGAAGAAGGCTGAAAGATTAGCACGTGCCTCAGGAGAGGGGAAATCTGAAGCCTCATCAATGCATGATGGCGACACGGCAAGCATGTCCAGCTTTCAGACGGGGAGCTTCATACATGCCAGCCAGTTCCCGCTCAATGGAAGCCAGTCGACGGGCCCGCGGCGGACCAAGGCCCAGCTCTGGAATGAGTTGAAGGTGACTTCGCTCACGAGAGCATTCACGCTGATCTACAGCCTATCGTTACTTACGATACTCACAAGAATACAACTGAATCTCCTTGGCCGACTGAATTACCTATCTTCGGTCATTTCGCTGGCCCAGCCACCAGCACCGGGTACAGCCAATTCTATCTCCTTGGAAGATCACGACGGTGGAAGCGCAGGCACCGGGTTTGGGAACGATTTCGAGACGAACCGGAGATATCTAACCTTCTCATGGTATCTGCTGCACAAAGGGTATGCGCAGATACTGGCAAAAGTCAGGCAAGCAGTTGAGGAGGTATTTGGAGGCATTTCGCCTAGTGAGGGAATCACAGCCGCTAGACTCAGCGATCTGGTTCTTGAGGTGAGAAAGAAGGTCGAGGGCAGTTCGGAGCAGGAGAGGTATGCCACGAGATGGCTGCCATACATGCTGCCACCAAAGGAGGAGGAGGAGGCTGTCTTGATCGAGTCTGGCGTGATCACTCCACCTGCTACCTCACCAGGTTCAGAGTCACTGAATCAAGAGCACGACGAGAGCAGGCACGGCTCCATCCACATCGACACATCGACAGGACCGTTGCGTCAACTACTGGACGAGACAGCCGATCTGATCGACTCGCCCACTTTTACTCGAATTCACACCCTGCTGCTGGGGTCGATGTTCTCACATCTCATTGACGCTCGAGTCATTGAACAATCATATCCACAACTGAGGCAAAACTCGCCCTCATCATCGATTTCCAGCGCACCACACCCGCGCATCCAAGAGCTTGACTCCGCGGTCACAGTCGTGCCAGGGGAGCCTCGTGTCAAACTGGCCAATATACTAGCGGTCATCACGCGCCAGGCACACGCCATCGGCAATGGCAATAACCCACCTAATGAATATGTATCTACTGCAGAGGCGGAAGTGAAGGAGCTCGAGGCATTTGCCGCGGTCATTTACGCGAGCAACATAGACCACAGCCTCGACGACAATCGGCCGAATGATGACGAGGGTGGGCTGAAGGCTTCGGATGGAATTGGCGTTAGTGACGTCGGTGCCGAACCCGTGGATGAGTTCATTGAGAGCAAGCTGGAGAGTGCGTGGACCAAGGTGACAGGGTCAACTTCCTTCTCGTCGCGGTGATGGAGGGTGGGAAAAGGTCATTATAGAAGATACGACGGTTCAATGAAGATGGGGATGACATGCTGGAAGGAGTTCTCCTGTTGTCGTATCCCTTAGCGAGACAGATACTTCAATGGCAACAATAACAGTGATTGTGACCAAGCTCCTCAAACATCATTAACACCATCTCCCTCATGTTGCTGCTTCGGTGACATGTCCCCGCCGGGCGGAAGCTGACACCGATTCACCGACCAAAACCCCCAACTTTACTTTTTGTGAACATCTGTCTTCGGCCGATCAGATCAGAGCAGGTTGCAAGTCCACAGGCCACCTGCTTTCCCTTCACATGGCCCTGATACCCCGTTGACACATCTCGCGCGGTCCTTGGGACCTCTTCCTTTCTTTCCTCCCCCAGCTCCTCAGTCATGGCCAACGAGGCCGCGTCGCCCATGGATTTCTCTGGGCTCGACCGTCCCATCGGCATGGGCGGGCATTTCATGAACGTTTTTCGCGGCGACGAGTGGTTGAACTGGCGCATGGTGCCGTTTTATTTGATCTGGGCTGCCTTTGCGGTTGTATTAATGGTACGCTGGGGGCTGCAGGCCTTGTCTTCCCTGCCTACGTGGAGCAATGTTGACTGACGCGGAGTGGAACGCACAGGTCTGGCTCTTCATATACTTCTTCGTGCCGGAGCCGCGAAAGCCCCTCCCCTCAGAGAAGACGTACACGACGGTGGATAAGACGGGCGACGTCACGGACCCGGAGCCCCTGCCGTGCTGGTACGACGAACTCCTACGAAGGTATTACAAGGCGAAGCAAGAGAGGCCTGACAAAGACATTGATATGGAAAAGGAGTTTGAACCCGAGCCGCCGGAGGTGTTTCTCACGCTGGTCATCCCGGGGTTCAACGAAGAGGACAGATTAACAGGCATGTTGGAGGAGGCTGTGAATTTTCTGCAGACCGAGTACGCCGCTGGCGGTCCATCGAGCTCGAACATGCAGGGCATACCCGAACACTCGGCCAAAACCGACGGTGACCCAGACGAAGACGCAGCCGGCCCTCGACGCAGGAAGAAGGCCAACGGCATTACGGAGACACCGCAGCCCCTCTCCGGGTGGGAGATCCTCCTCATCGACGACGGCAGTACAGACCACACGCTGCTCACGGCCCAGACGTTCGCCCGCGCACACATCCTCCCTCAGAACCCACGCCGTGACTCCGGCCCCTGGACGCACCGGTCCCCCAAGGGGGTGAAGATCCAGCCGGGCTCGATCCGCATGGTCTCGCTGGAAGAAAACCGCGGCAAAGGCGGGGCCGTCACGCACGGCATGCGCCACGCCCGCGGGCAGTACGTCCTCTTCGCGGACGCGGACGGCGCGTCCAAGTTCTCGGACCTCACGAAGCTGCTGGCCGCGTGCCGGACAGTCGAAGACTCACAGGGCCGGGGTATCGCGGTCGGGTCGCGCGCGCACCTCGTCGGCTCTGAGGCCGTGGTCAAACGCTCCAAGCTGCGCAACTTCCTGATGCACGCGTTCCATCTCCTCCTCTGGCTGCTCACCCCGCCGGCCACGGCGCGCATCAAGGACACGCAGTGCGGGTTCAAGCTGTTCTCGCGCCCGACGTTGCCTTTCATCATCCCGCACATGCACATGGAGGGGTGGATCTTCGACGTCGAGATGCTCATGCTGGCAGAAGGTGCTGGCATTCCCGTAGCCGAGGTGCCGGTCGGGTGGAGGGAAGTGGTGGGCAGTAAGTTGAATGTGGTCAAGGATTCCATCAGCATGGCGTGGGGACTGGCCATACTCAGGATCTGCTGGGGGACGGGAATCTATCGACGATAGCACACAGCATAGCTGTGGTCACGGTCATGGCAATAGCGGTGGCTCAGGGGTGGTCAAGTCTGGGTTCGATCGAGTTTAGCTTGGACAGCCCTCGTGTCGATGCATGACTATCGCGATCTGTATGAAAAGATAAGGGATAGAAGAAGAGGGGGAAAAGATAGGGATCCTTAAAGATGTGATGATGATGAGCATCTGGCACAATGATGTCCTTCCTTTCAGGAGAGGAATGAAAAAGGAACCGAAAACCAGCACAATACTATCGCGTGCTCTTAGGAGTGGTCACACTTGCTTACATGAAGTACAGTGATTATAGGCCGTTCGAACCATATCGTCTCGCTCGCCCTTGCGCATTGGAAGAGATACCCATCATGATCCTGTCACCTGCCGTACGAGTATCACTTGATATAGAGTATCCTCAGTAGTGACGCCGTCATAACAGCAAGTAAGCAAGGCGAAGGGTTGGGTAGATAGAAGCCTCGTAAGACAGGTACCTACCTATATCATGAATATCCCATGTACGAGTACGGGTAGAGCTATCGTACAGTAGGTGAGAGCAAAGTAACCGGAGTGAGGCCCTGATTGACCAACAGTGAGTACTCATCCTAGGTAGTTGCACCAAGTCCTCCTGCTGTACGTCATTGTCCGTGGTCGATCTGTAGATGAAACCTTTGATGAACTCCAACTCCAACTCACTCACGCACGCACGCATAATTCGTTACAATATCAAATAAAGACCACAAGGCTTTCTCCCAAGACCGTCTATTCCGTTTCCGTTTCCGTTATTGTTCCCTTTCCCGTCACTGTTACTGTTACTGTTATCTGTGTCATGGCATGACATGACCATGGCTCCCACATGCTGAGCGCACGCTCTTCACCTGTCCCCCACCACCACCATCTCCTCCTCCTCTGCCTCCCGCGACGCCCTATTATTAATAGCGCCAGATTACACGTCCGGGGGTCGACGAGGCCAGGACCGGCGAAGATGGCGGGTGACGGGATGTCTACTTTTGCGCCTCGGATGGCCAAGAATCTCTCCATGGAGAGAATGGTATGTGCTGCTTGAAACTTGAATTTCGTATCTTGAAGTTTGTATCTTGAAGTCTGGGTCTTGAAGTTTGTGATTTATATCCTAAGTCTGTACTTGAACTTTGTGTCGAAATCTGTACTCTGGAGGCAGATCTATTTAATTAAGCCGTGCACGTTTTGTCTACTCGATCCTGGTCCCCTGGCTAATCGATACCCTCCAGGACGTATCCTCGGCAAAGTGGATCACTCTCAAGAAGATCCAATACATCGACCCAAAGGGATCCCAACGGGTGTGGGAATCCGCCGAACGCCTGACCCGACCGACCAACAGCGAATGCGACGCGGTCGGCGTGGTCGCCGTGCTCAGGGACCCGGACTCCCCCACGGATTCAGGCCCGCGCCTGCTCCTGCAGAAACAGTTCCGCCCGGCGTTGGGCAAAGTCACGATCGAGTCGCCGTCGGGGCTGATCGACGAGGGCGAAACACCCGCCCAGGCCGCGATTCGCGAACTGAGAGAGGAGACCGGGTACGTGGGCACGATCCCCGCGGACGCCGCCGCGGCGGAGGGCTTCGTCATGTGGAACGACCCGGGGTTCTGCAACACGAACACCAAGATGATTTTCGTGGACGTGGACTTGTCGGATCTGCGGAATCGGGATCCCAAGCCCGAGTTGGAGGAAGGTGAGTTCATCGAGTCGTTCACCCTGCCCTTGGAGGGGCTGTGGCGCGAGTTGAATAGGCTGGATGGCGAGGGGTATGCAATTGATGCGAGGGTCGGGGGGTTGGCCCAGGGGATGGAGATGGCCAGGCAGTGGAGGGACGCGCTTGGGAGGTGACCTGCGGAGTAATCATACCACATGCGTGCATGGACGGACGGATGAATGGACGTATGTAGATGTAGTAGACGACAATTCTGGGTGGCAGGATACGCTGGGGAGGCAATAGACGGTGGCAAGGCACTGGCTTCTCTCCTCCGGTGACGCGTAGAGGAGCCTGCTTTCTATCGGGGCGAGGCGAGACAGAGTCGCCTTGCGTAGGCTTTATGGTCCGATTCAGAAAGTCGACTTCTCAGGCACTTCTGCCCGAGTAACGAGGCTCCACGGCAAGGCTTCGCCGACTGTAGTTCGTTGATGTAGCCGCTCGTCTCGCGTCAATGCTAGCTTCTGTACATTCGAGCAAAAGCTCCCGACAGACCGGAGCGTTGGATTCTTGCATCAGTTCACCGTGCGAGCTCCCGGACAATCCATGTTCGAATCCAGTAATCCAAGCGTGCTGGCAAGCCCGTCCTGACCAGGTCCACTCGCGCTTTGCAGCGGGAAACCTTGCGCCTGCAGGGTCGCTTCGTCCCTTGATCCAGGATCATCAATTAGATCGGCAATTATGGCGGAAGCAGATCCAAGCCAGGCTCTCACCGCAGACGCGCGACTTGATCTGCCTGTTCATGCAGACTTTTCTGGTCAGATGCACGGCGCATCGTCCTCGTGCAGAGCCATCAAGTCGAGTCCATGCCCGACGGCGCGGCGATAACCCAACTTCGCCGGCCGCTGGTCCCTCGTCGACCTGCCCATTCCCCCAAATCTATCCCGCACTAGGTCCCCGCTGCCTTGGTAGTCAATGGCTCCGCCGAGGAAGTCTAGATTCTGCGGGTCTACTTATGATCTAGAGGCTAAGAGGGCAAGGGAAGAGAAGTTAATGAAGAAATGGACTCGGCGGCCATCCTTAGCCGGTGGCGGTGTCGGTAAAGCCGTCGAATCAGAAAACGCGATCACCGACTCAGCCACTTCGGATGCTGCCGAGCCCGGAGGGGGGAACAAGTAGAACAAGTAACCAGCTGAAAAGATATCGAGTGTGGCGACGCGTAGGGGGTTTGGGTTGAAATACATCCACAATGACTATAAGTGACCACAAGGCAAGTTCCTGTTCTAATGGAATTATTAAACGAGATACCCCCGGTACCTACTCGTACTCCCCGTCCGGCTTCATATTGGCAAGGGATCAGACCACTCCCACCATGGCCAGGGCGACGACAGACCGACCGCGAGGCAGTATTCAACATGAATTTCCCATATATCCGGTTTTCGAACAGTTCAAAGGCGTCCGAGGCTGTTTCACAGGCAAAGGAACCGCGTCTGAAAACGACCATTTCTCATTCGCGCGGCCGGCAGCTCATCAAGATCCAGTTGGGAAGCCAAACCACTTCCGCACCAACCTGCAGCGGCTCGCTCGCACCGTGGGCTTCGAGCCTGGGGCGTTGGTGCTCCCGAACGGCGCGTGGCCTCATTCAGGCCAGGCGATCAAGGATGAGGACTATGCTTGGGTGCCCAACCCAGCGTCGGGGACATTGATGCCGGTCACCAGGACGAACCAACCGGTCACCTTCGACGCCGTGGCAAGTCGATCCCCCAGGCACGTCCTGGCCGTGCAGGGCGCCGACTGCCCGGCAATCTTCCTCTATGATCCGTCTTCCAGGGTCCTCGGCCTCGCCCACGCGGGCTGGAAGCCTTTGGTGCGCAACGTGGTTGGGAATGTGCTCGACGCCATGGTCGAGCTGGGGGCTCGGCGACGGAATATCCACGCGTATATCTCCCCCGGCGTGGGGGACCGGTATAATGCGTTTCAATGGGACGATGGCATGGAAGAGACCGTCAGGGATGTTTTCGTCCAGGCGGGCCGGAGCGATCTGCTCAAAGATCCGACAATACGCCACGCCATCACCGCCGAGGACCGTGCCAGACTTCAGCCGACCCTGGGGAGAGAGGTCCACGAGGTTTCAACCTTGAAGCTCTCCTATTTGGCCACCACGGAGCTTGTTCGTTGCGGCCTCGCCGAGTGCAATATTTCATGCGACAACGGCTCCACCCTTTTGGATCGATATCCATCCTCTCCGTCGTGGGATCGAGAAGTCTCGGCCCCGTTCGCATACCACTCGTTCCGGCGCGAGAAACCGAACCATGGCTTGAGCATCAGCGTTTTGTTCCTAACGGACGACGATGGGATTTAGAAAACGAGAAGCTTTGAATAAGAATCGGGAGAAAGGTTTCCTGGTAAGCCGCTTTCTTTCACCCACGCGCCTCTGTTGGGTGTGAGGCGTCATTATCTGAGTTACGCCCCATTTGCCATACTAGAAGCTCGTTTTCGAGTGCCGAGGAGGAATGTCATTACGCTTGTTCGACGCCTTGGGACGCGTGACGGCGTCGACCGTGGCCCAGCGGCGACTTCATAGCACACGTTGATTGATCCCACGTTGGTGCCGTCCGGTTTGAGATTGTGTCTGTCCGTGGGTTCTGTCGTGAATATCGTCTGTCTTCTTTTCACTTTGACAGCAAGTTCGAACCTTGCCCCGGCGGACTGTCGATGGTGGTCGGACGCGCTGGGGAGGAGGGCATAGGCCGGGCCGAAGAAGACAAGCGTCCAGAAACTCGTCCTCGTGGCCAGATCTCTGATTCGGAGCGGTCTGGCCTTGACCGTCTGATGCGTAAATCCCACAATCGTCTTGTTCGAGGCCCGTTTCTGCACATGGCCCGACGCTTCCCCGTTCAGCATGATCTCTTTCAAGAACAGGATGTTCCGAAACGAGTCCAGCATGACGCTCAGATCGATGGCGCTGCTGAACATGGCAGCAGCCCCGAGCGTGAGGGACGCCAGAAGAGCCAGGGATCCGAGCTGAGAGCCGACTGACCCGTCGGCCGGCATGCTCGTCCAGACTGAGAACCCCGTGGTGATGACAATGCCAACCATGGTCATGACGTTGGCGACGACCCCGTCCAGTGCCGTCCTGCCCGACTCCACCGCGCTGTTGATGTCTCTCTTCTGCCAGTCCCCGACCGTCCTCGCCTCGCTCATCTGCGTATCCGTCAGGACGTCCTTGTCTGCCACGGGCAAGACGCCCACGTCCTGGACCAGCGCTGCAGGACAGACCGAATACGTCGCGTTCGCGGCGGCTTTCCCCAGTTCCCTGAACACGGGGGACACGGCGCCGCCTTCCAATCGCGCTCTGAGTTCCCCGACCCCGACCGACACGAAGGAAGCTTTGTTCAACAGACTCCAGCTCGAGCCGGCAATGACCAGGGTGAAAAAGGCGTTGAACGTCCGATACACGTACCAGAAGTGCAGCCCGAATGCCGCGGCGTAGGCCACCACGACGACCAACCGCGGATAGCTGTCCGGGCCCCTGTTGTTGGTGAGGAATCCGTTGAACGCCAGAGTCGACACCGTCATGCCGAGCGCCGCCCAGGCACTGACCCATTCCCACACGGCCAGCTGCACCATGCTCTTGGTGAGGGACGAGCCCGTGGTCAACCACATTGGCGGCCTGGAAAGTCGTTGCTTCGGCGTCGCTCGGCACTGCTCGACGCCCCGCGCTGCCCGCTGCACCTCCCCGTCCAGTTGGCCGGTGTAGAAGATGCGAATGGCGTCCGAGGCCGTTCCGGGGCCTAGTGGGTTCATCGATCCCATCTTCGATCCATCACTGCTATCAGGCCAGGCGCGCGAAAGCAACTGTCCTATGTTCTCCTCCAGGATTGCCAGCGGCAGTTTACACGTGCTCAGCAGTCGTGTTCCGGGCCCGATCAGCACGGCGTAAGTGGTCGTCGTCAAGAGCACGCACGCCACGGCGAGGATCGTGTCCAGGGCCTGCACGCCGTTCGGGAAGTCTGCCAGCCTTGGACTGGTGGTTGTGGTTGTGCTCGCGCTCGTGCTCGAATTGCTAGTAGGAGAATCATCCCCACCTCCCGCTGGTATGGTGCCCGGGGAGTTCCCGACAGGCGAGCCCAGCGGACCTCCCGTGGCAGCAACAGCCACTGCGGTTGCGGTCGCCTGAGTGATCAGCAGTGTAGCCCATGAGAGGCAGAGGCATAGGCCAGCGGAGAGTGTGATCAACCCATTTCTCCCCATGCTGCACGGATCAGAGGCCAGGGAACCCCCTCAGCCTCGTACGGAGCAACGCGTCTTGAGATCTAATTAACACATGCGAACGCGCGGACTTGAGGCAATTCCAGGCAGAATAACTACTGTAAGAACTCTCGCGGAACAGATATATAAATTACATCTTCAACGTCGCGCCAACGATGTGAGGTCCTGTAGGCGGCAAATTCGCCAGCCTGATGAGCTGTTCGGAGTTCGCAGTTCGCATTTTCAGCCGCTCAGCCCCTTTACCCAAGGAAACTCACCCACGTGCGTGCAGGGCAGGGGCAAGCGAAATCACCGCCCACCGGAATTTCCGCGCGAACCCGAATCCGCACATCGACAGCGCGGAGGGCGGGATACGAATACGAACGGAGTAGGAGTAGTAACCCAGTACGAGGTCCTGGATATGAGGAGGTGCTTCGCTGAGGCGCTTCTCTCAAGTCTGTCAAAGTGAAACACGCCTTGTGGAGTCCCCAGCGCTCGAACTGTGTACACAACGGAATACAACTATCCCTTTTATTTTCCTGTGGTACTGTAATAATCTCAACAGGTTAGTTATCAAGCTGTGGCCGTCCGCCACCTCTAAGTTGCATTAGTTTGGCGCGAAGTTCGACTTTGGGGACATACCGTACGGAGTCTGTATTCGGTAGTCAGGAGCCAGATTATGTACGGAGTACTGGTAGGTCCGGTTTCTCACCGCGGTACCGAGTATTCTAGCCCCCGAAGTATCCACTGAGCTCAGTTAAAGTTCTGGCTATATTAGCCTTGTACTCACTGTTCTACTACTCCGTACCGAGTACTGTGTAGACAGTCTAGCAGAGGCGGGATATAGTGTACATTACTCGCACTGAGGCCCGTGGGATACAAAGATTAAAAAAAAGTGGTATTGCTCAAGCGCGTTTCGATATGACTACTTGCCTCATTCACACCCAGAAGTTGAGCTCGCAGGAATCATCGGCAACGACACTCTAGACTGGGAGAGAAGAAGAGGTGCGATTTCCATGCGGAGAAGACGGCGATCATATCCTTTAACATCAAGGGACTGGAGGTTCAACCGAAGCCGTGTCAAGCTCCTTGGATAGTCTTGGCTACCGAGATCAAGTCCATGAAACTCAAAGAGGCCTCAAAGGTAACAACCATCAGTGCACAGCGAAGATTCTCCTAGGTGTTGAGCCGCATAAGTTGTCGATTGAACTCGCGAAGGCTAGGCAATGAGGCTGATATGCTACGTCTGGCTGGGCGCCTGAGTTCTCAGATCACGCGGAAGCGGTCAAATGATAGCCGCAGAACTTTTGCACTTGGAGCCACAGCAGTCTCATCGGAGGCTGGGTTTGAAGACATAGACCATGTCCATCGATTGTAGGATGACCGGCGCCGCGGTGAGAGTGGCAGGAAGTCCTGAAGCCACCCCTTTCAAGTATACTCCGAACCAACCGTCCATGTGACAGAAGCGCGAGCCCTTCAAGTCCAGGCGGCTAAGACAACTCCAACACTCCCTTGTTTTCATGCACCAAGCAGGATTCAAGACCTCGGGAGGCTCAAAGAGTAACCTCTGGAAGTGCACCTGAAATCCTAGGCTCCTGGCCAGCTGCGACTGAGCCACTGCCTAGATCCCATGTAGCACCACATTCCCGTGGCAAGGAGCACCAGACTAGCATGCGCTCTAAGTGCTCTTGCTCGGTCGTCGAGGTAGGCTAGATCTTGCCAAAGAGATCACCGCACGTCTCACCCGCGTTTTCTCCTGGTCCCCATCCCGGAACAAACAAATTCTGACACCAGCATTCCCATTGATTCTTCAACCCCTGCACGCAAGTATTGGTGACTGCAGCGTCGGAGCACTTGATGGTGCTTGAGAGGATCTTGAGACCATCGTTGTTCTTGCAATCCATAATGCCACTGGCCGAGCTGAGGCCACAAGTCAGCATCAATTCATCGAGAGATGCATGCATAATTACCATTCGCAGTTGTTCGCACAGTAGTCTCCAGTAAGGCCAGGGCAGGCAGGACTTGATATTCCTAGTCCGGAGCCGCCTTTGATCGCCTGACATTGCGCACCGCAGCCGTCATCACCATCCTTGGGCAGCCCAAGGAGACCGGGTAGTGCGAGGCCTGGGCCAGAGGCAACAATGGTCAAGAAAATTGAGAACTTCATTGTGTCGGTTGGACTTGGGGAAGTCTTTTTCCTGTCGGGCCAGCAAATCTAGCTCTCAGCCAAATGTATGCGTTGAAAGGTCAACTCAGCAGTGATGAAGTCTGATAGCACGAGAGGTTGGAGGACAGAACTTGCCTGATCGTTGAATTAATACTGATGAGATATGTCAGAGTGAAGTGACCAATTCATGTTGGTGACGACCTGCGCGGCGATGACAACTGCCTTGTAGTGATAAATGTCCGCGACGATGCAAGCTGTGGTAGTGACAACTGTCTTATCAGTGAATAACATGGTGACAAAGATCCCCTGTACTGTTGAATTCAACTGGACACGGCCGTACAATGAAAGAATATTGAGTCAAGCACAATTGAAGTCTTCTCGTTGGAGGTGCATAATAGCAGGCGGCAAAAGGGACTGCCAAAGACAAGTATGGGCAAGGTTCCAGAATCGTCTCATGACCTCAGTATTAATCTGCTGGCCACGTCACTGCCGCTTCACGGAGATATGATGCTCACAGGTCGCGGAAGAGAGGGGAGCGGTGGTGAAAGAAGCATTCCCATTGCAGTCATCCTGCTGTCTTGTCGTCTCTTGTTTCTGGTTGAACGTCTAGCTTGCCTTAGACTTCATGACTGTAGAAACAAGGTAGGTTAACAGGCAGCTGATCGGAAGCAAGTGCAAACAGCAGCCGTGATGGACAGGAGTGTGAAGACAACGAATTGACAAAAGACAAACCGCAGTTACCGATTTGGAAGTGAGCGACAGTGGGGACTCGGATTCGGAACTCGGATCGGAACGCGAGTTTCTCCGGGGTTATCTCACGTGACAGAGATCTGCAGGACAAAGTCACGTGCGCAATCGACTTCCACCATGTTTCCTTCCGCGACGACATCAACGTCACTCACTTTTCCACCCGCCATGTTCCTCCTGCCAGTGCCGGCTTGTCAATCATCATGACGGGCATGATGGATTGTTGGACCATCAATCTCTGATCATCTTGTTTGCGATTGAACATTCCGTTCCACGCCACTGGATTGCCACAGCAAAGATAAATGGCGACATCACACCACGTACCTTTCTATTTCAGTGCGTCGCATGACGTTGCCGCGCCGTATACAGACCTTCAAGATGGCAGCACTAGGCCCCGTAAACCAGAGCCGTTGTGCTCTCATAACATGGTCTCACCAACTGGGAATCAAATCTGCTGTGATTCGGCATTCGAGCACGCGACGTCGACTAGGCATGGCCTCGAAATCAACGCTATCGATAGGACAGCACGACGGCGCCCCCATAACGGCATCTCCAAATTCGAAAAGGCTTCCACTCAGTGATCTGCCTTCGCAAACGTCCTTTCGCCTTAAGCAGACACCGGCGCGAGAGCTCCTCTGTCTTGAATGGTCTCAGCCGCCCCGCAACATTCTGCTGATCAAAAAGGACTGCTCGGAGTCAACGACTGAGGCCCTCCTGGAGTTCAACAGACATGTGAGAAGTACCTACCCGAATGTAAACACCCTGGTGGAACCACGGGTCTCAGATGAGCTTAGAAGTGACTTGCTCGAGCAACACTTTACGCTGCCAGAGTCTGATCAATCAAGACGCCAGTACCAGGAAAAGGTCGACCTTGTCGTCACCTTTGGTGGCGATGGCACAATTTTGCACGCGTCATCACTGTTCGCGACAGCCTCCCGCGTACCTCCCATTCTGTCATTCAGCATGGGCACACTGGGATTCCTCAGCGAGTGGAAGTTTTCGGAATACAAGCGAGCCTTTCGAGAAGTCTATATGTCGGGTGCTGCTTCAGAACGACAAGCTGTCATCGAGAGTGACCCCGCGGCCAAGTCTGAGGCTGCTAGGGACTTCACAGGCTGGTCGTCGGTGCGTGGGAAGTCAATGGGTTCAGCAAGAGGCGCAAGAGTCTTGGTTCGACAACGCCTGAAGGTCGGCATCTTCGACGCAAAAGGAAACAGACTCAGCAGCAACGGAGGTGGCAAGCGAGAATTCTTGCACGACATGTACGCCATGAATGAGGTCATCCTGCACCGAGGCCGGGATCCTCATCTCGCCATAGTCGATGTTTTCGTTGGGGGGAGATTCCTCACCGAAGCGGTTGCTGATGGTATGATCATATCGACGCCTACCGGAAGCACAGCCTACAGTCTGAGCAGCGGTGGGAGCATAGTCCACCCGCTCGTTAGCTCCTTGCTACTGACACCTATTTGTGCCCGAAGCTTGAGTTTCCGACCTCTCGTTCTCCCGTCCACGACCCCTATCACGCTCAAGCTCAGCGATAAAAACAGGGGCCGGGAGGTCGAGGTCAGTATCGATGGAATGAGACGCACAGAGGGTATCGGCGTCGGCACAGAGCTTCGAGTCTCGGGGGAAGAGATCGAGACCGAGTCGGGAGTCTTTGCCGGTGGTATCCCCTGTATAATGCGAACGACCAGTGCAGGAGCTGATGGGGATGATGGCTGGGTAGGCGGGTTGAATGGCCTGCTCAAGTTTAACTATCCCTTTGGTGAGGAACGATGAGGCTTAGAACGGAGTCGAAAAGCACGCCTATGGATAGGTTGCTGGCGCGACGCAGTGGGGAATATGGCATCCAATTCACAGTGCAAGGCAGTTCGCAGATGATGAATTCACCCGGCGCAATGGACATTCAGCCTCGTCGAATTTCACTTCAACAACAAAGCCAACCACTGCCGCTGCTGCTGCCACTGCGTCTGTGAAACCCGCACTTTCCACTGCCATATCAAACTCCTGATCGATCTGATCGACTTCTTGCTTGGACTCCCATGACAGCACTTGTCACCTGGCGCCAGACCTCCTTCGACATCCTCATCGCCTCTCAGATCTCCCTTGTGGCTACGCTTCGCCATTGATCTCAATACCGGCGCAGAACGCTTCACACAGCCTCCACAGCGGCCGTCAATCCACAGGGGACCTTCCCCTCAAGTCCTCCTTCTGCGTTACTTGCGCTGTAGCTATCGACGACAACGATCTCCAACCACGCTGAAGACGTCAAGAACCTAAGCGACCGCCTCCCGACGACTTCTTGAAAGACGGCGAATACCATGGCATCCCAACGAGTCCAATCCCAGCTCTCTCAGCCCCTCGCTCTCAACGCTGCAAACATTGTTTTCACTCCCGCCGCTCCTATAACAAATATCCTACCAAGTGTTCCAAATCAGCCTGCGTTTCCAGCCTACAGCATAGACTACAGAGCGGGTGTAAAAGTCGTCCGTCGAGCAATTGCTGCACGACCGGCGAATGGCCAGGGCACGCATCATCCCTACCACATGGCGACTCACAGCAGTCTCCATCCAGTCCTCTTTCAGATGGAGCCTACCCCAAATCAGCTCAGCGGTGTGGTTGTCCCACGCCTCGTCGACGGGGCTACAAACCAATTTGTCCAGGGCAACGATGGGACACCACTGAGATATTTCAGCCATCTGCCACGATGGGTCCATCACGATGTCTCGGGGATGTTGATCGAGTTGTGGATGCGCCTCGATCCACGCGTCGAAATGCGGGACATCCTAAACCGTATCAACGCACACCCTACAAAGAAGACGATCGGAGCCAGTGGCTACAACATGAAGCGGAGCCGATTCCGAGAGACCATCGACGTGCCTCCCTTTACTACAGGCCGCCAGCACCCTGGTTCATTCGAGATTGATGTCATCAACAACCAGACCCGCGAGCAACTTCTGCTCAACACCTGCATGCTTGTTGATCTCTCCAATAACCGCATGTTCAAGCCAGTCATGGCCAGCGACAGAGTGATCCTCGGATACGTTGACAGCCATCTGCCTCTGGACTATTTCTTGCGAGGCTTCCCCGTGCCGATCCCGATTCCTTCAGATCGTCAAAACCTCGCCCTCCAGCTCCGCGCGCGCCTCCAGACCCTCGCAATTCGCTGCGACCTAGGTAATCAGCCGCAGAACTACAAGCACCTTCCGGAGAATTTAAAACCCGCATGGTGGCAAAAGAACCCAGATGCGAAGGGGCCGTTCCCCATCCATCAGCTTGACAACCTGACGCACAATGAGTGGATCACCCAGCTTTGCACGCGATATCCTGGCATGACCAGATCCGGCACCCAACGCACGACTCCTCATCACCCTGCGCATGCCGCTCATGCTCCGCCAGCCCCTGTGCCAGCTCCTGTGGCCTTTGTAATCCCCGGTGCGCAGCAGTCACCGCGGCTTCCAACTATCCGGGCACCCACCCCACCAGTCGCACCACCACCAGTAATTGACCAGGACTTGGAGAATCCAGATCGGCCGCTGGTGGGAGAATGGCATCAGAGAAACTCTGACGGCGGCATCTCCTACTATGTGGAGCCCGCACACCGCCATCCCGACTACCAGGTTTGAAACAGTGGTCTGGGGCCACCGTTGACGTGGGCGAGCACTCGGATGTTCTTGGTGAGATGCTGTGCACGTCGATGACGTCTTGGGAGATGCTGATTTGTTGAACGGTGCTGGCATTAGGTGGTCACTGGAGTCGTCGTTCTTGGAAGACGCCCTTGCGCTCGGATTTCCCGTCATTGTACCAACGCGACTCGGGTCAGGCAGGCGCCGCGCCCTGGGTCGAGAGAACTCCCTGGTGCTTTGCTTTCTTTTATTGTATTCCTACTGGATTGACCTGTGCAGGAGGCATAGAAGCTCTTTAGATGGGCGGAGAACATTCATACTGTCAGAGATATAGATAGAGAGGGCGGGACAAGAGCAGAGAGAGTCCCCAACGCATCCTTTGAGACGCAATTAATGTCCCCGGACAAGGGAAGTCCTTTCATTCCACTATCCTACGCGTGCTCTAGACTGGAACTCCTTTGCTCGACTCCAATCATTAGCTACTGCAGAGTAGACACGACGCTCCAGCACGCCGCTTCGATACGCAACTCGCTCCACTGCATCGATTCAAGTGTGACCACGGGAAGGCCGGGGTACATGCATATACAAGATACGAGTAGGGACTGAACTAGACTAGCGAATTCGAGCACTGCAGCTGCTGCATTTCGGACGGCACTCGATTGGTGTTTCAGCTCGACGAAGTCATTTCCTTCCAGAACTTCTTGAGAATAGATCCGAGCCCGAAAGGCAGGCTCTTCTCTAGCCATGCCTCGACCTCGTTCTTGATCGCAGTACCAATCTGCGGGGTCGGCCGAGTTAGCTGTGTCGCCCAGACAGCATGGTGCTTGAGACACAGGCCTTCTTTGGGCAAATGATTTCGCGAAGGGTCTGAGACAGAAAAGGTCGAAAGGACACATGAAGAACTTGGCAACTTACGGTCGGGTAGGGTGTCAGTCTAAAGGCCAAAATGCTCCAGTAGATATACTCGAGGGCTTTCTTCCAGGACGCCGGGATCGGGAGCGGGTATCCCGCGATCGAGTCCAGCACCACAGGCTCATACTCCCATTTCGCACTTTTGGCCAGCGCGATATCGTAGGGAAGAAGACCTTTGCGCTGCAGGACTTTCCCATCGGCGTCGACTCTGAACATTGGCGGGTGATTCTCCTTGTCATGATTTTGAGGCGTCTCAAGTGTCGGTGTCATCGTTGGTGCATAATCCCACGCTTTGAACGTCTTGGCAGCTTTGGCGTTCTTCTTACTAAAAGCCTCGTATACTTCGTCGACTGATGCCTTGAGGGCGGCGAAACACTGCTTCTGGGTTGGCTTGCTGACCTTTTCGTCAAACAGCATGCTGTCGCCATAAGCCCTCCACTGGGTCGGGGCTGGGCCCGGAGTTCGGACGTTGACCCCTAAGGTGTTGTCCTCGTTATGCATCATCTACACAGGCGTTGTATCAGTAGCATTCGGCCTGAGCTGGAGCCGAGGAACTTACATTAACACAGACATTCTTCGCGAGCATATCCCACATATGGTCTCTTGGAACACGAAGATGGCCGCTCGCAAAGTTGTCCTCCAAGAAGTGATCTGCAAATGCGTTGATAGCATAGGCCCGGGGGAGGTCTCCTGCTGCAGCGACCTCAAGTGCCCATGCATGACCGGTGTCGTACACGGTGCGTGCGTTTGGCGCAAAATGATCAAGGTTGGTTTTCAGCAGATCTTTGTAGCTGGCACCGGCATTTCCGCCCTGCTGGGATGCTTCATCCAATGGATTGAGCAGTTCCGGGTCCAACTTTTCATAGAGCTCCCTTATGAGCTTCCCTTTGTCCTCGCTCTTGATGTTCGGGTCATTAAGTATTTTCGTAACACCATTCGTTTCCTGTTTGAGGACATCGAGAATTGCGCGGGTTTTCTTGGGGTCACCATTCCACAGGGTCTCGAATGCTGCCTTGAAGCGATCACTGCGTTGCTTCGCATCGGAGCCGAGACAGATGGGGTCAGCGACGCTGAAAAAGTCCCCAGCCAGGCCATTGAGGGTCCCATATGTCAGGCTGATGCCGTTCTTCAGAGTCAACGGGTTGACTCCGGCAGCTGGATTCCCGGGCTGGGCGGAGTCATGCCCTTGGAGATGCAGTCCATCTCCTAGCCAACGATGTTCGGAGAACTCGAAGTGCGGAAACGGCTGGTCCTTAAGCGGGTTGCCCTTGAAGTCGAGCGTACCTTCCTTGGCAATTTCCTTGACCGCACTATAGTAGGTGAAAAGCGCAGGTGCTGCACAGTGCCTGAGAAGATCGGTCAATTGCTCGCGAGAGAGCCCGTTAAGCTCCTGGTCGAGGGTAGGTGGATCACTACATACGTGATTAGCCTGCGCTCGAGCTAGTTGACATGGTGACATGCGGTGCTTGTTCTGCAGCCATGACCTGGGTGATGTTCTGTCCTGTATAAGTACTTTAATTCACGGCAAAACTGAGTGCAAGTGCGAATCCCCAAGAAGCAGATAGACGGAAATGATACCGAAAACGTTGACCTATCGAGATTCCGTCGCCGGGGAGCAGTATTAGTATAGTCGAGGAGCTGATTTTTCTCTGGAGCGGGTTTCGTCCTCAGCTTGAGTTCAGCAAGCCCTGTCTTGAACACTCAGCTCTTGCATCGAGAATACTCTTCTGAAAGGCCATGGCCAGATCTAGACCCCATTATCGCCTCGGGACTGGTCGAGACTTGCAGCTGCTCGCGTGCGGCCGCCTGGACATGCTTGAGGCGTACACCGAAGAGAGCTGAGAGCATGTCCGGTGCTGGATCTGGTTAGCTCACGGTGAGCCTGCACGAAGGGAGGCGCTGTCGGCGAAGTAGCATAGGCGACCGCGATGGAGTTGTTGGTGCCAGCCACAGAGTCAAATCAATGGCTGTGGAAAGTCTCATTCTGCAATTGTGACCATGCGGCACTGGCCGTGATTCAGCAAATGTTGTTGTATTGCGTCGATGGGAGAATCTCGTGTGCAACTCCGGGTTGATGTCGCGGAGAATTGTTGTTCCAGCCCACCCGAGCTAGGCTGTTCCGAGCGATGGAATTCCCTTCGTCTGACCTGACGAGGCTCAATGGTGCATGTGTGCGGACATGTTGACGTCCAGACCAGACGCTCTACCAACATAAAGCATTCTACGTCCGCACTATTGGACAGCAGTGCACTAACAGTGCTGCCACACCTGCTCTGTCCCACTGATATACTCAGCATGGATCGCAGTCTGGATGAGACCATTGCTGAACGCCAGGTTCGTGTCTCTTCCTAGCAGAAGAAAACTCGATACTGATGGCATTGAAGCGAGGGCAAACTCGCTCGCGCAGAGCACCTCCGCCTGCACGCCGTCGAGAATACAATCAGCCTCGCGATGGCGTCCGAAAGGTAATGAGATATTGCTGAGATGAGACCCGTTTACCTCGTCTGACTTTCAATGCCAGGTCCGAAGCTCCTCTTTCTCCTCTGCGTCCGCCTGTCCTGGCAGTCCGATTGATCGCCGCATCGTTTCGATCCGACTATTCGACGTCCTTCAGGCCAGGGACAGTTTGAATCACCGCTAACCTAGATCTTCCTCCTCCATAGTCTGCAAGAGATGACCGCGCGAACCTGGACAAGTAGGCAGAGCGCCCAAAAAGGTGCAACACAAGGCTAAAGGATTGACAGCGACTGGGTTCACGACCGATACGATGACGAACCAGACAGTATGTGACTCGGGGGGGGAACATGTTGTACATTGCACTGACCATGTCCTGTAGGCCGCCGCTACGACCGACCAAGGGAGCGAGCCAACCGTCGAGAGGACGACCGTCTCGCCGAGCATGACAGGTAGGCGCATTTGCGAGAAAATCTTGTGCTATGCTAATGAGACAGAAAACCACTTCCTGCGAAACTCCGAGTCGACAACCTGCATTACGACTTGACTGAGGATGATATCTGGGTATGTGTCTTGCATCTTTCAGGAAGGACTTGTTGCAATACTAACCGTCCAACAGGATCTCTTCCAACGGATCGCTCCTGTGCAGGACGCCAAACTGCGCTACGATCGTGCTGGCCGCTCCGAAGGGGTTGCATTTGTCACCTACGAACATGTTGCCGATGCCAGGGCCGCCATTCGAGAGTTTGACGGCGCAAACGCAAAAGGACAACCGATCAAGATTTCACTAATCCCGCTTCCGACGAGACGAGATAATCCCTTTGACCGAGTGGAGAATCCCAAAAGTCTATTCGACAGGATCGAAGCTCCAGCTAGCCGCGGCCGGCGACGCAGCGAGAGTCCGATGGAAGAGGTGGATGAAGAGCGAGGGGTCCGGCGAGGCCCACGACGAGGGGGTGGAGGACCACGAGATCGAAGGAGTGATACAACGAAACCGGCTCCGGAGAACATCGATCGCTACATACCAGGCCAGCGTGACAGCCGAAGTTCAAGTCATCGTGGAGGAAGGAGACCTGGAGAGAGACGAGAACGTGCACCCAAAGATCCCGAGGGACACCGTTTGGTGGGTGGCAGACCGCGGAAGACGGCAGAAGAACTGGACGCTGAGATGGACGACTACTGGGGAAGAGCCGCACATGAAGGAGACAATCCTGGTCCAGTGGCTCAAGCGGCAGCACCCGTCGGTGTGGACGATATCGACATGATTGAGTGAGCTGGAGGCAAAAGCTACAGCTGTTACCATTAGAAATGTCCCGGGGAAATCGGGGACGAAGCAGAGGCAGGCTCACACACAAAACATGATTGGGAATCTCATGCGTCCGAATGATTTGCAGGATATTCCTCTGGAGACCAGGACTTCCGGCCAATTGTGTCTGGTCGGGTTCCGCATAGGATGCGCGTCATGTCAGTTTCGATAGCACGAAGTCTTCGACCGCCTTCATTCCCTCGGCGGCTCCACTACCCTTCATTGTCCTTGGAAACATGATATACCCATGAGGTGCGCCTGGGATGATCTTAACCGGAGCCTCTCCACCAGCCATCAGCCACTTCACACTCATAAACATGGTGTCGTCTAACAGACAGTCCTCCGTGCCACAAGTGAACAACGCTGGAGGCAACCTCCCCCGTAATGGTTCCAGGTCCGCGAAAAGCGGCGATATCGAAGGATGTCGCTTCTCCGCGTCCGTTTTGCCGGGCAAAAAGACATTGATGTAATGATCCATCAGGTCCCGGTCCAAGACCAGAATCTCGGGTCTCTGGAAGTTGTACACCTGCGGCATCCAGATCATGCTATAACAGCCAAAATGCAACAACAAGCCCTTGAATGCGAAACTGGCGTATTTTGGATTCGAATGCTGCAACAGGTGCAACGTAACCAGCATGCTCAAATGCCCGCCCGCGGACTCGCCGCCCACAAACCCTAGCGGCGCGCCGAATTTGGACTCGGCATTGTCGACGAGCCACTCCGCCGCATCGTAGCAATCCTCCGGTCCGGCAGGAAAGGGGTCCTCGGGCGCCAGTCGATAGCCCACCGAGAAACTTAACACCCCCGTGTCGTTCGCGATGTCCTGTAAAGCGGGGTCTTGGGATTTCTGGTCTTGAAGGACCCAGCCTCCACCGTGGATGTGCAGAAACACGGCTTTTATCGGCTTGCCGTTTTGCGGGCGCAGGATGCGGCAAGGGATGCTGCGGGAGGGATCCCGGCTGGGAATACTGAAGTCCTCGGCGGTGTCGAGATATGTGGCCTTCGGGAGGGGTGTTTCCCCGGCGGCGCGCATTTCACGGTAGCGTTTGGCACCAACCTAGCGGGAATGAACGCTGATACTACGATGGTCCTGAGGAACCGTGTGAACAAACTCACCTCGTACCATTTCGGACCGTGGCTCATGATGTCCATCAGCGTGTGATTGAATGCTTTCGTCTCTTCCGATATCGCCGCCGGGTCGAACACGCTCGGGTCAAGTTTGAGTACATGATGGGAGTCCATCTGCAGAGTAAAGTGCTGATTCTAAGGTTCGCAGTATTCTAAAATCCCAGACCGAGCAATGATTTTGGGACCTCTCAAGAGGGAAATAACCTCGAGTCAACGCACTTGTACTCTGCATTTATCTCATTTAATGCAGTACGGCGATGTGGACTTCTCCATCGGCGCAAACAGCCGAGGACTTCTCCACGGGGAGTCGCACCGTCAAACTCTGTCTCCACTCTTCACCTACTGGGCCATTTTGTGTGCAGCTCCGAGTTTACCCTCTCCTCATGGCGAAGACCTCTGCTGGAGGGACGTTCCAGGAAAAGTTTCGGATTAAGTAGCGGGGAGGGTGACTCAGGTGACAAAGAATGTAGCGTCTTTGGCTTTTGTGATCCTCCGTAAATAAGATAGTGCGGACCGCAGCCGTCAACCGCGCCAAGTCGAAACTTCGCCTTCTGCCACTTGGAGGTGCTTCAAATAGATGTGACATCCTGATCAGATTCCTTCACATACCCAACTTCGAACATTCTGTGATCTTTTTTACCAGCAAACCAGAAATCTGAGCACTCGAAGTTTCAAAGCCGTCACGCTGTTCTGGAAGCTCATCTCTAGAACTGCGACATGGATGAAGACGATCTCCGAGACTACCTTCCGAGTTCTTTCGGGGCCACGGGAGGCGAGTTCGATGTCGATGCTCAAATTGAAACAGTCAGGCGGAAAATACCTGGTCTGCTAGAACCAAAGGCCAAGTCACCAGCCAGTTCAAAGGGTGACAGCGATGCCGACGACGACTCGGATGATGACTCTGAAGACGAGGACGAATATCCCGTATCGCATGAGATTGTCTTCAAGACTCATAACCGACCGGTCACCACAATTACAGTCGACACGGCGGGCTCGCGGATGATCACCGGTTCTACGGACTGCACAATCAAGTTACATGACTTCGCGTCGATGGCGCCAAACACATTACGAGCCTTCAAGTCTGTTGACCCTAGTTTCGTAAAGGGCTCTGCCAATTCGGAGACTCACCCCGTGCACGTTGCGAAGTTCAACCCCAACTCGCCCAGTCAAGTTCTGGTCATCTCAGCCACTCCTCAGGCAAGGATCTTGTCCCGTGATGGCGAAACGACGGCCGAGTTTGTCAAAGGCGACATGTACCTCCGCGATATGAACATGACGAAAGGCCATATCAGTGAGATCACCAGTGGCACGTGGCATCCATACAACTACGACCTGTGCGTGACTGCGGGAACGGACAGCACACTTAGGATATGGGACGTCAATGTGCGTAGCAAGCAGAAGAACGTGATCGTGCACAAATCGAAATTAGCAGGCTCGGCGGGTCGAAGTCGGATGACTGCCGTGGCATGGGGTAGTCAAGTCGAAGGCGGGAACGGTCTTCTCGTCGCTGCCGCTCTTGACGGCTCCCTGCTGATGTGGGGAGGAGATGGCCCCTACAACAGGCCGAGTGGTGAGATCAATCAGGCTCACACCAGCAATACCTGGACAAGTGGCGTCGACATTAGTGGTGATGGCCGACTGGTCGTTACGCGAGGCGGGGATGACACGATCAAGCTGTGGGATACGCGCAAGTTCAAACAGCCCGTGAACACGACCTCGCACACTTCGACGTCAAGCCAATATCCCACTTCGAACATCCTGTTCGCTCCAAACTCATCGTCCATCGTCACCGGCTCCGAGACAGGGGATCTATACATCCTCAACCCAGCAACTTTGAAACCTGAGCTCGTCACGCCAATCACGCCAGGATCAGCTCTCATCAGCGTGCTTTGGCACGACAAGCTCAATCAGATAATCACGGGAAGCGCTAATGCCGAAACCCATGTTCTGTTCAACCCCAAAATATCCACCAAGGGTGCCGTGATGGTGATGTCCAAGCAACCAAAACGTCGGCATATCGATGACGACCCGGGCCTCACCACAGACATGTCCCAGGGTATATCCGGCGACGCGATCGTCAACCCCGGGACCGCGGGCGAGGCTATCAAAGGCAGTACGTATGCATCTCGACATCCCACGATCGGTCTCACCGCGTCCGGCAAATCGCGTGACCCAAGAAGACCACACATTCCTGCCTCGACCCCGTTTGCCAAGAGCCAACCCGACGAGAAACACATCAAAGAACGCATCCCACTCAGTTCGATGAGAGAAGAAGACCCACGGGAAGCACTGCTGAAGTATGCGGACAAGGCGCAAAACGATCCCATCTTCACGAATGCTTGGAGCAAGACCCAGCCAAAGACCATCTACGCGGACCTCAGTGAGGAAGATGAGGACGGGCCGCAGAAGAAGAAGCAGAAAACGTAGGACCCGTGATGGGTAAGAAAAGAAGCCACTTATCAACCAGGCAGCGGTACCACCAGAGAGAGATCACACATTCAAACTTTTCGAGCCCGTTCTGCGACCGGCCCCTAACATATCCGTTGGCGCCTTCTGAAACAGCCAGATGTCGTCAATCGTCAATAAGTGATCCGTCATAAACTGTTATACATGCCCGAGCAGTCTGAAATTCCAGACCCGGTCTCGGGCGTTGACACAGCGACAGCCATTCCGATCGCGGAACACTGACGAACTCGTCCAGAATTGTTATACACGCCGGTCGCCCCCGACGAAACGAAACGAATGCCCCGCTCAAACTATACAACGGCACATCGATCCGCACTCAAACCTCATTCGCCGGCCTCCCGGTGATGGCTTCTTTGATGCCCTGGCGGGTCGGACGGACAATGCGCTTGACCCCAATCCACGGCGTGTTGATAGGAGATTCTCCGGTGTAAATCAGCAAGTCGTACAGGAAGCCGCCGAAAGTGCAACCGATAAAAGGGCATATCATGGGAACCTGCATGGTGGCACACATGTCAGCGAAAGACGGTGTCACAGTCTACCATGGACCTCGACCTACCCAGAAATAATAATCCCCGGCGCTCCACACTTCATGGCCATACCCCACGAAATACGTGAACAGCCTGGGTCCAAAGTCTCGAGCCAGGTTGATCGCATAGCCGGTCTCCCAGCCGAGTGTGGCGCCAATGCCGAAGATCAAGAAGAACAAGCCCAGCGGAACCAGGTTTCCGGCCCCGAGATTCGCATCATCCTTCAACGCAAAGATGACAAACACCAGCACCGCACTCGCGATGATCTCCGAGAAGACCTGGCCCGTCTTGGTCAAGAACGGCTGCGGATACGTGTTGAAGACACCGGCCGTGGCGGTCTGCGAGTAGCCGGGCACCGTGCGCACGCCGGCGCCGCCCTCGTACGCGTCAATGGCGGATTTGTAGTTGCCGTAGATGACGGCCGCGCCGCAGAAGCAGCCCATGACCTGGGCGCACGCGTAGATGGGGAACTTGTACCACGGGAACTTGCGGAACATGCAGTTGACGAACGTGATGGCCGGGTTGAGGTGCCCGCCCGCGCAGCCGGCGACGTACACGCCGAGCATGACGCCGATGCCCCATCTGTTGGAAAGCAGCGAGGAAATAGTCAGCCGTGGTGTTCCGTTTGCGCTGTTCGCGGATGTCATGTGGACGAAGTGTGAATGTGATAGGTAGATGTGAATATGAAAGCAAAAGACGGACGTTGGATGGAAGATAATTCATAAAACACAACACACGCACGCGAAATAGTGAACTCACCCCCAAGAAATACTCTGATAGTCGCCCTTGTTCTGGCTGCTCTGGGGCAGATTCGGGTTGGCGCTCAAGGTGACCTGGGCGACGCTGCCGTCGCCGAACAGGATCATGACGAAGGTGCCCATGAACTCGGCGAACGGGTCCCTCAGGTGGTGCCGCACCCGGCTCCACCACAGGTTCTTGTGGTGCTGGTAGTCTTCCTCGGCCTCTTCACCTTTGCCGTAGTTGTCGATCGGCGGGCCATGCTCCTGGTGGTACGGGTAGGGGACTTGCGGGTTGGGATCCATGCTGCGCGCGTTGTTGTTGTTGCGGGCTTCGTGTTCGCGGTGCGTGAAGGTGACTTCGTCCGAGGCGGGTTCGGAGGACGAGGAGCCCTGCGCGCGATGCATCCGCGGGAGGTGGAAGGCGTTGTGGTGGTGGTCTTTGGGTTTTTCGAGGGTGTCCATGTCAAGTCGGGGAGTGACTTTCTGGGTGGACAGTGTTTGTAGGGTCCGCTCTGATCTAGTTTGATCTAATAGCTGCTGTATTAATTGATGAGGCTAGAGATGGCGCAAAAGGTGCGCAACATGTGTATGGGGAGGGATATAACAGATGGGTAAGGCGCGCGAAAGCGAGGGGCACCCTAGCCAGGTATATACTATACCTTTACTTTGCTTATCAGACCGGCATGAAAGAAATCCTCCGAGGTAGGGTTACCGTTGGTGTTAAGGCCTCACACTCACGCTCATCATATGACGAGCCCACAAATTGTGGTCCGGAAATGCGCATTGGCAAAAGCGATGGACGGCAAACGTGAACTACGAACGGTTGCTCCACCGTCTTGTGCGCGCGCAGAAAAGGCTGTCCGTTTTTATCGCTCACACCATCGAACATCCACCGTTAATTGGACAGCTTTGAGAGGGCCGTTACCTCCTGGCACCCTGAGACGCGGGGTAGAACGCCTTCAGCTGTGGTCAGCTTCATCATAAGTCCTTTGTCAATGCGAATGCGATTGAGTTCCATGGGCCATCGCACATTTCGCATTAGACAGAAGAGGATCGCTGACTGCGGGTGATAAATGCGCATCGACGTCAGAGGCACCGAGTGGGGCCGGAAAACCCCACCAGAGTACTCAGCCGCGGGACTTGATTGGGCCTTTGATGACATCTTTCATCATCCGTCAAACGGAAAGAGGAGCGCCAAGAACACAGAACACTCGACGACGGAGGGGACGATCGTCGACTTTCTGCGGCCTCCGGGGGCGGAGAGTGTTCCATACATAAGAAGTACTCGTATCACAGTGGTGCGAACGGAGTACGTCCTAGCAAGGGAAGCGATCGACTTTGCTTAGCAGCACCACTTGCGCAAAGAGAGCGATCATCGTCGCACCTCGTGGTGATGGTAGCCCGAGCGTTGGCTGCTGGACGATCAAAACCCAAAAACCTTACTTGTGCTCGTACGACAGCGTCGTATCGGAGGTAAGTAAGTAGACCTTGGACCTCGGTTTGAAAGTACGTACTCGTACAAGGCGGAAGGAGCTTGACAGAACATGGCTTGGATTTTGTTTCTTGTTCCAGCGATGAGTTGAAAAAGAAGGTGTTGACCTTGCATATATTGTGAATAAAATGAAGGATATTTGGTCGTAGGAGTATATCTGAAGCCATAGGTGGCTGCGGGAAGCATAACGGAATGACGTCGGCACAATCGAGAGGCGCCAAGAGCGTGGAAAGCCATCAAGTGAATGCTTGGCTCAAGCAGCGTACGAGGTAGTATTATAAACTGCTTGGAGCTCATCTACGAGCCTTGATGCGCTTGATCAGCCAATCGTAGGTTACTTAGCGGCTTAATTTTGACCTTCGAGAGACGGCCAGGCCGCCAGATAGGGAAACATGAGCACGGATCCAAGGACATCACCTATAATATCGGAAAAGGTGATGGAAGCTGAATGAGAAGCCAACATGTGGACGGAGGCTTTAACTTGGCAGATGTGCTCAGGACGGCCGGTCGTGTTGACATTTATGAACGCGCACTTCGGGGCTGCGGTGATGTTGCTTCGGCATGTAATCAAGTTGCATGAGAAGATCATCGGGCTGCGTGACGGTTGTAAGACGGCTGTTATCGTCGTTGCCCTCGAAGGAGGGCCTCGTATTCTAATACAGAGTTCGACGGCAAAGATTGACACCGCCGAGCGGAAAGTCTGGAACCTTATCAGCACGTGAAGATACATAATTGTTGCCGTCTCTTGCCAGAGAATGACGTGCTTGTCTCGTGTTGCCTTTTCCCATCTTTCTTCTCTATCACCAAGAAAGACCTCGAGTCAAGTGAATGATCAAGTGTGCTTTCGTGCAAGCCATTCATCATTTTCCGGGCGCAGCCCTGGACCGGATCGACGGGAGGTCGCCTCATCTTCTGTCCAGCGGTCTGATGGAAGATTCAGACCTCCACAGTCTCCGGATGAGGGGTAAAACCAAGCAAAGTGTTACATACTCACATTTCCAGCTCATCCCGACGCGAAATATATGACGCGCCGTTGACCCATTCCAGCATTGCTCTTTTGTCACCATTTCGAATTGTTACAGGCACATGAACACCGTCGGCGTGTGAATAGGCACTCCCAGAATCCCCGAACATGTCCGACGCCGCGTCGAGAGCCGCAGAGACACTGCGCTCGAAGCAGAAGCCCCTCAAGGACAAGTACCGATCGGATCCCACCTCCGCTCTCGTTACCCTATCGTCGAGCGGAAATCTCGATCCTACCTCTACCAGCCTGACATGTTCTCTGTCAACCAGCGCTGCGGCACGGAAGGTCGCTGGATTGCACCAAGCTGCCGGAGGCGAAGGCTTCGATGCCTCTGGTGAGCTGTGCTCCGGAGATATGCTGTTGGAGTCGTTGGTAGCTTGCTTTGGCGTCACGGTGCGGGCTGTAGCCACGAGCTTGGGCATCCCAATCAACAATGGAACAATCACAACCGAGGGTGACTTGGATTTCCGGGGCACAATGGGCATTAAAGACCCTGAGGGCAACACAGTGCCAGTGGGATTCACCAAGATCAGACTTATTGTGCGGCTTGATGTCGACGAAGAGCACAAATCGAAGGCCGACAAGCTGATTCAGCTCAGCGAGAGATACTGTGTGGTCCTGCAGACAATTAAAGGAGGCGTGCCAGTGGAGACCCAATTAGGCCACGTGGGCAATGTGGTACCTGACGTCCGAAGTGATGCGGATGAGGCTACAGACGGGGTCAATGGAGGCAAGGGGGAAGGGATGTCGGATTTACCGCCCAACGAAGATGTACTGAAAGTGAACTGAGCACCATCTCTGTAGAGAACCTTTGTAAGTTCCTACCGATTCTGGGAATTGTTTCCAGGGAATTGTGAAGTCAATCACAGCTTTGACTGCAGTGAGAGAGGCTGGCCGCTATCGTTTGCATTCCTCGAAAGCCCCATGCCTCTCCTGGCTTCTGAAGCCAAGGATACATCTATGTGTGAGCCTGTCAGCTTCGCAGCGGCGGCTATGATCACCTGCACGAATCTTTGATCGAAGATGACGACGCTGAAAGGGTTCTGTGACAGAGATAGCTGAACCTGGCATGGGGAACCATCAAGGTAGATGGGAGAGGATGCTAAGCACGGCTGAATGAGCTGTAACATCCAATGCAACAGCATCACCACTGCCACCAGGCCTTGAGCAGATGCAAGAACTTCGCTCTGGTGTACCCGATGTTTACACCCTCGTCTGGTCGCATGGTCATAGGTCTAGCTTCTTACACCGATCAGCTCAGCCAGTGCGCTCAACGGCGCCAAACGTATTCGCCGGGACTCTTGGGTTATAGCACAGCCCGATCACAGTCCAACTTACGAAGTGATGGCCTCGTCCGAAATGCCAGCCTCTGAAGGAAGACAACCTGAGGTGAGAAGCTCATCATTCGACACCGTGAAGTAGACAGCGTCAGTAATAAACGCGGACTTCCACGTAAAATTGAAAGGATGGACTTGCGGATATGTTAGAGTTCATCTTGTTGCTTGACCTGATTGAAGCAGGTGCTCAATTTGCGGGCACGTCCAAGATTGAAGCCATGTCACAAAGCTCTGGGACACCGTGGGCAGACAACCGTGAGGCGACACGATTTCCTAGAGAGTGGATGGGCCGTGCTCGTCTCCGTCCTTTCTGGTTGCAAGCATTGGATACCCATTAGGATACTGATAATTCAATGAACCTAGACCAGACGACGTTCAACGCCAGATGCGAATACGACGAGACAGCTCTGTATGCTTGGACACTCCCTTGCATTGTACCGTTTGTCTAGGATAAAATGATCCACCAATCTTATCGCGTTCAAGCATCCAGTTTAAATGTGGCAGTGGTCGACGTCTTCCTGTTCGCCAATAGAAACCGTGGAGCCGTGAGGCTGTGCTGCAGCTGTCAGCCACACCCCTCCTTGTTCTGTGGCTTCTCCAGACGCTCAGCCCACCAGCCACTTCTCAGCTCAGCTTCAAGTGAAACGCAAACAACGCTGGCTGCCTGCTCCGTACTGCTCTGTACTCCGTGCTCCAAGAGTGAACTCTGACATCTATAAGTAGACGCGCCCTTCATCAGCGCAATCTTCCCGCCCAGGATTGTTCCTGTCAGGCTTTGACAATTCAGAAAATCCGAAAAGTGAGAGTCAGCGCAACGGCCCGGATCGAAAGACCTGTGATCGTACCACAATGTCGGGCCAGGACTACTACAACAATCAATACCCCCCGCAGCATCAAGGCTACGGCGACTCTGGAGAGCACGGCCATCAACAATGGCAGCAACCTTCTGGTCCACCTCACGGGTACGGGGACCAGTCCTACAATCAGGGCTATGAACAGAACCGGCCGTATGATGATGGATCCCCACCACCTCAGGACTACCACAGCCAAGGTGGTTATCAGGCCTCGTATGGCCAATACCCACACGATCAAAACCATTACACTTCTCCTCCGCCGGAAGGGTATCAGCATCAATCAGATCAATACGCGGCGCCTCCCCCTCAGGCTTACCCTCACAACCCGGATCCGTACGCTGCTCCTCCGCCCGATCATTCCTATCATCAGCAGAACTACTCATCTCAGCCACAAGATTATGGCTATAATGACCAAGGACAACGCGCTTACTCACCTAACCCACCACATGCTCAAACCCCGTATGACAACTTCACTCCGCCTGCCGGTCCTCCACCAGCGCATATGAGTCAAGGCTATCCAGGCCACCCCGACGCTCCTATTGACCCCAACGACCCCAACGCGACTCAAGATCGCGGACTCATGGGGGCCCTGGCTGGAGGCGCGGTAGGGGCCTACGGCGGCCATAAAGTCCACCATGGCTTTCTCGGCGCCGTTGGTGGCGCAATCGCTGGCTCTCTGGCGGAAGATGCCCTGAAGAAGCGCAAGAAGGAAAAGAAGAAGCTTGAGCGACCTGCCGGTCTTCGGCGCGACTCGTCCTCGTCTTCTTCTTCATCCAGCAGTAGCTCGTCCGATGACGAGAAGAAAAAGAAAAAGAAGCAGGGCCTTGCAGCCGCGGGGGTGGCAGGCACGGCCGCGTACGGGGTGCATCAATACCAACAGCACCATGGCAATCGTGGTCCAGCCGCACCCCAGATGCGCGGCAACTTCTCGTCTTCCTCGAACAGCATTACGCTGGACCGGGATTACGATCTCATCGCGTCGTGCGCCAATGTCCATGGCGAGCACAAGCTCTCTTCCATCTCGCTGAACCAATGCCTGACCAACTCACATGGACATTTCGCTTGGCATCGTGGTGGGAATTTCGGTGCTTCTGCGCGGAACGTAAGACTGATCGAGGGCGGCAAGGTGCTTGGAGCTGAGCTGGGTACTGGTGGTGGAGGATGGAATCGAGCTTGGGTCAGGCTGGATGAAAGGATCAGCAACAACGACGGCGAGTTGATTTTCCTGGATTGATTACGCACGCCAAGGTAGCCATGAAAGCTTCTTTCGACTTGGAACTATAAAGCATGTGTCGTCTTTGGTGCTTCAACCTTTGTGTTATTCGATGCTGCCTCGCTTGTTCAGGGCGCTACTCCGCTGTCTATGGTACCCTGGTGACTGATCCTGTTGGAGCCAAAGGACGCACGCTACCACGACAGCACCACACCCACCTCCGCGGCGGCGACCTCTCTCCAGTACAAGATCCTGTTAAGTATGTTGTCGGGCGACTGTCCTCTCCGGTTCTACTTCTGTCACTGCAGCTGGCGTCCCTTCTCGCTGTTAGATCGGGAAGGCGGCGCCCGGACAGGACGACCCGGATAGGGCATGTACCTGCCAGGGTGCCTCCTTCCCATCTCCTCCGCCCACTTGATGCGCCTACCGCGCTCCACGCGGTCGCCAATCGACTTCTTCTGCAAACAGCTCTTCTGTCGATATTCAGGGAGCGCCATGCCGCAGCAGTACTCCTTGTCCTTGTCCATGCACCACTGCATTGCTTGCATCGATAGGTTGGCGGAGGTCGCCGCGTCCAACCGGGTGCGGTTGGTCCACGTCAGGAACGATTCTTGCTCGTCTTCACTCTCCTCGCTCTCCGTCAGCAGTTCTTCGCCGCGCTCGAGGTAACGCATCTCCTCTCCACTGGCTTCGGCGAGAGTCGAGGCCTGGGACGAGGAGAGGTGTGCGCCGGCGGACCATTGGTGCTCTTTGTACTCGCGCTCGAAGAAGTCATCTGCCCATGCTTTGAAGTCGAAGTCTGCCTTTTCGTCGCCTGTTTTGGCCATCTCAGGAGTCTCACACTCTTCCTTTTCGCCTTTGACGCTGTCATGGCAGTGTTTTTCCGACACGGTCAAAGCTTCGGCAGAGCTTGCAGGCTCGTCTTTACGGGTTGCAGGCTCAGACGAGGTAGCTGTGTGAACTATCTTTACGTGTCAGCTAGGCGTGAGAATCTCTTAAATGCAGGAGAGCAAAACTTACGGGCTTCCACTCCGGTATGGTTGACTTCTCTTTCGTTGTCTTCCATGCTGAATACCGACGGGGTACTGTCTGTGGTTGTTGTGAGGTGTAACTTGGTCAAACCGTCGAGCGCAAAGAATGAGGGCTTTCGGTTGCTTCACACGCAGGGAATCTGGCAAACTCTTTGAGAGAAGAATTTGGCGAGTTGAGCAATCCAACAGAAGGACCTTTTATCAGTGGTTGAAGAATCTTGCTCGACAATACTTCGGTGGGAAGAACTTGCTACGAGTCTCGACAAGAGAAAGAATCAAGAAGCAGCGTTCAGGATTCAAATACCACTCACTCCTAGTCATCTTGCGGCGCTTCACTTTCACAGGGAGCGGTGACATGATCGCGGCTTTCGAACCATTCATCATTGTTTGCCATGACCCACAAGATGAATGGAACGGGTCAAGTGGTGAACGAGGCAGCAAGATGAATGGAACAAGTCAAGTTTGTGAATAGGGAAGCCGCGCAACGACTCACCATCCAGTGACAAAAAGCATGGTGCATTCAACACTCGTTCAGGAATGAGTAGGGAACAATAGTAAGTAATATACCTAGGTAGGATCTCCTGGTCATAGCAACGAAACCCGATTCATCCCTTCCAATCCGTCGAACGATACCTCCATAGGGGCCAACTGCCTCAACTCTGCAACCGTAAGCGTGCGCGAATCGGAAATGTCTATGTCTCTACTCCCTATCAACTTGCCCTCTCCCCTGCACAGGCCACGACACGGCGACAGGACAATGCTGCAGGTAAGGTGGTAGGTACGTAACTGTACTTCAGGATGTACGGCACCAGCAACTGACCCATGAATGGGCTTTGCTCAGAGTGAGAATACGGTACGCACCGGTCCCCTGAGCCGTCTGAGCGTGGTTGGGACACAAACCCACTTGAGACGTCGTCTGCGTCTTGGGGCCGAAATTCCTGACAGACTGACTCTACTAATGTTGCCTAGAGCCTAACTATTCCACCGAAAACAGATGAGACCCACCGCATGCATTATCTTGGAATCCAAAGAGGCGGCTGCGGAATCTGGCGCTGAGGGGCGGACGCGTCCGAGACGAACGACGGGACCTCAAACCTCCGGACTATCACCAGTCGATTGGGAAAGCTGTTTCGCACAACCACGTCGATGTCATTCGCTACCAGCTAAAGCAAGAAGGTATCGAGGCTCATATTCGGTATCACGACTCTGATGAATATAATGTCCTGCACAGCGCAACACGGTGGTGTAACCCGGAGGTCTTTCTCCTCCTAGTACTCACTTCCCAGAAGGTGTGAACTCGAGGAACAAGCACGGCGACACTCCGTTGGACCTAGTGGTATTCGGCGCTCCGACGACGGCCAACCGGCTAGAGTCAGCTAAGGTGTTGTCAAAGCAGGGTCACGCAGATGTGCACGGTGGTTGTGGCGGCGCGGGTGAGCTTAGCAGCTGGGAGAACCTTCCCGAATGGCTGCTCGATACGGCGACGTGGCCATGTGCCGCGTTTTAGTCGAAGTTGGTGGTGCTGACCCTGACAGGTACTGAAATTCGAAGCTGGGCGCCCTGCATCGATGGACCCCGTCGATTTCAGGGAGATGGGCCCCAGGGTTTCCGGAAACTCTATGCGCGCTCGCCGGCGTGGATTGTTCGGTGTACACTGTACCATCAGACACGGACGGGTCATATATCTTCAAGTGGGACGCAGTCAATGTCGGGAGCTGGCCTGGCGCAATCCGCAAGATCCGCATCCAATTCAGTGCTTGGGTCGACCCAAATATGCCGCCTGAGCCCCCAAAATCCGCCCCAAAGACATGGCCAAAGGATGAGGCTCTGCAAGGCTGCCTGAGGTGTTTCCGGTGCTTGGTTCAACAGAAGGTAGACACGACGTGGAGCGACAGCGACTTGGAAGGAAATATGGGTGGTATTGCTCGTATCGACAACCGTTTGCAAACAGGCAAGGTGAGAGAGACAGCACCGCAGCCTCGGCGAAGCAGAAGCAGAGAGCATGCAACGTTGGAGCAGCAATGGCAGTAAATGAGAGTCAGGTGAGAAGACGAAATGAGAAATGTGAAGTGGGTACGGATGTTGGAGAGGAGTGACGAGGACGTAGCCGTGACTGCGGGAGGATGTTCGGTAATAGGGAGGCGGAAGAAGGGCGAGCAAATATACAAATCACAGTGAGACGAGGAGGTGAAGGAAAAGTGAGGTGGAGGGACTTGGGAAAAGCGATGATAAGTTGGTCGCGACTGCGAGAATTTCTTCAGTAGAGCCAATGCAGAGACGTGCAGAGAATGATTGCTTGTCACCACGATCCGCCTGCGGCGCAGGAAACTAAAACCAATGTTTTGGGATCTTCTTGATCAGGACGTCAAGTTACCGAAGCTTTGAAGTCATTTTACGATGGGGGGAGAGCATAAGGCACAAGAGCCAAATATGAATGAGTGTTCGGTGAGCGCCGAATGAGTACTGTTAAGGCGGCAGCGTCCGAATCAGTGTCACGTGAGCGTGACCTCGGTTGGCCCGCCAAGATCGAGTTCCCTGCTCGCTGCGACGTAAACGTGCATAGTAGATTTGTACACCAGCTTCTCGAAGGCCTGATCCGAGTGCTACTTTGCACGACACGATGCCTCCAGCTTATCAATATCAGCAAATCTATATCGGCCTTGTTGATGGAAGAATACTCCTCGGGTTAACTCGGTAGCTTCCAATGTCACTGTCTTGCTACCGAACGCGCCTGCACCACTCCCGGCAACTTCCATGACAGAGTGCCAGTGCCCGACAAGAGCGTCTCTTCCCAATGCACGCACCCATTACTGCCAGCCTTCCCGATCCTCTAGCGGCAGTGGTACTAGACAATTTGTTAAAGAAAGATGAATCGCAGTCTCCGGGCGGCTCCATCCATCAATGGTCCTCACTCATTGGCATTATCACGGCGATCGTGGGCAATCTACTCATCTCCTTTGCGCTGAACACTCAGAGATACGCCCACATCCTCATAGATCGCGAGTACTCTCAGTCTCGCAAGCTTTCCGCAAACGGCCACCCTGCTCCGAAGCGCGATGGTGGTTATGGCACACATGGGCAGGAAGACATAGCAGAGGACCGGAGAAAGCAGAATTTGGAGATATCCGGGTTTCAGAAGATTGTCGACGAAGAGGCGGGCGATCCACTTCATCAATCTCCAGACGGGACTCTTCAACCTGCTTTCGAGCCCCGAAAGCAGGTCAACGGCCAAGAGAAAGATTCAGATGATGACTCTGGAAGGGCTTCATACTTGAAATCGCCATATTGGTGGTTTGGCCTGGTCTTGATGATCATTGGCGAGGCCGGCAACTTTCTCGCTTATGGATTCGCACCTGCCTCAATCGTCAGCCCGTTGGGCGTTGTTGCGCTCATCTCCAACTGTTTGATTGCACCTCTAATGCTCAAAGAACGGTTCCGCCGGCGGGATCTCTGTGGCGTCCTCGTTGCAATTGCTGGAGCGGTCGTTGTCGTCTTGTCCGCCAGACACACCGAGACCAAGTTTGGGCCCGGTGAATTATGGAGGACCATCAAGAGATGGGAATTCCTTCTCTACGTGATCATCACAGCCGTCTTTATCGTGGGTTTGATGTACATCGAGCCACGATACGGTCGTAAAACCATCCTTGTCGACCTTGGTTTGGTGGCTCTGTTTGGCGCTTACACGGCTCTCTCCACAAAAGGCGTGTCCTCTCTGCTCTCTGCCTCTCTATACAAGGTCTTCACCTTTTCCATTTTCTACGTTCTGGTCCTGATCCTTGTCGGATCGGCACTGATGCAAATTCGATATCTGAATCGAGCCTTGCAGACCTACGATTCTACCCAGGTTATACCCACACAATTTGTACTATTCACACTTTCTGTCATTATTGGATCGGCTGTACTGTACAGGGACTTTGAGCATACCACAGGGGACCAGGCTGTCAAGTTCGTCATCGGCTGTCTATTGACTTTCTTTGGAGTGTATCTAATCACGAGTCACCGTCATGAGATTGGCGAAACTGAAGACGAAGGTGGAGGCGAGGTGGAGAGTATACGTCTTCTCGACGAGGAATCACACGACATCGACGAGCGCACGCCATTGACGCGGGATCCTGCGCAGCTGGCAGCTGCAGCATTTGGCGAACAGCCCGCAGTCTACGACCGAGACGAAGAAGAAGCCGGTCCCGTGACGCCGCGACGACGCTCGATAGTATCATCAGAGGTGCCTTCGATCTCAGTTACGCCCGCCGAGTCATCTGACAGCCTCATTCGCAATCCCTGGCTCTCTTCCACGGAAGAAGTGGATGCGCCACCGCCCCGGACACCCCAACACAGCGAACTTCGATACGATGCCACGCCATTCTTTACCCCCGCGACGTCAAATCCTCTTCAACGCACATCCTCTTCACCCGCCGACCCACAAACACCCTCAAAGCCACCTGTCTCTCCTCGTCCGCCCTCACCCGACCGCTCTGTACGCCCGACACCAGATGATCCATCGCCTTCCCCAAGCTTTCTTCCTCGCTCCGCTCGAGGCAGCATATCTCGTCTCATTCCGATTCCTGGTCCTCTACTAGCACCCCTCTCCAACTCCCTAAGCGCTCTGGTCGCAGATTCCATCATGAAAGGTGAAGGTGCACCTCGGTCTGTGCGTGCCGCCATCCGGCGCACCCGTTCGGCAAGGCACTCCACTGACGAGCGGCGGCGGACCGTAGCTGTCCCTGAAGGTGTCGACGATGATGATCCACTCGCCGCCCTCCAAGGGCATTGGGCGGAACGAAATCGGAGCACAGAGAGCGCACAGGACCTGAGCCGATCGCGGACGCAGGAAACAGTACCGAGCACAGTGCGTGAAGATAATGAAGGAGACGCGACCAACGACATGGGTAAGCGAAAGACGAGGTTAAGGGCCCTCAGCGAGACATTGTCAGGAATGATGGGACATGGCCGGAGGACGCGAAGCCACGGGAAAGACCGAGATGAGGATCAGGGTCATGCGGACGGTTCGGGGCAATGATAGCAGGACTGAAGGTCCATCCCAGCGCTGAACAATAGAGAAGATGTATCGCGCATTTCCACGTAATTCTGGTAAATAATACCGCTCTCTGCCACATGGGCGAGCGAGCGTCTTACAGTACCATATAGTGTTGTGCTTCCATAGATTTACCAAAGTCAGATGGCACCAATCCATTCGATATCACAGCCCGCAGGCAGGCAGTCTACGGGGCTCTGCGAGTTGTGTCATTTCATTTCCCTGCCGTGCTGAATATGGCGTCAGTCCTGTACCGCCCTTAGCCTCCATCCTCTTCTGGCCCCGTCTTTCAACCTCTGCCAGCACTCTCCTCCTCGCCTCCCTCGATCCCAGTCTCCTCCGTGACAGTTCTTTCATGTCTTCCCGCCCGCTCCCTCTCTCTGCGCGCCTTGGCCCCGGCCTTCAAACTGTCCCACTTGTCTCTATACTTGGTGATGGTCTCCTTGAGCTTGGCGTTCTCTTCCTCCTTCTTCCTCGCCCGGGCGTCGCTCTTGCGGAGGATTTCCTCCAGTTCGGTGATGCGTCGCTGCGTGGATTCGTCTGCTTGGTGGCCGGACGGGTTACTGTCGAAGCCCAGGAGTTTGCCGCTGAGGGGTTTGCCGCGGGAGTTTTCTGGCGAGAGCATGGGGGAGCGGTTGTGCAGGGAGCGGATACTCTGCGCCAGCGCTGCAGAGGAGGTCTGCGCAGACATTTCGAACACGTGGAGGCGCTTGGAAAGCGTGTCTGAGAGGTGTTTGAGCGCTTGGTTTTCGAGCGCGAGTTCTTCCATGGTTTTGCCGTTGACTTTGACGTCTTCCTGACCAGTGCGGCGGAAGCGGCTGGGCGGTCCTGGCGTGGTTGGCAGGATCGTGCTCTGTGCGTCAACGAAGTCGTCTTCGGAGATGTTGGTGAGATTGGACGGTTGGCGGTGGTGGCCACGGAAGCCGGCGCGGGCTTCTTCGCGCTCGGCGCGCGACATGATCTCGGCGTAAGAGATTGTGCCGCCAGTCGTGGGGACGACGTAGAATGATTCAGAGGGATTGGTGGAGCCACCGCCCGAGACGGCGCGAAGGGCGGCGCGAGAGATGAGTTGGCTGTAGTCGACGGAAGGGGGTGCCGGGGTCGGTCGGGGCGGCTGTCTGGGCTGTTTGGGCTGTTTGGGTGAAGGGAGCGAGGAATTCGGGCGTGCCTTTGCGGTGCTTGGTGTGGTGAGCGGGAGGCCGGCGAAAGCCAACGGAGCGGAGAGTTTGGATATGAGGCTTTCAAAAGTGGCGTAGAATTGCTGGAAGGGAGCATCGGAGCCTTGCTCGGTTGGATTTTCAGTCGATTCTGCTTTGGTAGGTGATACAGGCGGAGCCCAGGACGGACGTGACTGTGACTGCTTCGAGCGCGACATCAGAGATTCGCTCGCGTCCGTGTTCTCTCTCGGAAAAGGCTTTCCTCGCGTATCATCTTGAGCGTTGTGCCCGTCGGCATTTTGAGTGGAAACCAACGGAGATATCGGGGTAGGTCTCTTCTGGCGGTTGCTAGGTATACCTCTGGCAGAGGCTAGATTACTTGCAATAGAAGAGGAGAGCTCTCGCGTGCTCGATTTCAACCCTCTGGGCAACCTCGGCGGGTGTATAGTTGTCTCTGGTGAAGAAGGTCTGGCCGCATCCTGCTTTTGCGGTACTGGCGATGGAGTGGCATTCTCGCCATCACCTGCGGGTGCCGCAGGCGGACTATTCTTGACAATCGGCTTCTCGTGTGCGTCCTTCAGCAATTGCCCTAGTTTCTTGTGATGTTGTTCCAATAGCCCCAACACTCGAAGGGCTTCCGAGTCCGATGTCCCCTGGGCGGCTGCGGCGAACTCTGCTGCAGCGAGATCATGTTCTTCACTGGCTGCGACAGGGTTGTGACGGCGCGATTCGAGGGCCGCGTTTCGGGCGTGCGTATGGGCCTGGAAAGACAGAATTAGGAGTTGCGATGCGTTCAATTTCCGAAGCGGTGCTTACGAGAGTCAGTGGTGCCGTGTCCATTTATTCTTAGATCGTCGCAACGAGGATGCGCTGGAGAGAGTCGTGAAGTCTTCAAGTTTTGATTATCCTCTGGGCTATGCCCGTAACATGCGCCAATCGCTCTGCATTCCACTTCCGCTTCCACAGGCGTTCATCTCGGGGTTTCTGGAGTGACAATGTCGCACTATCATACCAAATCACATAGTAGAAGCCACAAGGCTGCAATGACGATATTGCGAGGCTCGGAGAAACGGCCCCCGAATGTCTCCACGGGCGCCGAGACGCTGCGGCACCAACCAGAAGGAGGTGCCCGTGGCGCGGGAAGCGATCGCTGAACGCCGCTTTCGGCAAAGGCTCGCTGCAGCTCCGGGCACCCCTGGGCGACGCGACAGGGTTTCGTGCCCCCGAACCAACGCTCATAACGCGGCATGAGGAGCCCGCCGCTGCAATACGCGGAGCAATAGCTGCGTACGAGGCCCGTGTAGCGAATACGTTGTCGACTTTCAAGGAGTACGCAAGCCACCAAGCGATTGACGGCTGCATGTTTCCAATGGCAATTTGACCCCCAAAGCGTCGCTTGCATTCCGGCTGCAGGTCAGCTAATCAGCAGAGCTCTTTCCTCGACCTGACAGCTTTGGAGGCGGCCTGACCGCAAACAACAAGAGCCACGCACCCACGGCGACTCGACACCAAAATCATCTGAAAACGGTGAGGACGGTCAAACTGTCCTCCCCCTCTTCCTTCTATCTGACCATTTTACGACAACTACTGCGTATCGATATCGGTTTCTATGTGATACTGCATGTTAAGCCCCTCTTTTTTGCGAGTACACAGGGCTACACGTGCCACTCGTTTCCGTCTCGCCGTCCACCCTCATTGTCCGCATGATGTCACGACTATGCGACTTCAACTGAGATCCTGAACACCGCTTGAACCCTTGAATGGCCGCAGTTTCTGCCTCATCCTCCCCTCATGTCGCCCAGACGATGCCCGAACCTTCTCCTCAGTTGAAGGGTCTGAAGAAAGTCCTCTCTAACAGGCGCCGCTCGTCGGAGCCCGCCATTGACGAAACAATTCAAGACTTGCGAACCGATTCCCTCGACTCCATTACCATTGAAAAGTCACCCACGAGACAGAGTGCACGGTCTATAAGTCAGGATGGTAGCAACAAGTCTGGCAGTAGCGGCGTGCGCAAGCTGTTGCCTGGCCACAGCAAGCGGCAGAGGAGGAAACTGCGCGAGGCTGAGTTGAAGGCTGCGGTAGAAGACCTTGCACGAGGCAGAACGGGTACCGGCTTGGATGCCGTGACAAGTCCGCCGTCCGCTTTGAGCAGGCGTGCGAGCAGTCACGGTGGGGATCCCGATGCCAGTCTACTCACTGACGATTCAGAGATCGAGACGCCTCCTCTCGTCACTCGCGATTCTCATGTGGGATTCGCATCGATGTCGTCGCCTCTGATATCCACCACAACCACACGCAGTGATGGCGACAGTCTGCAAAGCCCCGTCAAGGGACTGTCGATGGACCAGATTCCCACCCTGGTTGAGCCTGCCGAGAAGGACTCTGGTTCCCCTTCTCCGAAAACCGCGCCTGTCCTAGAGTCGGGGCCAGGCTCACCTCTTGCAGCCGGATTGGTTGATCGAGCAGACACACTGCGACCAGAGTCTCCGAGGAACAGCGTAAGCGTTCGAGGCAAATCCCCTGTACGGAGATTCAGAGACGTCTTTGGGAAGCCAAGTAAGAGTCCGAAAGTCAGCCCTGAGAGGAGGGAAACCATGCCTGCCATGGGTGTTCCGAGCAACGAGAGCACCATTACGCGATCCAACACCGAGGGTCAGACCAACAAGGAGCCGAGACCCATTGATGAACCTCCACCGGTTCCACCAGTACCGGCCATCATCCCTCAGACCAGTTCGATGCCAAAACTTGACACCACCATCCGGCCTCTTACACCTCCGGCCCGCCTCATCGACACCCCCGTCACTACCGTCACTCCTCCGACTCCGACCGATACTCGGTTTGAAGGGACAACGGGGTCTCCGAAGTCGGAGAGGCCGATTCCGAAAGCCCTAGCCGACGGCTCGAACATCGTGGTCAGTTCATCTGGGAATATGATATCCCATCGGAGAGTCAGGTCGACCTCTTCCACGACACATCAACCCAGCAAACTTTCGACCTCGGTCACCGCTCCCTTGACACCCACCGGTGATGACAAGAGGACACCATCAGGAGGCATCTTCTCCTCTTGGGTATCTGCAGCACAAAATGCTGCGACGACCATAACAAACCTGACGGGCCAGAATCGCAATCGCTCAGGTACCAATGCCTCCGACCCCGCTATCAAACCAAAAACCGTCGAAGAATCCATCAAAGAAGAAGAGGAATCGTCTGAGCCCGAGACTCCGCGGAAACAGCTTGCGGTGGAGACCCTAGGGTCAGGAGACCTCAATTTTGAGCACCTGGGTTTGAATGGCGACGATGCGAGCGCCTATGCCCTGAGACCCGAGCTTTCCGAGCTGCGGAAAGACAGCGCACTCGAAAAGGATGTGGCAGCAGCGAAGGTGGAGGACTCACTTGCTAAGCGTGCTGTCTCAGCTGCGTACGAGAAAATGTCAAACACATCAACTCCCGTGGCTGAGATACCGGATCCGTTGGGCAGTAGCATGAGGCATGCGCAGACCATCGCTGCAGCGAACAGTGGAGAGCGGACGCCTCCCAATGGCAGCGCCTTCGAGGGAGAAATGGGGTCGATCAAACGAACGGGTAGTGTTCGCAGCAAAATGAAGCGACGGTCCCGAGGCTCTTCTACGGCAACAGGTCAGTCCGCCATTGGTGCTATGATAGGAGCTAGCACTGCAACGTTGGCAAATCCGGCTACAGGACCCCGCCTGACCGGCTTCACCATGGCCCCCAAGCAACGCAATCGCAACTTCCATCAGCAGTTTCGGAGTGTCCCCGAGGATGACTATCTGATTGAAGACTACAGCTGTGCCTTGCAGAAGGAGATCCTGCTGGCCGGCAGGGTCTACATATCCGAGGGCCACATATGCTTCTTCAGCAATATCCTTGGCTGGGTCACCACGGTCGTCATCTCTTTCGAGGAAGTGGTGAGTATAGAGCGCGAGAGCACGGCTGTGGTGTTTCCAAATGCCATCGCCATCCAGACGCTGCATGCGCGTCATACTTTTCGGAGTCTGCTTTACCGAGAACAGACGTACGACTTGCTTATTGGGATATGGCGTGTCAGCCATCCAGCAAGTTTCCAGAAGAGTATCAATGGCAAGCAGTTGGCTGCCGAGGAAGCCAGTGCTGCTCCTGTGGCAGAAGACGGAGCAAGTGCTCAGGTTAGTGAGGGTAGCACTACTGAAGAATCAGGCTCCGACGACGACGACAGCGCCCCAAGCATTTTGGACAGCAGTGCTAGTGCCGCCGGCAGCGAAGTCGCGGACGGCAAGATTGTGTCTAGAAAACCATCTGGCATGAACGCGAGCGCCGTTGCTCAAACGGCTAGCATCCTGGCGGGCACAGCGGGCGACGTTCCACAACCACTTGCCACCCAAGCTGGATTGCCCGACGCAGCTAAGGACTTCCCTGGCCCAGCAACACACGCACCCACCGAGTGCTCAGATGGCGCCACCCATTACGATAAGATAATCAAGGATGAAGTTCTTCCCGCTCCTCTGGGCAAGATATACTCTCTTTTGTACGGTCCCGAGTCGGGCTTCTTCGTACGCAAATTCTTGGCCGACGAATGCAAATGTACAGAAGTCGTGTTCGAGGACGACAAGAAAGGCCTGAACAACGACATCAAAAGCCGGCAGTATTCGTACATCAAGCCGCTCGGCGGCAGCATTGGCCCAAAGCAAACCAAGTGTATCACGACAGAGAATCTGGATGCCTTTGATCTGGAAAAGGCAGTTAGCATTACATGTTCCACGCAGACTCCCGATGTGCCCAGCGGTGGCGCGTTCAGCACCAAGACTCGCTATTGTCTCTCCTGGGCTCCTGGCAACCAGACCAGGTTCCAGATGAACTGCACGGTTGAATGGACGGCCAAGTCCTGGCTGAAAGGACCTATTGAAAAGGGAGCGGCCGATGGTCAGCATCAGTACGGGGAACAGCTGATGAAGGTCCTCAAGAGTGCGGTTAGTGGCCGTCCTAGGGGGACGACCAACGCCAGCAAGGGATCGAAACTGGTCAAGAAGAAGCGTAAAGGCGAGAAGAAGGCCAAGGGAGAAAATCTGGAAGAGGAGAAGAAGCACACGCCAAGTTGGGGTGTCTTCGAGCCATTGAGAGGACCTCTGACGCCCGTGACCGACATCATGAGGCCGGTGCTGAAAATGGAGGCTGTTGTCGCGCTTCTGTGTGTTATGGTCCTGTTTTTGTGGATACGTGGACCCGGCCCCTCAACCCAGTTGAGTCCGTACAAGTCACACTCAAGTCGGATGGCGGCATACGACAGCATGTGGGCGCGGGAAGAGAACGAGTTTTGGGACTGGCTCGAGTCTCGCGCGAGCGTCGACACCGTCGTGCTCCGACAGCAGTCTGCCGCAAACCAGCGCCGAAATAAGAACGAGGCCAACGTCCTCGCCAAGCCGAAGTTAAAGCAACAGAGGCAACGACGCTCAAAAGCTGCGTCGAGTCTAGATGTGGAAGCCCAGATCAAAGAAGAGAAAATCAACCAGAGGGAGATGGAGGATGCAATTCGGATCACCAAAGAGAGGTTGGAGGTGCTGGAAAATGTGATGGAGAGGAAGAAGGAGAAGAGGAGGTAGCACAGGGAACAGTCGAGAAGATATCCTCTCTACCACGACGTCGTGGATTCATTCTTAGCTGCATCTTCACTCAGCGCGGTCGGTGTGATGCGGCTGTTTCCTGGACTGCTCCTGGATAACAGAGACACGGAGTCCAGCATGTTTGTCGAATTGGTTATGATGTGTGAGCGAGCTCGATAAGTCGCGAAGAGCAGGCACAGCTTTCCAAGCTCCCTGACTCTGACTGGGCATATGCACGGCGACACGACCGAGCCCTGGGTCTTTCAAACTGGCAGTTTTAGAATGCCTAGTTGTATCTATATTGGCGACGTTTATCCTGAAGAATCCCTACGGGGTAGAAATGGCAGGACACTGCGATTGGCGATACAGTACACAGTCGATATCTCCATGATCAAACAAGGGATCCTAGGTGTAATGTTGTTCCCTCTTGAGATACATGGCGTATCATGTAGACGGGAGAAGGGTCCCCCTGACGCGCCTTCACATGCGATCCTGTCCGCCATGAGAGTCACACTCTAGAATGTCGGGTTGAGTAGACTGGTGATCGGAAGGCTTCAAGCAGCTTGATGGCCTGGGCAGTGAGGAAGAACCAGGAGGCTTCATTAACCCTTCTCGTAGCACGAAATAACTCGTCATCCATGCTTGTCTTTGTGCCGGCGGGATTTTCGTCAATGTCAAGCTCAGATAGCTTGTCACCGTCAATAAAATCCTCCAACATGCCCATCACTTGGTCGTGCCTTCCCACCAAGGCGCGGAGTCGAAGGTATCTTACAGCAGGGCGCGCGGGATTGTTTGCGGCTCTCCTCCCAGATCATTTACCTTCGTCTGCCTGCAAATCATTGCGCAAGGACTCCTCAACATAAAAGTGCAACTTGACGTCGCCGGGGTAATTGGCGCTCGCAAAACAAGAAGTCCATTCGGCCAACGACGCGCTGCCAGGAGAGTCAAGAGATACTTTCACGTAGAATGAAGGGGTGTAGGGGATCTGCGTCGAGGCTGTCGGGCGCTTGGTCGCGGTGTTTGAGTGCGGTAGAGCCCGGAGCTTGATGCTCGGATGATCCAGGTTTGGGTATCTTTTGTGGTATGGCGAAGTGATCCTTTGCCACTCGCCTCTGTCGTTCCGATTGTAATCATCAAGTCGATCTCTTAGCATGTTGATTGTCAAGCTGGACCTGGAAGTCTTTAATTCAGCTAGGACTTTGATCACGGCTCTCAGGAATGAGCGACCGTATGCGTTTGCAACACTCTGGCGGTCGGAGGCTGCGAGAATCTCGTTGGTGCCCTTCATGCCGCCCAATACAGCATTTCCCGCAAAGCAACAATTCAAGATGATGAGAGTATCGCATGGCGCGCTGTGGAGTGATGGCTGTATGGCGGACCAGTTCACGCCTTCATTGTATTTCGAGGCTTGACGGCTGAAGAACACGGTTAGCCTTCGTTGTTTTAGCGACAGAGCATTGCAATCATACGGTATCCAAATCGATGGGCCATAGCCACTTTGTCCCCCCTCGATGTCCGACGGGTTGAAGCCGTGTCCCGCGTAAACGACGATAACAAGCTCGTCCTTCCTCCCATGCATGTGGATGAGTTCCTCAATCTTCTTTTTGAGCGTGTTCTGGGCGTTCTTCTCTGGGACTTTGAAGATATCGTAGACGTGAAAGTTGGAGTGTTCCACGAAACATTCCCTGCGCGTATTTGATTACAAGGCGGCAGCGGTCGAAAAGGTCGTCGACACGACGGGCTGTGGCGGTGTGTTTATCGGGGCGTATGCGGTCCAGTACATCCGGCAGAAGGACTCCCCAGGAGGAGGGTTTGACCTTGCTCGAGCTGTGACTTGGGCGGCCAAGGCAGCGGCCGTGAAGGCCAAATCCTTTGGCTCTCTCGACGGAATCCCATGGGAAGATGAACTTGCTGCAGCCTGAGTGAAGACGACGAAGGTATTTGGTCTCTTGGGTCTTAGATTGTGCTTACCCTGTGAGATGCTTGTGGTATGTCAGGTGGGCGGCTCTTGAAATCCTTCGGGGTCGATCCTCCCGATCGGACGGAACCTCTTGAGTCAGAGGATGTCAACACTCTTGAAGGGCTTGTGAGGAAGGTGGCTGTGGCTTCATCTGCACTAAATCCAGAAAATGGCTGGCTTCGTGGACTCCTTGATGTTGGATACTCGCATCGGGAAATTGCAGAGCTTCTCCTGGACGACATTAATGACTCACCTTGTTCTCTTTCACCCTTTGCCCCTTGCCTGCACTCGACATTCTGAAATCCTTCCATTTGTCGCGGATGCATTACATATGCGCCAGATATGACTCCCTTTTGGCAGGCACCGAACGCCTTGATGACCCGACTGTCGAATATCCTGACCAACTTTTGCGCCGTTGCAGCAGCCGCTTCATTGCTGTGACTCCTTCACTGTTTTGATTCTTGACTCAAATGTCTTACAGCTCCGAGAGTCAAACTGCAGCATGCAATTGACATGAGAGATTATATTAAACTTGCCAGACACCCATTTGGAACTCTGCGGCTCAACTTTGGCCGGCTTCCGACGGAGCTTTCTTCTATGGCCACACTGCGAACATCGCTCCTCCACCGTGTCTCTGACATGGTTCCCTCAAAGAAATCGTCGCCACATTAGTCACCTTGATCATATAGACATACTTGAGGTGTCTGGCAAGTGTGGCCGCTGTAGGCCTGGGTACATATCTGGCTCGGAGCCAGGTTCTCGATCAACTCTGATGTATGCGTTCAGCATCGTGGCGATCGGACACGCACCGCTCGTATACTGTCGTCCACGTCTGTGCCGCAGTGACGGATCACGCAGTCTTCAGCCGGCATTGGCATCCCTTAGTTCTTTGCACAATGCCACCAATACTTCGGCGGCCCATTTAAAGTCGGCCATTTCGAGGTAGATCTGCGCGCTGACTCGTGCCCAAATCGCGCCACAATAGAACATGGCCGGTATCCACGTGTCGTGTTCCGTCATCAGCTTATCCATGATGTTCTTTGCCAGCTCGGGGCCTCTCTCAGATGGGAACACCGGCTCCCTGCCTTCAACGCTGGTGGCTGCGTTGCCTGAGTCGGGCGCAAAGACTAGGGGCAATCGCACCATAGCAAAGCAGCATTGACTCAGCGTGCATGTTCGATTGTCGAGAACCTCTGTGCCGAGAATGCTGGCCATGCGTTTGCCGCCCTCTTGCGCAAGACCGAAGCAGTAGTCTCTTATGGCGGTTTCGCCACCGCAAGTCTGCGAGCGGAACTTGATCGCCTCCGGGACGCACAGACAGGGGCCCATGTCCACGGTGGCGGCCCATGCAAACAGATCGCCAAGGTAGTCGTTGTCGTCGTTGTCGTCGAGGCTCGCCGACGCCGTGCCATGCGCATCTCCCAACGGTTTGAATCCGTGAGACGTCGGAAAAGTCGTGCGAATGAGGTGGTGGTGGCGTGTTGGGACGTACAAGACTGCACACCCGCGCGGGGTGAACAGCCACTTGTAGCAGTTCGTCGTGAAGAAATCCGGGTCTGATTCTGGTTGTCCGAGTCGAGAGAGGTTGAGGTGCCCGATCCCATGGGCCCCGTCCACGAGGCTCAACACCCCGAGCTGCTTGCAAGCCGCCACCAGCGCCTCCCAGGGCAGCCGGACCCCGGGGAACGTGCACACAGTGTCGAACATGGCGATTTTGACGCGCCTGTCTCGCTGCAAGTTGATTCCTTGGACAGTGTCCTTGAATAGGCGGACGAGTTCGTCGTCCTCGGTCGGGAAGGACACGTCTACGCGAACGGACGAGGCGGGCGTGGTCTCGCAGATGTGGAGGATGGTTTTCTCGCACGCCCCGTACGCGGTGCTCAAGTAGACGATCACATCGCCTCCGTTCCAGGGGAGGTTGCGCAGCACGGTGTTGACGCCGGTGGTGGCGTTGGGCACGAAGACGACAGTCTGACGCGGAACATTGAGCAGCTTGGCCACGGCGGAGCGGGACTCGAGGAGCAGTGAGCGAGCCGTGAACCGGATGAATCGATCGGACCGTGACTCGGTTTGTTCCTGGATCGCGCGTAGACGGGAGCGGACTGCCAGTGGGAAAGCACCGTATGAGCCGTGGTTGAGAGGGGTGTAGGACGGGGCAAAGGCGAAATGCTCATCGCGCATGCGTCGTCCGAAGGGCGTGGCCGCCATTGTCTATCACTCTCGTCTACGGTCCCCTCGCCCGGCTTTTCACTGCCCCTTTGTTCTGACGTTCTCTACTCTGCGCGGCACCAAGGAGACCGGAGACCAGTGGCGTTCGTCGGGTTCACTCTGGTGGAGACTCAGGTTGCTTTGATATGTGTGTTTCCGGAACGATCTTCTCCACGGCCTTCAAAGCGGGGGAGTCTAACCAATGCCACCCCGGTGCCCCTGAACCGGCCCTGACGCTTGCACGTACTCGTACTCGGAAATAACGGGGACGTGCAGTAAACAGGCATCCACGCATCGTCCCTCACCGCATTGCATAATGAGTCCCGTTAGCGGGACGAACGACGATATTTATATCGACTGTAAGGCGCCTCCATTTCCAGTGGCACATTCATTATCTCCTCAGGGCGTGCAAATTATCAGCACAACATGGCCGCCCAACGTGAGCCCGAGATCGTCCTGTACGACTTGGCCTGTACCAAGGACGTCTGCTTCTCTCCTGTTGTGTGGCGCATCCGTCTCATGCTGAACTACAAGCAAATCCCTTACAAGACCGTCTTTCTCGAGTTCCCGGATATCGAGCCCACGCTGAAAGGGCTGTGAGTCTTGCCCACCTCCACCTCCCCGCCGCGTTCTCTTCCTCCCGGGTCTTTTCTTCCCCTTTGTATATGTCTCAATGCGTACCCGCGGAGGCGCTTCTAATTCTGAGACTCGGCAGCGGCGTGGTCCCCCCCGAATCGGCTGCAGGGAAATACACGGTCCCGGCGATCCAGCACGTGCCGAGCAACACGTACATAATGGACTCGGCGCCCATCGCGCAGTTCCTCGAGTCGACCTACCCGGACCCGCCGGTCCCACTGACGTCGGAGCTAGGCCGCCAGATCGAGGCCAAGGCACGTGCCGTGGGCGCGCCAGCCTTCCGCACCTCGATGATGCCGCGGGAGGTACACATCCTGTCGCCGCGCGCGCAGGAGTTCTTCCGGCGCACGCGCGAGGCCTGGCTCGGGCGCCGGCTCGAGGATCTCCTCGACCCGGCCAAGGAGGAGCAAGTCTGGGACGCGGCGGACGAGGGCATGCGCGCCGTCGGCGACCTGATGCGCACGCACAAGGCCGACGGGCCGTTCGTGCTCGGCGCCCGCCCGAGCTACGTCGACTTCTTCATCGCCGGGTCCATGCAGTGCGCGAGGGTGATAGATGAAGGCGTCTTCCAGAGGCACATCAACTACCCTGGCTATAAGGACATTTATGACGCCTGTCTGCCGTACATGGAGAAGAGGGATTAAGGGTAAAGCGCCAGCAGGCCGCCGCTCGGGTCCTCCAGACGGTAATAGGGCTTACTTTATACTCGCTAGAATAAATAGATCCGACTCGTCCTATGCCAAAGCACCCCGCCGCCCCGTACCCTCTTGCATACTTGGGAAGGGGCATGGACGGATAAGGGACCTTACTGCCTCTGCTGCATTTCAGCATCGTATGTAGGATGCAGTACTTTACCGATAGGCGTCAATGCCGTCACTCGTCTTAAAGAATAGTCGATATGCGCGACCGCTATTGCTGTTGCTGTCTCGTCGTCCTTGTCGCCGGACTCCCTCATTCGGTTGCCCCAGGCCCGAACAATGGAATTCCGCAAACCTGAACTTGGCATTGTGCCGTGGTCTGCATATCAATCTGAAACGATCGGGTCGGATAGGATCATATCTGGCGTAGTAATCTTGAACGCGTCTACATTGTCCATTTCCTAGTCCGAGGTCGACCGCCTTCTCCATGGCCCCGCTGACCAGTTTCTTCGAAGAGCTCTTGGAGAATATCGAATCCATTCACAGCTGGAATTTGGTTCTCACTTTCTCCATCTTGCTCTTCCACTCCCAGTCCTGCCCACTGGCTCTTTGAATGCCCTTGTCCACCCTTCTCAGCTTCAACGTCATCCTAGGCCCCAATTCCTGCAGCCCAGCCCTTATCTCTTCGACGCCTTTCATCTCCTTGCCATCTGCCCCTATCACCGATCTCTCTGTTTCTCGCTTCTCACGGAAGATGTACCGATGCCGCCGAAGGAAAATGTAATCTCTCTGGTTATGCAACGTCAAGACCTGCCGACCTTGCAGTTCGGGTGAATGCGGGAAGAGGGAGCGGAACAAGTGAGCTGTCAGCAGGCCCAGCGGCGTGGTGAAGTTATTCAACATTAACTCCGGGATATGCTGTGTTGGTCGTCCATGCCCAGGGATCTGTTTGCCAGAGTACCAATTGGATACTGAGAAATGGAATGTTGGGCCCGCTGGGAGGTGCACGATGGTCAGTCCGCCGGGTTTTTTGCGGTGATTTGCTTCCTCAAGCACAATAACAGATGTGTACCCGTGTTTACTTGCGAACTGGGAGATTTCTCGCACAGAGAACTTATATCCGTAGCGGTGCGAAGAGCGACGGATGTACTTGCTGTTGGGGAAAATGTCGGTCAAGATAGTGGCTTCATCGTGGAGATCGGAGTTTATTGATGTCGTTATGAGTATTTTAGGCGGCTGCGGTGGAGGAGAGTCTGGTGAGAGAAAGAGGGAGGGAAATTTTGCAGCGAGAGCGGCGGGGGCGAGGGAAAGGTTCGTCGAGGTGGTGGAGCGTGTTGGTGAAAGGGCCCGAGATTGTTCACGCTTTGACTGCAATTGCCTTTTAGAGGGCAAAGGGTCTTGGCTGGCCTCGTGTAGGTCGTCGGATTCGAGGTTGTCTTCGTCGTCTTCACTCTGATCCTCTCCGTCGTCACTCTCCTCCAGCATAGAATCGTTGTCTTCGTCATCCACAGGCTCCCCTAGTCCTTCTTCTCCCTCTCCATTAAACTCCAACGCCTGCTCCTCGGCCAACTTCCGCCTCTTCAACTTCTCCACATCATAAATCACCCCCAACCCACCATTCTCAGGCTCGTCTGCGATCTCGTCGTAAACTCTCTTTCGGTCCAGAGTTGCGGGCACATACTTGCGCAACCGCTCCTCTCGTAACTTCGGATTATTCGCCTCCTCCTTCTTGCGGCTGAACCGGTCCGCTCGCTTCAATGCATCTCGGGCACGCTTCTGTTTTATGTGCAGGTCTTGCCGCCGCTGTTTGTTGGATGTTTTGAAGGGGAGAGCGGCTTTGTCGGAGAGTCTGGTTGTTCGAGAGGGCATCTTGGGACAGCCTAGTCGCCCATAAATGGCCAGGCCAGTTCAATCTCGCTCCTTCAAGGGTCGCTGCGGGCGGTGGCCGTGTATGCGAAAGAAAGTCGATTGCTCGTCAAAGAATTTTGAGTGGAGAAAAAGTGCTACTAGTCGATCGCAGCCCCACACGGCAAGGCTGAGATGTTGCATGCCGCCCGAGGCTGCGCTAGTCCATCTTGGTCACGATGATCTCCTGGCAAACATTTCTGGCGCTGCGCACAGCAACATCAACGTTTCGAGTCATAAACAACTCAGGAGTCACTTTGAGTCACCTCCTCTCCCCTACTTACATGCGTGCTTTGTCTGGTCCCTTCAGAGCGCTATCTACTTTCTCTTCTCAACTCACCAGATCTTTTTCCACCACTTCATTTTGTGCTGCAAAGTTTCAACCCCCCAAAATAGTCCTTACGATGGCCGAGTTCACAACAAGGACCGGCAGTCTGCTAGACCGCGCCGTTCTCGAGTCTACCCTCCGGCGGCGCATGTTCTACACCCCTTCGTTCGAGATCTACGGCGGAGAGCGCGGGCTGTTCGACTATGGGCCCCCAGGATGCGCTCTGCAAGCCAATGTCGTCGACCTTTGGCGGAAGCACTTTGTCCTGGAAGAAGACATGCTCGAGGTTGACTGTACCATGCTGACTCCCGAGGCTGTGTTGAAAACTAGCGGGCATGTGGACAAGTTCGCCGACTGGATGTGTAAGGACCCGAAGAGCGGGGAGATCTTTCGTGCAGACCACCTGGTCGAGGGTGTGCTCGAGGACCGATTGAAGGCGGACAAGGCTGCGCGCGGCCAGGCGGTCGAAGTGGACGAGGCCAAAGAGGCTAAGAAAAAGAAGAAGTCCAAGGAAGCTAAAGTTGAGAAGCTCGACGATGCGCTAGTGCAGGAGTACGAGGAGACTCTCGCCAAGATTGACAACTATGGCGGTGATGAGCTCGGGGAGTTGATCAAGAAGTACAACATCAAAGGCCCCACTGGAGTAGAGCTTGAGCCTCCCAAGGCTTTCAACCTCATGTTCCAAACTCAGATTGGGCCCAGCGCCGACAAACCCAACGGCTACCTCCGCCCGGAGACTGCCCAGGGGCAGTTCCTCAACTTCCAGAAATTGCTCGAATTCAACCAGCAGTCAATGCCTTTCGCATCCGCCTCGATTGGGAAGTCCTTCCGAAACGAGATCTCCCCTCGGTCCGGGCTCCTGCGTGTCCGTGAGTTCTTGATGGCCGAGATCGAACATTTCGTGGACCCGGAAGGCGGAAAGAAACATCCCCGATTCGATGATGTCAAAGACACAAAGCTGTCCCTCTTGAACCGAAAGACCCAGCTCGCCGGAAGCACAAAAGCCGATAGTGTCACAATCGGCGACGCCGTCTCCAGCGGTCTAGTCGACAACGAAACGCTCGGCTACTTTCTCGTCCGAATTCAAGACTTCCTGCTCAAACTCGGGGTGGACCACTCAAAACTGCGCTTTCGCCAGCACATGGCCAACGAAATGGCACATTACGCTGCAGACTGCTGGGACGCCGAACTGTTCACCACCTACGGCTGGATCGAGTGTGTCGGGTGTGCGGACCGCAGCGCTTACGATTTGACCGTGCATATGAACAAGACCGGCGCGCCGCTCGTCGTCCGTGAAACCCGAGCCCAACCCCTCGTCATAGAAGAGTACCAAATCGACCTGGAGCGCAAGAAACTCGGGCCCAAGTTCCGCAAGGACGCCAAAGCGGTCGAAGCCGCGGTGGACTCTCTCTCGCAAGACCTACGCGAGAAATTGTCGCTGGAGCTCGAGCAGAATGGGAAGATCGAGGTCGACACGCCAGGCGTGGGGAGCGGAAAGACCGAACTCGAAAAGGATCTCATCAAGATCGAGAAGAGGAAGCGAACCGAGCATGTGAGGGAGTATACGCCCAACGTCATTGAACCGTCGTTCGGTATAGGCCGTATCCTCTACAGCGTGATGGAACATGTCTTTTGGACTCGCGAAGGGGATGGCGCCCGTGGGGTGCTCTCCTTCCCTCCTACCGTTGCACCGACGAAAGTCTTGCTCGTCCCACTGTCCGGCCATCAGGATTTCAAGCCGTTCATCAAGAAACTCACCGCCCGGCTCCGACGCATCGGGGTGTCCAACAAAGTGGACGACTCGTCCGCCAGTATCGGCAAGCGATACGCCCGCAACGATGAGCTCGGGACGCCCTTCGGCATCACGATTGATTTCCAGACCGTCAAGGATAACACGCTGACGCTGCGGGAGCGCGATTCCACCAAGCAAGTGAGGGCCAGTGAAGACGACATCATCGGCGCTGTCAAGAGCTTGGTCGATGGGGAGGAGACCTGGGAAGATGTTGCGAAGCGACTTCCTGCTTTCGAGGGGCAGGATTTGGAGTGAGGTGTGTAAGAGTGGGCCACGGGACGGCCAACCATTGATTTAATGTTCTTGAGATACCCGACCTTTGATGGTGCGATCGTTTCTTTCAGCGCGAAGAAACAGACCGCACCTCGGAGACGGCCAAAGCACCGTGGCGGGAAATGCTGGGCCCTCCATATTAAGCGTCATGTATGAAAACCGAAGACTAAGAGGAAAGATTAAAGATGAAAAGTGTTTTGTTATCTTTTACTACCTCCTGTCCATTCCCTTTATTCCACTCCCCCTGACCGAAGTTTTCGAGTGTAATAGTCACGACCAGGATGCCTTCGCATTGTGCTCTTTTCACGCCGCCTCCTCCAGCGCCCTGTGCATATCCGTCCTCCAGCCGTCGAAGAACGGCCTCATCAGGGCCATCGCCCGTTTCATGTCGGGACGCTCCTCCAAGCGCTTCAGCTCCCTGAGGAACCAATCATCCTGGACGGCTTGGTCCGGATCTGCATACGAGTGGGCGCGGATCTTGTTCTGCGTGGAAGTGGGGTCGACGAAGAACTGGAACACCTTGCGCCGCTCGTCGCTGTACGTGTTGAGGATATGCGCGGTCGAGTAGCGGGGAGGAGGGCCCGCTGGGTCGAGGATCATGGTCAGCGCGGTGGCGAGGGCGTCGGCGTCGAGCATGCCGGTGTTGAGGCCTAGGGCGCCGAAGGGCTACCTCGAGTAAAGTCAGCCAGCCAGTCATTCTGTCTATAATTCATTTCCAGTAACAGCGCATAAATGACGAAACGCAGGGGGGTGAAAGCGTGAAAGCAGGGGGTTCGGGCGTGCATACGTGATTACAATGCGCGGCATCCCCTGCGAGGAGCACATTCCCCTTCCTCATCGTTGGCACCAGCCGCTGATGCGTTCTGTATACCGCCCTCGCCACGATTTCCACGTGTTGATCCAAGGGCCTCGCACCGGGCATACATCGTTCATAATGCCGAAAGACGTTCTCGTCGCTCAAGAGCTCCTCGTCCGACAGATGCTCCAGCGCTGGGTCCGCAGCCATGGTCCACCGCCAGAGGGTCTTCTCGCCCAGCACGGGATCCGCAAGCGGGGTCGACACCGCCCAATGCACGGGATGCATCAGGAAATGCGTGTGCATGGGTGTTTCCTCCACGTTCTTGACGAGGGCGTTGGTGGCGATCAGACGTTCGAGCCAGGTGTGCCCCGGGTAAGGGAGGCCGAGGGCTTTTCGAGTCGCAGATTTCGCGCCATCGGCTGCGACTGCGTACGTGGCCCTGAATTCCTGTTCCGCGCCGTTTGCCGGGTTGCGGGTGAGCACGGTCACGCCGTCGTCGGTGTTCGAAAGGATGGAGAGCAGCTCGGAATTGAAGTGAATTGTCACATAGCCCGTCTTGAGCGCCTCGCGGAGGAAGAGCTTGTTCAACTGTGCTTGCGGCAGATTCAGACAGCCCGCACCAGGGGCCATGACAGTATCATGTGGCGCACACAGGGGGATATTGGCAACCACATCGCCGAAGACTTTCCTCCCGGATCCCGACCCATCATCTTTCGGTGGTTTCCGGAAACACAGCCCTCGAGTCATGAATCCTTCGTCGCGGATGAGCTTGTACATCCCGCATTCATCAAGCATGTGCAGGACGGCGCCGAAGTAACCGCATGCTCGCGGCGCGGTGCTGGTGTCCGGGAGACGTTCGACTATGGAGGCGTGGATTCCTGCTTGGCCCAGTTTCAGGGCCGTTAGGCAGCCGACAACGCCGCCGCCTATGATGAGGACGGGGATTTGGGTGTCGGTACATGGGGGAGTGGCATTGTCATCGATAGTCTGCTGCGTGTCAGTACCATTCCCTATCCCAATGGTCTCTTGTGCTGGCATGCGTGTCATATTGGTCTCAACAGTCCAGTTTCTGCCAAAGATTTCAACAAAGAGAAAGCGTCGGATAGACTCGACGAGCCATAAAGCAGTCTTATGTGCCTTCGTGTGAGCAGAGGCATGCCATCAGGCCAGCCACAAACTGACATGGGCGGCCCATGGGGACGCAAAGCTGGAAATCTGCGATTTGGGGACATCCGACACCTGCCGTAGAGTAGTGCGACTGGTTGCCATGTCTGCTAAGCTGACTTTTGAGTCGAATACGCAGAGAGACCCAATGTGAATCTGAGCCGCACATGGGTTGGCGTCCAGCGAGCGTGGGAGGCCTGAAGCTTGTATCCGAGATGCAGGTTGCAGATCGTCCATAACGGTTGCTGTACGTGGAATTGTAGGGCAGATCACAGGCGACAGTCTTCAAGGTCAGAGAGGGCCATGTTCCACGGGAGCTTGACGAAGTTGAATGCAACAGGTTGATCGAAGGTCTTGAGTGACACCTGACAAGGTTATCCTACTGTGGCCATCTCTTCCGCAGGATCTGTAGGCGGCCGAGATGCTGCGACCGCAGGCGACTCACTGTTTCTCGGAGCACGGAAGACGAGATTGGCTCTCGACGCGAATGACCGTGGATGATCTGTATAGCGAGCATTTGCAAAGTTGAGATGGCAGTCACCTAGGTGCAGCGTCAGTATGAAGTTGTGAAGAGTCGCAAACCGATCAATTCTGATTGGCGGAAGCGGACATTCACGTCGCGCTTTAGGATATTCCCCCTCGAGTATTTACTGACTTGTTTACTCGACGCGGCGACTACCACAGGACGCAGAGTATGTATATGAGCGACCACACGATGTCACTGGCCATAACCAGTCACTTCTGCAGCAAATGACCTAGGCGGATACTCCGTACATACTGCGCCATGGCGCCGCCATCCCCCTTGCGAGACCCGATCGACTACTCACCCACGACGTCGAGTTTTCTCTCCTCGACCTCCAACGCCATCACGTCAGCGTCAGTCCGCCGGAATTTGTTCTCGACACATCTGTCGCGCCGACCGGCTTCCGGAGCACAACCCCCTCAGTTTGACGGGCAAAATGACACCCCAGCCCAACACTCACAACAACAGCAGCAGGGAAGCAACCTGCCGCGACTGCGGAGCCATCAACGCTCAGCATCGACTCCGTCCCTCTCACCGTCCCCCCCACGATCATCCCCCTTCCACAATGTCCTCGACGGCGGCAGCGCAGCCTTCATCCCACCTCCCATTCCACAACTATCGCCTCCCCATCGCGCCGTCGTAGCCGAAGGGTACGACCCGACAGTCTCGCCGAATCGACCCCTCAGCCCACGTTCGTCTGCCGCACTATTTCCCAATCAATCCATCATTGCATTGAATCCGATCACCGGCCGTCCCATGCTCCCCAAATTACCCGTCCTGCCCAGCCGCTTGACGCTCACAGACTCGGACGACGAAACGACCGAGGACCGAGAAGCCCGCGAAGGCGAAGGCGAGGACGACGAAGACGTCGAAGTACATCACGCCCACGCCGCGGCAGGGCAAGGCTTCTCCGACGACGACGAATTCCACGATCGACCCGCCCAAGCCTCCACTCGCCGAACCGACCATCGCGTACAACGACATCAGAACCTGTACGGCCACGGCCACGGCCATGACCACGATCACCGATCTCACGCGTCGGTCGCCCGGGCCCGCACCGCACATACTCATGCTCACGCCCACACTCACACGCACACGCACACGCACACCGACGCCCAAGCTGCCGCAATAGCCGCCGCCCGTGCGCAAGCCGAAGCCGTGGCCCTCGACGAATTAGACTCGGAGCGCCGCGACCGCGAACGCATCGAGCGCCTCCTCCGCGAAATGATGTCCCGGCAACGGGCCCGCGCCAAGGGCAAGTCCGCGGCCTCGAGCACCGTAGCGGCGGCGGCGGCGGCGACGGACGAGGACGAGGACGAGGACGAGGAGGCCCAAGAGGAGAAGGAGGAGTTGATGGGCTTGATCATGGGCAGTCTACGGCGCGAGGTCGGCCGCGCCGAGGAGGAAGGGTGGATGTTTGGCGAGAGTCCCGGCATGGGCGCCATGGTCGGGAGGGACGAGGTCGGCGTCTACGATTGACTGAGATGGTGTGACTTTCTGGGGGGAGGTGCACCACACGCAGGGCATTGGGGCCCGGGGTGTGCGGATGTGCTTCCCGTTTCCTACTTGTTCGAATATCAGGCGGCAGGGTTCGACAGTATGGTGGGAGCGTCTCGAACGGTCAAACTTACAAGATCGGGATTGGGCGCGTGCATTTGAGCAATGACCACGGGGGTTTGAATCATGGCACGCCAACGACTTTATGATTTCACGAGCCATGAACCAAGCAATGAGCCAGAGTAGCCAGTACCAACGCGCCCATCAAGACAGCATGAGGACATTCGTGCAACGAGAAAGACGATAATTACGGAGTACCGCTTCGAGGTTGTCCGCGCACCCAGTGACTACATTCCTTGTCTTCTAGCGTACTCGGTACTGGGGTATGATGAGTTATGATCTGCCAGTCTAGCCGTGGCGCGCTGATTTTATGTACTACCGGCCAAGCGGCAAGAACGGACGACGGCTCGATCCAATTCGAGGTGCCCAATAGCTGCCTGCCTGCCTTCATCTGGAATTGCTTGCTTCAACCATGGTATGGTGCTGCGTTGCTGAGATTCTACCGTGTCTCCCAGTAGTCTCTCAATGTGGATGCTGCCTTGCCCGTCCCGTGCGAAGTGTGAGCTCAATCCAGATCCATAGCCGGCGGCTTCTCGATCTCCTTCTTCGCTCCAGCCGCGCCAGGCTTGGGCGTTCCTGACCTGGGCGTGCCTCCTGGTTTGGCACCACCGCCGCCACCGAATAGCATACTCCCCATCATGTCGAACAATGGATTGCCCGACTGGCGGGGGATTTTGATCCCGAACCAGATTTCTCCGATGTGGGCGAGGGCTTCGCCCCAAAGACCCTCGACTTCCTTGAGATGCGGGGCGTAGTATTTCGCCAGCTGCCTGAAGAGGGAGGAGTCTGCCTTCTGCGCCGCGAGGAGTAAGAGCGAGAGGAAGTTGAGCAGAGGGATTGACGGGAATATCCGTAGTGATAGGCCGGACTTGGAAGATTCCAGCGGTTGCGACATGGCGAGGAGGGCAGGGTTCGACGTGGTCAGGTGGGATGTGAATGTCGAGAGGGCGAGGTTTGCGGACGCGAGGTTGCCGACCATCAAGTAAGGGAGGACCGAGCGAGAGGCGTAGATGGGCGCGAGGTGCGGCTGGTCCGTCCTATACCATGTGTAGTGCACCGAGGCGAGGACGGGAGCCGACGCTGATGTGCCGATGATGAGATGCCGTTCGGCGTCGTAGGCATCTCCTTCTACACAACAGACACCGATAAATGTCAGTCAGTGTACTCTGCCAGCGTGTTTGATATGATCAGGCCACATCTCTTATTGGCCCCCCCTGTTCCGCTCACCTTTGGCGAAAGCCTCGCCCACTCCATGATGGATGTCTGGGTCTCCTCGCTCCAGGTCCCCGTATTTCCCACTCCAAGTCACCATGTCGCTGACGAACCTCTTCCGCGTCGGCTCCTCGCTGGGGAAGGCGTGGAAGATCTCCAACAGTCTCTTCTTGTTCTCGTCATCGCACGGGAACTCGCCCTTCACGTAGACGTCGTTGACGAGCGTGACCGCAAGATCACCGCCTGAGCCTCCTTGCCCGGCGCGAAGGAGCAACAGGGCGCCATTGTACAGCACGTCGCAGGAGGACGAGTAGTCTTGTGCTTTGAGGTAGCGAGCGGTAATCACACGGAGTTGCTGGTGTGCTTCGTAGAAGTTGCCTTCGGCGATCCTGCAGGCACAAGCGAGTGAGCGTCAGGACTCGTTTCTCGGAGGGCCAATGGTCATGCATACGTACTTCTCTTTCTGTCGCGCGAGCGTCTTTGCTATCTTGGCCGACATTACGATGGGCGGGTTGGCGTGCACGATATCACAAGCCCTACAATATGTCCAAGCGTCAATGGCAGGTCGTTCACGACAGTCCAACCCGCAGATGCAGTCACACAAGTCGACGTCATACTCACCTCGGTTGACAATCTTCGCAATCCCTCTTTCACCTTCACGGCCTCTAGCCCATTCACAGCAGTGATTCGGGACAACCAAGATACGTATTATACGAGTAACGAGAGACGAGATACAGTATGAGTATGTGTGGGCGGATCCAGAATTTCAGTCAACACCACGTTGCTCAGTATGAGTTATGGGAGTTGCAAGCCCGTGTGTGCCATGCTGCCACCTCCAGGCCCGTTTATGTGATGGCCTGAACCACGGCCACCTCTATGAACCATCTAAGACCAATCCCTTCAGCTATATCTCTCACCCATGGCATCCAGCAGTCAGCACGATCACCAGAACTCACCGTCTCCAATATACTACATGATAGCCCCGCCGACTCCGAATCCAGCGAACGACAAGGCTGCCTGAAGGCCCGAATTTCCCAGACCAGATCTATCTCGCCGGCAGGCCATCCTCTACCTGTCATATTGCTTACAGGTACTCGGTACAGTACCACAGAAGGTCACCACGTGTGGGCTTCTTTTGGTCCGCCATGTCAGCGGACCGGCAGGTGGATTCCCTGGCCGGAACGGTCGAGCAGGGGAATATAGGTTGCATTTTAGACTCGCGCATTAGACGTCGATGGCGCGGCGTCGCTGGATTCTGTGTCTCCCTCAAGTCCACACAAGAGCGGAGAGACGATGGTCTCGAATATCTACAGAAGCATATCTTGTGGCCGTGCCACTCTGCCACACCCGTGCTGGATTGTCACACCAAGTTTACGTAGGACTGAGCCAGAATCTCCCGCGGACTACCCCAGGTTTGGTTGTCTGGGACTCGCCGGGATGCATCTTAGGATGAAAGGTGAATGTATTTCGTCATTCGTCGAAAATCTGGAGCATGGCTGAAAGGTAAAAAGGGGACGCCACGCTCACTATGTGTGCTGCAAGTCGTAGGGCAAACGATGCCAACAACAATTGTCCCCCTTCTCCTACCATAACGCCTTATGCCCGTCTCGATATAAAGCTGTTCATCCGAGAGGACCCTCCATGCATCGTGCTTCTCGGAACAGAAGGGAAAAAAGGCCTTCCCAGTGCGTATTTTCCCCGTTGGCCTTGAACTCCAATATATTATGCTCGCTGCAATTGCTGACACGGACGAGAAAGAAACGCGCAGGATCGGTAGCCCCAGCGTGATCGACAATAGAGAACCCGCGCATCTTTTGGATTTTCTGTCATGATTTGCTGTTTTCATCCTCTTCTGCCATACTCTCCAAGTTCCCTCCGCCTCCGCTGGTATTGCTTCGGCTGCTCTTATGGCTCCTAGCACTCGAGCCAGGACCTGGGCCGCTACCTTTCTTAGGCGTTCCGTTCTGCACGGGAGTCGTTGCTCTCTCCACAGTAGTCGTTGACCCTGTGCTCGTACTGTCCCTTTCCTTCTTAGTGGTTGGTAGAGGTCGTGAGAACATGGCTTTGAGCGCGGCCCTTGCTTTGGCCTTTTCTTCTTTCTCTGCTGCCTTCTTGGCGGGGTCTTCAGCCATTTCGTCGGCGTACTTTTTCCATTTCCTCCAGCCATCAAAATCAATCAATGCTTGCATACAGCCCCATTCGGTGACTTTGCGCTCCATCCATACAAAGTTGACAGGCTATGGGGGCGGTTAGAGAGTGTCCAAACGAAAGTTCCAGTCCGAGTACTCACCTTTGTCAAGAAGTCATTACAGCCCGCCGCCAACGCTTCATGCCTGTCACTCTGCAAACTGCTCGCCGTCAAAGCCACAATGATGACGGGACTCTTGAACAAGCTTCGATCAGGCAGGGCATCCGCCTCGCCCAGGAGACCGCCATTCTTAGTGGGCGGCCTCAAGGCGGTCTCAATAGGGCTCCCGCTGAAAACTCCGATGCCGTTGACCGCTTCCAGCCGCCGAATTTCTTTGGTCGCTTCAAGGCCGTTCATCACCGGAAGCTGGATATCCATCAAAACCAAGTGGAATCCACCCTGCTTCCACATGGACACTGCTTCCTTACCGTTCATTGCGGACTTCCATCGCACGTTAAGCCTCTTCATAAAAGCCTCGAGCAATTTCAGGTTGATAACATTGTCCTCCACGAGCAACACATTGATCGGCGGGACAGGCAAGGTTTCACCGCCGGCCCCTGATTTGGTGGTGCCCTGAGGGTCACCGTTAGTAGACTGGGCACCAAACTGGCCTTTCCTTCTCTTCGTTTTTTGTCCTGGGTGTGGGGAAGAGACCCGATTGGGAGGTGTGATCGACGGCTTGTGTTCATTCAGTCCTTGAGCCGGGGGTGTCGGTAACGGTGGTGCCGACGGGACAGGGCCATTTATCGGTGCCTTAGACTCTGTTCAAGGTTAGGTTTCATGTCTCAAAGCCGGTCGGGACGTACCTATGACTTGCCCGTTCGGCTGGACGGTGTGAAGGATCGTAGGACTGCTCGTGTGCTGTCTACCATATTTCGGTCTTGCATGTCTCCTTTGTCCATGAGAACCGGGACTCGGCAGCGGCGGCAGCTGACCAGTCGTCAAAACGGCCATGGAGTGAGGAACAGAGCTCGGGTGAGGGACATGGGCAAGGTGAGGAGAGTGAAGCTGCATGGGAGGAAAGTACTCGCGGGCGGCTTCATCGGGGCGGAACTGCTCTGGATAATAGTAGATATGGTGGTTGCCCGGTCGGGGAGACGCTCGAGGAGTGGTTCTGCGCGGAGGCACGTCGATGATGAGAGCTTCGTCGACAGTTTGACCGCCAGGGTAGTAGGCATCGAGGGTCTGGCCGATGGGCTCCTCTGGGCCCAAAGCGCGCTCGGCGCTCACGCTTTTGTTGTTTTGTTCGCGACTGACAATTCTAAGCGTGATATCTGGGGAATCGATGCTTCGCCCGAGCGAATTGGCATATTTTTGAAGAATGACATCGCGGACGTTATCGACTAGGTCGTCTTCGGCGACTTCGACTCTCGTCGCGGAGGCGCCAGCTCGTCTCACCCATATTTTTCTCTGCATGGCGTCGGCAGGATCATATCGAATGCATGATTCCGGATCGACGGCCGGCACGGTCGGGCTGGAAGGTCGGTGCACGAAGACTCGCGGACAGCCGGGGTTAGGGCTCGGCGGAGTCGTAGGGCGGAGGGTGGTGTCTGTATTATGATTACTGGTCAGAGAGGCGACGAGACGAGCAGAGGCAGCAATGGTTGTGGAGTTGGGTCGAGGATCGGTGGCGGGATGATGAAGAGAACGTGAAGCAGGAGGCGCACCGACGAGCGTAGCAGAGCCCGATGCCGAGACAGACGGAGACGCAGACGGAGACGCAGACGCGGACGAAGGTTCCGCATTTGTGGCTGGTGTTGCCCCCCGGGACTTGTTATTGGGCGATAGTTCTCGCGGCGACACTCTGGCAGACACGGATGCTGAAGGCCGCTCTCCCCCCCGTTCTGCTTCTCGCCCGCCCTTGGTCTCTACAGCTTTCTGTTTGGCGCCCGACTTGGTCCGCCCACGGCGATGGAAATTGAAGTTGGCGAGGGTGGACAGCGTGGGCAGACTCCAGCCGCCGGACGACCGCTGACGCCCGCTGCCGGACTTGGCTTGTCGATCGTCGTGGCTGCTTGTGGCGCTGACATCGGTATCTGAAGAAGCAGCATTCGCACTCAGACTACGAAAAAGAGGGATTCGCGGGCGAGACCGTGTTCGAGATGATGGCATTCCGGCCGGCGTGTCAGCTCATTGATCAAGGCAGCTGGTATGGTTGCTTGTAGGAAACACCCATTCCGACTCATGCTGGAGCGGAGACGAGTCGCCATTCATGCACCGACTGATACGGATGTTCGTAGATGCATATTGAATGTCAAAAAAATAGATAGCTTTCATGGGAGCCGGAGAGAAATAAGTGAGGTGGGTGTCAACGAGTGGTGATAGTGGCCTCACTAGCTGCAGGCGCGGTGCAGTAGCTGTGGTAGGAAGATATGGGCAACAAGAGCAAGAGGGTCGGCCGATCGAGATACAGAGTTCGATTCTTGTACGGTGCTGTTGTGGATGGCCGCTTCCCGAGTCTCATTCAGGCTTCCTGCTTCGCTCGCCCCCCAATCAGAGGGGAACAAAGAGCTGGCCGAGCTGGATAGAAGCAACCGCGGGCGAGGGGTCCTCCTCTCAGCGGTGCATGAGATAAAATGCAACGCATACTCCTCTGTTTCAATTTCGTTGGCGCCACTTGCTCGCGAATCAGCGGCTTCGCTCAGCTCGCAAATACTGCGAACCGTCGTTGCTGCCTTTCTCAGCGTCTCGATTTCGACGCTTGTGCGACCAACAAGAATCTGATCTTGTTTCATTCCTCGACCGGGGAATCTGGGCTTTTCTGGGCTGTGGCCTTTACTGTGCTGCTGGAGCAGCACTTCCATCCGCGCGGGCACGCTACAGTACGAGAAAGAGTCCCTTTGCAGTCTATCAGATTCATTAGCCTGTCCATGCGTATATGCGCCCACTTGGTCCCATATCCATCGTTCCTTCGCAGACAGAATGCTTCGCTATGACTGAATGACACGAAGAAACCTGAACAGGCTCCTTCTCCCAAGTCCACACCCTGACATGTCCGCGTGGTAAGCTATGCACAAGAATGCTGTCCAAGACGGTCAACAATAAACCCCTGTCGCATTCCGTTCCGGAGCAATGCATGCCTCACGCCCGCCATAACAACCCTCCCGCTGTTCACAAAGCCACTTTCCCGCACAACAAACAAAATTCAGTGCAGTCCTCGCTCCCTAGGCCAACCCAGTGCGACAATGCCAGTAACAGCGCTTCGATAATGACAGTGAGCAGACGATGATAAACCTTGTCCTCCTTCTCCGGTTTCTGTGGTTCCCTTTGCTGTCGAAGCCTGCCGCTTCAAGTTCAATAAACGCCAGTTCGCTTGCCCGCCTGCTCGTTGATTGCTGAAAGGGGAATCTGTGCTGGAAATCACATAACAACAATTTCACCAACTCAGCTTCTGACCAATTCAATAACATAGATAGCGACCTTTGATTGTGGACCGAGGACTGCCCACTCCAGGGCGACTCTGCGCAGAGCATCTAGAGCGTCCAGAGACGCGGACGATTGTGTCGTGGCAAGTGCGAAACAACCGTCCACTCACCGATCTGCGCCAGAGTCGAGGATACTTCTTCTACCTCCCAAGCATGTAATCAGGGTACATGCCGCCCATCCCCGGTGCCGGAGCGCCATTACTCAGGGGTATCCCCCGTACGTTAGGCCCGTGGCCGTTGCTGACTGAGAAGCCTTGGTTCACAAACGCTGCCTGGGGGACCACTCCGTTGCCGACGCCCATGTTCAAGCCCGGTGGCACTGAAAGCCCCGGTGGCGGTCCGTTGGCCGTCGAGAACGCGCCAGGCGCCATGCTGGTGTACCCGTTGACGCTCATAGGTCCCGTGGCACTCAAAGGCGTGGGCGGGTTGTTGCTGCCAGGCTGGCCCGCTCGCACCCCAAGGGGATTTTTGGAAAAGCTCAAGCGAATGCCACCCTTGACACTGTTGTGAAGCTGCGCTCCATACAGTTCGTTCAAAGCTTTGGTGGCGAACGAAATGTCCTCAAACTCCACAAAGCACATGGGTCCATTCTGTTTGGTCCGAAAGCACAGTCTTTTGTAACCCCTCTGCTTTGAAAACATAGCTTTCAATTCATCCTCGGATGTGTCAATCGGCAAGTTCCCCACATAAAGAGTATTGCATGGCGGATTCTGGTCGGCTGGGTTGACCGGCGGGTAATTGTGCCGGATGAAAGGTTGCGGGTAAGGCCCATTGGGACCCATCGTGGAGAATTGCGAGTGAGGTGTCCGGGATCCGACAGCAGATCGTGGCGATACATAGTTGTTCGCGGCGCCGTTGCCGATATTCGTGTTCAAGGAAAGCGCCGAAAACGCTGCAGTAGGCATGTGTTGGCTTGTCGATTTCTTGGCCGCGCCATTCGTCGAAGAGCCATGCATATATGCCAGAGGATCCTTGAGCAGCTCGCCTGTGTCATCATCTGCGCCATCCTCGTCAATGACCTTTTTGCCGCTGGCCCGAGAACGGTCCGCCAACGCACTGGCCACTGGCGACAGAGACGAAAAGATGGCCTGCGGCTGCGGACTGTCCGAAGTGGCATGTTCCAGGGCGGATCCAATCAGTGGTGGTGACGTCTTGTCCATGGCCTGAAAGGTGCCGTTGAAGCGTGACGACTTCTGCGCGCTGCTCATGGGGGGTGACACCGACTGTGCCGCTTTGCGGGCTGATAGAGGGTCGATCGTATTGCGCCGGGGGACTGAAGCCATGGATGGAATGGATATGACCTCCACAATCATTTTGGCCTGCCCGGCTGTATTGGGCTTGCCGTCCAGCATCGCTTGAGCTTCGGATGCCCCAGCAATAGAAGAAAATCTGGCGATTGCGGTGGCGAAGCCGGCATCGTCGTCGTAATCGTTTGGAACGATTTCTGTGTCTTGTAGGTCCTTGGCAAACAACAACATGGTGCGTACGGCCTCAGGGGTGGTATGCCGTGGTAGACGGCGCAGCATAATGGTTGGCAGGGCCATGTGTGCGACTTCGTTCGCGCTCGACATCCGTCTATCCGCACCCGCCATCTCGAAACCTGCATTGGGCGGGGCCATGGTGTATGGATTTGCAAATCTGGAGAGTATGCGTGTTTCGAGAGGGCTGAGAGCAATCGCAGTCATGCTTTGGCGGGGCGAAGGGAAGCGTAGACCGACCAACTTTGTCGTTGCAACGAAGCCGACTTGGAAGTGGGTGACGTGCTCGTGTGATGAAATCTGGAGTCAGATATAGTCCAAGGACAAACAACCTCGCTTTCGGTCCCGTTGATTGAAGACCAAGTGGCACCAGGACGGAACCAATTTAGAGGTGAAATTGCCGCTCCTGTGAATTCGACCCGTCCCGATCTCCGAATTCGAGCTCCAGGGCGCCGTCGAGGGTCATGTACCGGAAGTCAGCAGTCCGGAGTCGAGGAAGATATGCGTCACAGCCGGGGGAACCAAGTCCAGTAATACCCTGAGACCTGAAACGGTGACACGACGGCTCGGGTTGTTTCCGGCGCAAACGCGAGATTGTTATCAATGCGATACTAACATGGCCTGGTGACGAAGTACGCTTGACGGAGACCCCTTGAAGAGCGAAGCTCAGTATACAAACTCCGGGTCGGTGGCACTGGGTCCCGTCGCAAAGCGAGGCGAACCGACGGGGTCGAAGTGGGACAGGAGCGTAGTGAAGATGAGAAGCAAGCACGAGGCGGTCGCGAGGTCGAGTGCTTCCAGCTAGGAGGATGTATAACGAGGGTAGACACTCTGGGGAAGGAATGGAGGACAATCAGCAAAGAAAAGAGTTGAGACGAGAGGCTCAGGATTGCCAGGAAGTTCAAGGTGCAGTGGAATAGCGACTTTCCAACGACGCGGAATATTTTGGCGGCGTCGAGTGGCCCTGTCGATAGGAGCGATAAGAACGGCTAGGCGTGGTGAAAGTCTGTATTGGGCAGACGCCAGGATGATCAATCGTGCCAATCCGGTACCGTGGAGGCTTGCAGATGGAGCCGAAGGCCAAGCTGGGGGCGCAGGATGGGCAGGGTGAGATACAATTCGCGATCGCGCGGCGACCGGGTGGTGGGGATGAAGCCGGGCACTGGGCTTGGGATACACCACGCTAAGCAGGCCGCATGGCATACGGAGCATTTCTTTGTGCTAACTGGTGGAAGCCGAAGAGGGGTTTGTGCGTCGACATTGCTCTCCCGAAGTATGTAAGCCTCTAGCGGTTCATCAGGTCGAGGTACGGAGGAGACTGTGGAGAGATGATCTGTGGAGCAGGCGTGGTTGACTGCGCATACACCTTTTTTTCGGGGCAGATCCTCCCATTGAATAGTGAAACGATTGCCGGACAGCTGCGAGAGACTCGAGATTCGGCAACGGCGCTCGAAAGTAGACTGGGATTTTGGTGTCGTTCGGATCGAGGACTTCATTTGGAGGGTGATGGCGTCTCTAGCACACGGGCACTGCTGCTGGCGCAAGCAAGGAGAGGCCCTGCATCGAAACGATCATGACACTTCCGTGCTAATCAGCCTTTATTGCAGGCTCACGTCGGCTTCTGTGGTTGGACAAGGGTGGGGATGCTAGGCTCGAGGGAATGTCAGTCCATGGCTGTCACCTCGGGACCGTGCAGTCGGCGCTCTGCAGAGGATCAGGTATCCGCTCGACGACCCTGGATGAAGTACGTACCTCGAGGGTGTTTCCAGGCGGCAATCGACCAGCCGGCAGTCTGATACAAGTCGGACTGTCCTGTCCGTATGTGGCAAGACAATCTGCGGCGTGTGGGTGGGACCGGTCAAAGGTGTCAAACCGATGGGCTCAATCACGCTTGTGTCCTTTTGCGATAGTAGGGCAGCCAACGAGTGAAGCCAACGAGTGAAGCCTCATGAGCCGAAAGTGTGATAAACTGGGCTTCCCCGTTGGTTGCCGCAGGAAGATCCAAGCCGTAAAGCCTTGGACTCGCGTTCGCCGTCAGGAAGCCTAAGTATGATGGACTTTTAAACAAGGTGTCGCGCTAGTCAGCGTGTGCCTGTGTCGAAGTTCCGTTGGCTGGCTTTCCCTTGGGTGCACTACATGGGCGTTAACACGGTTCGCCAGGTAGTCTGCGGGTGGAGCAGCGCCGACGGTGCCTCGTCCTGCCAGAGCCCTAAGGCTTACTTACTCCGTCCACGGCTTGGATAAGGGAGGGAGGTAGGCTTCGAGGCAGGCTTCAGGCAGGCTTCGCGGAGCTAGGTAGTGTGATAAGCACCAAATGTACGTCGACAGTAGCGTCTGTTGCGCCCTCATCTCGGCCTCTCCCCTCCAAACTAGGCCTCGACATGGTCAAGGACGCGACTCCTCAACCCCGGGTGGCCCACTGCGTTATTGCCAGATCCCTGTTTCCTGGCTATAGGGCGTTGGCTCTAGTCCGCTTCCAAACCCAAAGAACGCATCTCGGCCCAACTGGCGATAACAGTCGCGCTCTTGGTAGGCGGCTGGATCTTCCCATACCTCGCGTTTGGGGAAGCAGCTTGTTGACGGAGGGTCGCCAATTCCAAAACGCTTGTTTCGTCCCGTTGAGGACCACGAAGTACTATGTACACGAGGCCGTGAAGGCACCAAAAGTCGGCTTTCCTGCGCGGGCTGCTAGACACTCAGCAAAACGTGCGTCCTCAAAGAACACAAGCGCAGACGTGTGCCATGTGCTGATTCGATCTCTCGCGACCGCCAGTTCAGCCTCTCCTCATATCCACGAGCGCTCGGAGTTGGCTCGCTTGCCTCTGCCCGTTCAATGCTGCTGAACATCCGATTGGATACTGTCGGAAAACAATTCACGGCAAGCTGATGGGCTTTGCTCTGTCCTGTGAATGCTGTGCTACCACGCTAGACCCATGTGCTCCTACCGACTTCAGCACACCAGAGGGTGGGCAATAGTGACTCCTCCCGATCACAAGCTGACCTCGATGTTCGTTTCCCCCATAGCTTGAAGAGCGGCATGACGAAGGCTCGGCTCCAAAGTTACTTCTGTTGACTTTGACGTCGACTGCAGCTCACAAGCGCGCTTCTGGAGGCGGTATCCCTTCTGCTGGGTCCGACCTGCCAATCCCCGGCCGTGCTCGGTACCTGGGAGTACGAGTAGCGAGGGGCAAGCTGGGGAGCCCCTCTATCCCGCTGCAAGCTCTATGTAAAAGCCCGAGGATCTTCAAACACGCATTGCAGCTGACTCTAGCTCGCGGCAGATGCTGTGAAGCCAACCCTTGATAGGATGGTCGGAACCAGCTTGTGCATTTCCGTAGTTCGACTTGGGCCGTTGGAAGGCTATTGGTATACGTATCGCCGTGGTTGCGAGAGGCAGTGAGGCAGTGCCGGTGCCCGTTCTAGCTGTTTACGCTTACTAGCTGCCAGAGGCGGGCAAAGACTGTGTGCTGTTAGATTCCTGGTACAAGTAGGAGCCGTCGCGTCGCCAAACATGACCTCGCGACCGTTGTGTGGCTTGCGTTACACTTGAGGCCCCAAGCAGGGATTGCCTCGAAGACGCCACGGGCAATTCCTGTCACTTGAAATGCGTAAAATGGGGCAAACATTGCGCCTTCTAACAGTTCTAGTGCGTCAGAAAGCGAGCTCAACATGCGCGATGCACACTTCCACTCGCTTCTCCTCGTCATCCGGACCGTCATTCGTTCCTGTGTGATCTCCTACCAGGATTCGCCATGAACGGTCATGAGACTTCAACTGTCGAATTGGCCCTGCTGAGTACACATTCCCGCATATTAATAAGGTGCTAATCCAACCTTGTCCTCGGTCAAGCGTGGCCATCACCAGGCATCCGTAGTCTTTGCATCGCCGCCAAATCCGTGCCCACCGATACAAGATTCACCTACAGTTTGTGTCACCTGCTCTCGACCGTTTTTCAACTCGTGGCAGCCAAGGGAAGCCTTCAAATATGCTGTGTAACCCGCCCCCCTGCAATTCTCCAGACGGATCATCCCTTGCTGTGTGACCTCAAGGTTCCACCGCGTGGCACAGAAACGTCCCGAACAATGCTATGAAACATTCTCCGTCGAAACAATTCGCTGAGGGGTTGGAGCAGCGGAAAAAGGTTCCAGAAGAATATCACCTTTGCCACAGTCGTATCTTCTGACCACAGCCTATCCAAACCAGCGGCAACTGTACAAGATGTCCGGTTTGAGGTACCGTATCGTCCCCGCGGGAGGGCTTCACCGCGAATCTTCGATATGAAAGAAGTCTCCGCTGTTGTCCTTTTCACCCGTTCCCTTGTCCGTCTCGGCACCATAGCGCTGAAGCAGTTTTTCAGCGTACAGCCCGATTCTATTCTCCTGTTTCTCCGTCATCTCGTGTTTGCCGACACATTCTTCGTATGAGGGTGGTTGCTCAAGAATGTCGCTCGTGTCACCCTCCTTTGCCCCCTTGAGCGAAGGCTGTCCATCCTCGTCCTGGTCGGGGCTCGAGGTCGACATGGGTGTAAGCTCACGCACTGAGCTGCTGGACCTGGTGCGATCGATCAAAGGAACGTCTTCGAACTCGGCCTCGGCTTCGCGATCAGCAGACGATGCAGGCAATGGACCCTCTTCTTGCTGCAAGTCCTCGGCAAACGCCTGATTGTCGCGGTCGACAAAGTGCCGCAGCGCCAGGCTCAATTCACTGCCCTGAAATCGCACTGCGTTCTCGTTGGCGTAAACGAGCAAGACAGAGTTGTATTCCGTCTTGACAGCGTCCAGGACGTCTGTTTCAATGACTCGGTCGACCGACCACGGTGTCGAGCTGTCCACATCTGACTTGCCCACAGCTTCAGCTTGTGCCTGGGTGACAGGGCCCACCAAGGGAGGATGTGGCGCTAAGTGTCGAGCCTCTCCCTGCTGCCAAGAGGCCCTCCACCATTCGTAACCCATTCCTTCCTCGCCCAGCTGGTCTTGTTCTAGAAGATCGACGTTCTTACTCAGCCGGCGGAAGTAGGTGATGCCAGGCTTGGTTGCAACGCCTTGGAGCGTGTACTTGCGATGCGGGACGTCGGGACGTTCTGGCGTGGGGAATGTCAGTTGCATGGTAATTTGTCGACTCCTTGCACGAAGTTCATCTTTCTTCTGCTCAAGAAGCGCCAACCTCTGACGGATCTTTTGAAGCACATTTTGTAACTCGGAGTTGAGCTCATCCACGTCAGACTGTGTGACTATGTTCTCCGACCCGGATGGCCGGCTATCAAGAAAGCCGTTTGACCCAGGGTTTCTGCTCGCTGCCACGGTGGAAGCTTTGGCGGCAGCATTGAGGAGTTCGCTAATGTCAAGAGCCCTGTTATTCGAGTTGACAAGTTGGCAGCGACGTTGCATCTGAGTCAGTTGTTCGATTTGTCGCCGGATTGCCTGTACTTGTCTGCGTATCTGCTGCATTTCCTCTCTGCATTCGTACATGTAACGATCGGCATACCAGACCGGATCCAGACTGATGTCAACAGTTCTGGAGACAGTGTTCGGCTCCTGCAGTCGAACAGTAAATATTTCGGCGCAATGACTGATCCACACGTCGTCAATATTGCCAATCTCGTCATTCCAGATGGTGTTATCAAGCAGGTCCGTGAGTGTCTCGTTTGGGTGGTGATTGATGAAAGGGTCGACGCAGTACAAGGTTTTCTCAGCAGCCGTGTCGTCGTTTGGACCGTTTGCCTTCATGGCTATGGAGCTGAAGACCTGGGTGAGTTGCTCTTGCGGAGCCTGTTTCAGGGCCGCGGAAGCCCAAGCTTCGAGGAATTTGTGGAAGAGTGCATCGCCATTTCCATTGCGGACAGCCTGTAGGTCGGCCAAGGCATCGACACTACCGTAGGCGCGAGTCGTTCTGTCAAGGAAAGCCATCAGACATTGGACTTCGGTAAGTAAGTTGCGCTCGTTCTGGTCTATCTGGAGAGTATTGTCGGTGGACAGGGCTTTCGTATTCTCGTCCGTGGCTCCAGACCACCAACTGTTGTCATGGGCATAGGCGTGAACCCTCAAAGCAGGCATCAGCAGCGCCTCCCGTGCAAGTGGTATGTTGTGGTAGATGGTGAGTAGCGACCCTAAGTAGCCAGTCTCCTTCGAGCCGCGTAAGAATGCGGGTGCACCGCCTATCCTTCGCCGCTTGGATGGTGGCGGATGTTCGATGATCTCGCGCGAGGTCGAATACGTAGTGAGGGCCCAGCTGTTGGGTTCGTAGTTGTAGTCTCGCTTCGCAGGGCCGAATGTTGCACCAGTTTGCGTGACTCCGTTCTCTTGTCCTGGCAGGGTCTGCCGGAGTGATTCGGCCATGGCTCGCTGGAGCTCGGGGTCATTCATCTCCTCCTGTTCTTTCAAGGTCTTGACATTGCTCGCTGACGCTGCGGCGTGCTCGCCGGACAGGTCCATCCGCGAGTTGTCGACTCGAGATGGCGGCCGTGACAGACCGGCCATTCCTCCCATGGTCGCATCATCTTGAACTATTTCAGAAGCTTCCGTTAGTGAATCATCTTCGAGAAAGCTGGACGGCCTGGGTCAAGAATATGTTGTCCGTCTTACATGGGAAATTGTCTTGATCTTGCCAGTCATTGGAGGGAGCCTGCGTACGCACCCTTAGACAACCAGTCTTCCACACCTGACGCAGCTGGCAGCTGGCTTACCGGCTCCGGTATGATAGATCTTGCTGGATTCTCCAGCCAAGCATTAATTGCATTGTTGGCATCGTTGTTGTTTTTCTATGGCCACGCTCACTCAGTAATTGCTTCATACGCAGCCTGGCTGCTAGTGTTCCGCCTCACCTTCAGTAACACCTTCGCACTTCCCTCATCTAACGCCGTGATCGCGCACACCTGCGATATCAAGTCGTCCGTAGGCTCCGCCATATTGTCATCCCACTAGGATATATGGCGCATGGTGCTATGGACGCAGCGGACGTCGAGCTGAAGGCAAGGATGGGTCGGGAGCTGGAAGCGAGTTGAGTTGAGCGGCTTAGGCGTTCAAATAAGGGCTGCCGTAATGGGAGCTATGTCGGACTTGTGTGTATCGATTTAGATGCACAGATGTAGTAGAATACCTATGTGAAGAAGGGGAGCTTGCTTACGGACCGCAGCGACAATCAGTGGCTGCCTTCCGAACTGACCATGGCCAACATTTCCCCGCAAGAAGGGACGGACCTCAAACGACAATTCAGCCTTGCAGTCATTGTCGCAGCCTCATCGGAACAATCCAGCAGCTGTTCCGGGCATTCACAACCACCACAAGGAACTCGACTCGATATGCACATTTTATTCACGCCTCGTTCGCTAATCTTTGTTCCTGCATAGTTGTGAGACTGGTCTAGGTGTCAGCGACTTTCTCATTGCCTGATAGTGCGTACTCCACATCCGCTCTCTAATCCTCACAGGACAATGCGTCCACGAGAAAGCTATCGAAACAATCCGTCGAACCTTAAACATCACCGAGGATGCTCTCCAAAGAGTCACAGCGGCCCAGTTATCGCAAGTGGACCACTCATTCCTGTCTCCAAACTCGGCCATCACTACAGCATATATGGCTGGTTCCATGTAATGTACTTCCAGCAGGCCGCCAGTCGCGACGTGACGCTCAAGGTGCTGCTGGCTTGTATGTAGCGCGTCGCCGTTCGAGTCGAATCGAACACCGATCAGTCGGCGCGGAACCATCTGGAGGAGTGGACAGTCTCTCACATTCAGCGGCGTCATGCATCGCGGCATCGTGGCACCAGTCAGCTCGCAAACGCTAGACCATCATTTTCCATCTTCATGGTAGAATATCAGCGCCAGACACACAAGGAGACGGGAGTTCGGGCCCCGTGTCATTTCACGTTTCTTCGCATAGATTACAATATGTCAAAAGGTATATGAGCAGCAGCAGCTGAGCCAGGCTGGACTAGGTAAGGGAAGAAGGGAGGGTCAGGTCCATACAGGAGACCATCCCATCCACCCACGCACCCAACCAGCCCAGCCCAACCCAGAGGGCTACAGAAGAAGTGAGCCGCGCAACCAAAAGCACAAACACATCCATCTAGGTAAGGTACTGTACTGTACTGAACTGAGCTGTACGTGAAACATGTCACACGGCGCAGGTGTTTATCTTTCCTGTTCCAAATTCTCCCCATCCCTTACTTTCTTCCGTGATCCCCCGTGTCTTCAAGACGTGGTCGTCAAATACAAGATGCAAAAAAAAATCTGGGCATGGGCGGGGCTTAAAAGTCCTTGAAGAACTCCTCCCATTCGGCTCGTAACTCGTCCGTATACCGTCCGCGGCCGCCCTCGCTCTCCTCTCCCTCAACCGGGTCCGGATACTCGTCGAAATTGCCGGCATCGCCCGCCCACTCAACCCGGGGGATGATGGGGCCCCTCCGCTTGCGGTAGTAAATCTCATCCCAGTCGACGCCGTCGAAGAAGTAATGGGACATCACCCGCTTGCTCCCCCCGGCAATGTGGCCTAGCCGCTGCGTCGGATCGGTCTTGCACAGGGCGAGGATGAAATCCCTTGCCGCACGGGGGACATGGAGACTGTGGCGTTGGCCGTGCTGAGACGGATGGGCGGTCGGAAAGCGGATGTGGCCTGCCACAATCTGCTCGTAGATGCGCATGGGGTTTTGGTCCCAGAACGGGGGTTGGCCGATGAGCATCTCGTAGACCAGGATCCCTAGGGCCCACCAGTCGACGGCGGTGCCGTGGCCCGTGTTGCGAATCACTTCCGGGGCAAGGTATTCGGGTGTACCGCAGAGGGTGTAGGTGACGCCGGCGCCGTTGGCTTGCGGTTCGGGGTGTTCGGTACCTAGTTTCTGGAGAGTGGTGCTCTGGCCGTTTCCATTCTCCGAGGAAGATTCCGGCGCGGGAGGGAGGTATTTGGCGAACCCGAAATCGACCAGTTTCAGGTGCCCATCAACGTCGAGCAGGATGTTTTCCGGTTTCAGATCGCGGTACGCCACGAACTGGACCTCGTGGAGGTAGGCCAATATCAGGGTGATTTCAGCGGCGTAGAATTGGACGGTCGAGAAAGGAAAGCGGCGGGCGCGCCTGAGGTATGAAAAGATCTCTCCGCCAGGTGTGTAGTCCAGCAACATATACAGCGAGGTATCGTCGGAGAAGGAAGTGACTAGGGTCGTGATGAAGGGGTGGCCGGCCACGGCAGCAAGGACATCTCTTTCGTTCCGGACGTGCTCGACTTGCTTCAATTTGATCACGTCAACTTTTTTAAGTACCTTGAGCGCGAAAACTTTGTGCCTGTCCTCGGAGTGAGGATTGGCAAAGCGACATAGCCAGACTCGTGCAAAAGTGCCTGCGCCGAAATGTGTCAGTGCCTGCCCAATGAAGCGAACATCTTCCTAGGCGTACCAGTTCCAAGAGTCCTCATCAGCTCGAAATCGGAGAGCTTCAGTGTCGGCGACGACTTGCCCAGGCCCTTCTCTTCCGGCGATCTGGAGACCTCCTCGGGAGGCATGACCTCCTTGGATCGGTCTGGATCGGCATGTTTCTGGATCTGATCTTTTTCTTGCTGTCGGCTGGGATGGGGATGGGACGCGCTTCTTGTGTTGTGGGGGTTGCTGGTGCGCAGGAACTGCCTATGACCTTGAGCGGAGGCCGCGCGCGGCGGCTGCTGTTGCTGCGGCGTCTGAAGCGTCGCTGTGCTCATCGGAACAGCCAGTGTGCATGTTTTGGTAGAAGGATTACTATCGGTCGTTGAACCGGGAGATCATGGCGAGTTGGAGGAGGTGGTGGTGGGAGTGGTGGTGGTCGGATGCATGCAGTTTGCGACCAAAGGAGGGGCTGCAAGGCAACGGGATTTTAGCGGTGAGGCAGTGGTGTTGGATAGCTGCAGAGGAGACGAGGATCGCTGCAGGGACGTGCAATGGGGAGCGGTGGGAAAATGTGCAAGGAAAGCTACGGGGCCTGAATGAGCAAACAAGTGAAGAAGACGATCAGATGGAAGATCGCACAATGATGCAGTTGTGAGGAGACGGTCGGTGACTGAGCAGCCCAGCCAGCCCACCCACCAGCCCGCCAGCCCCAGGAGTTTGCTCCTGACAGCGGGTGCAGTAAGTTTCCTAGTGCCTAGCACGGATGTGTCAAAGCGGCCTCGTAGCGAGACACCAGCACCGCCGCGCATCACGTCACTGCTGCAGGCTGAGGCGGACGATCGCGAGTGGATGAGCAGATGAAACCACCGCAAAACCAAAATCCGAACCGATCGAGACAAAACAGGCGAGCTGGCACCGACTTGCTATCGCGGACAAGGGCGTAGGTTGAAGGGCCAAAGGGGTTGGCAAATGCTCCTTTGAGCGACTCTTGCCTATTGCTGCCGCGCTTGGACGCTCGCTCTGATCGGCAACTTGACCCTACGTACTTGTACCAGGAGCTCAATTGTTGCGGGACGTCAGCTGTCAGACTCGTGCACAAACTTAAAAAGAGATGCGAGCTTGGTGGCGCCTTGTGAAAGCTGTGTTGGACAGCTGTTACGAGGAAGCACATCCAGTTTTTGAGAAGCTGTTACTTGCTCACATTAGAAGAGTATTCGTCCGCATGTCTATGTGCGAGCCATGTGCCAATACTCCCATCCTGGTCCCTAATCTGCTTTTCTATGTCCTGACCAGCCAGGTCGTTCAATGGCTGATATCGCCAGCCGTCGCCCGTTCACACAGGGAAAACGCCACGCAGAAAGGAGTCGGCCGTCAGATTATATGTTCATGGAGCTGGTTGCCGGGTCCGCTCGCTATCAATCATCTTTCATGCGTTCACTCGCCGGCTTCCAAGATCCTGTGATTTTGTTAGTGGACCCATGAGCAAGTATCGCAAAGTGTCCAAGAGATGCATACCATCAAATTCGTGTTTCACAAAAGCCATTGCGTCCTCGGGCCCTTCAGCTCCCATTTGGCCAACACCCGGGCTGAAACTGGTGATGGGGAGCACAACGACATCCCCGATCTTCTTGTGCTGCCTGATCTCCAAAAAGTCCGAGTACGACACGTTCGTCTGCCGAGCACTGAAGTCAAAGTACTCCCGGTTGTTGAAATATGAGAAGAGCGCGTCTGTCCACACCCCTGGCCCAGTGTACTCCATGATGCTCTTTGTCGGTTCTTTGCCTTTGCGCAGACTTCCCGCCTTCTGCATTCGGAGCGTGTCTTCGGTAATGGTGGCCACAATGTCTCTCAGGACCGGATGTCCCGGTTTCGATTGAATGGTCCATTGGCAGAACTGTATTCTCCTAGCATACCAGTCGTTCCAATCTTCTCTATCAGGATCGGCCTCGATCCCAACCACCAAGCCAACTGTCGACGTGTCCAGATTTGGAGGCAGCCAATCGATGGCAGGCTTGAGTGCCTGAGTATCGATGTCACTGTAGATTCCCCCGCGGGCAAGCAAGATGAGATAGCGGAAGAAGTCGGCCTTGATGACAGGAAGGGGCATGGCTTCATATGCTTCAACAACCTCCGGTACTGATGCGTATAGGTAACTGATGAGGTGCAGTGCGGCCTCGTCTGTGATCACTTCGTGGACGAACCCAGGATGAAGTGTGGACCATGATGCCTCGAACGGTCTTAACCTCTCTTCAAATTTCCCCGAATCAGGTCCATATTTCCATGTCTGCCATATGTACGCGGGGAACTTCGGTTCGATGTCGTAGGGGAAATGGTATCGTAGTTTTTCGTAGAGAGACTTGCTCACCACATCCTGAATTGGCCGTTGAGCTTCATGGGCTGGCTTGGGAGCCTTCGGGGGAGGATATGATCTAGAGGGTTGTCCCTCTTCAGTAGAAAGTGCCACCTCGGGCGTGCTGGGCGAAACGCTTGATTGTCGGAAGAAGAGGAACAGTATTGTAAGGACCACAGCGACGAGGGCTGGTCGCTTCCATGAGTTGGACAAGGCCATGAAGGGGGCTCGGGCGACCCCGATACAACGCCAATCGAGGCCAGTGACAGAGCTGTCACCGTCGGGTTCGATCGTAGCAGGTCCAAGGCGGTCGCATATGGCACTGGTCAACTTCGGCAGTTCCCAAACGATTGTGACAGCTGGCAGGGATCGGAAATCTCGGCGGAGCTGCGTGGAAACACTCCTATGAGTATAGTTGAAGGGGCATTCTCGTTATCGTAACATCTCTTTTGTGCAGCGTGTACGGTCCAGCCGCAATTACCAAATTGTGCAAGACAAGGAGGACGAGGCGTGGTTCAGGGAAGGCAGCCGAGGAGAACCTGTCGCAGTTACTTGCAGAGTGCCGTCCGTCCAAGGAAAGAATGTTCGAAGAGGCCGCCCGAGATAGCAATACGAGAGAGGAAAGCCAGAAAACAGAAATCACCAAGGCAGCCAGCCCGTCTGAGGACAAACTCTGGAAAAAGTGATTGCGCATGCGTCTTTGTTTCAGGGGACTCGATTGGTGATTGACGGGCCAGAGTTGAAGCATAGCGCCAATAGTGGGCACCAGTACCGCCCCATTCTCAAGGCCCGACATACGCAATCCAGCTAAGCTTTTTGGCGTCCCGGTTGCGAGCCCTTAGGCGCTTGGCCATGTTTTGACAGGCCACATCTCCGGGTGCGGACTTTCGGGTCAGCAACGCCAGGTCCACGTTTCCACATTTCCAAAACCGCAGTTCAGCAGCTGCATAATCGAATTTCGGGAGCAGTCTAAGCCACGAAGCGGTGACGACCACGGCCGCAATCACGACAACGACCGAGACATCGACAACAGCGCCGAGTCTCCTTAACCATCAATGTCAGAGGCGGTCTTGGCTCGTTACACAGGCCGGAAGCTGCAGATCGGGACGTCCATACCCTGCGGGCCTACTCCATACAAGATCGATAAGCACGCAGATGCTAAAATCACAACCCGTCACTGGTAGATGCTAATGATCTTGACTGATGATCGGTGAAAGGAACTCAATCTTTAGACTGTCTGACTCTGCCTCCGGCCTGCTCGGTCCTGGACACCACGGGTTAAAGTGCCTTATTATGACAGAGCCGAACCACCTGATATCTTCACATTTCATGCATCTCCTCGTTTCTCTGTTGATGTCGTCCACGGGACTTGTTCGCCCATTATCTCCATCGCTCAGCTGCACGGATTTGACGCGGCCCCATTTCATTCCAAGAATTGGTCAAATATTGGTCTCCAAGTCCATATCCCGAGTCGTTTGGGTCGCCCGCATGGTATCATCTATGTTTCAACCGAAGCAAGCCCAACCGTATCCTTAACTAACAGAGTTGGCCGAACGTGAAGACGCAGGTCTCCAATCTGCTTATTCAGCTTCTCGGACTCTAAGTACCTTGAGCCTGGGTCCAGAAGTCGAGGCTAGCAATCACATCCTCGCCCGTTTCGTCCTCGTAAGCGTACAAAATCTGACAGGAGTTAGCACATCTTCCAGAGCTCAGGATGCCATGTTGGAACTCACCTCTCTCGTGCTCGAATGCAACATCCGTACGTTCTTCCCCGTCATTACGTGAATCAATTCGCTCGTCTCGATATGCCGAATCTCAATGAAACTGGGCTCGAATGCCAAGATGTAAGGGTAGTTCAGCGCGAAAGCCTGCGGTGTTCCTTCCCAAGTAATCTTCCAGTCCGGTCTGGCGCGCCATCCGTTGCGATTAACGAAGAAGCTAAAGTCGGAGTAATTGAGGAGGAACTCGCCGTTGAGCCGCTCGATGTGGATGGGTTTGACGTTTTCTTTGCGCGTAACAAAGTCGAGGGACGTGTCGGCTTGGTCGAGAAGAGACTGTCGCTCGGTGGTTTCCAGCGAGACGACCTCGAAGCCTCGAGCGCAGCCAACGCAGAGTGTTGAGCGCAGGTAATGTACCGATGTGGATTCGGCTGGGATGTAGAATTCCTGAGCAGAGTGTTAGCATGTACGGGCATATAAACCCACTCGTGGTATAACTGACCTTGAAGGGTTTCAGGGCGTCTTGACCGCTAGCAAACATCTTACTGATTGCCGGCTTCTTCTTGCCCTTGTTCAGGTCGTCCATAGGCTCGTACACCTTGATGGTGGTTGACAATGCCGAAGTCTTGACGGAACAAACTAGATGTCGGCCCAGACCAATTCCCGCTTTGAAGAAATTGGCGTGGCCTTGAATCTTGCGAGGTCTCGTTGCCAGCGGGTTCTGGTTGTTCGGGTCCAAGGCATCGAAGGGATACGAAGTCAGAGTCTTATTCGATAGCACCAGCAGCAGTCGGTACTCTTCAAGCGTGTCAATCTGTGACACCTGGGTGGCGTCGAGAATGCGCTTAGGCTTGATCGATTTGTCCTTAGGCCATCGATCAGCAATGTAGATGCCGTTGTCAGTCCCATAGATGAGTTTGCGGCCTCCGTCAGTGGGCACCAAGCAATTGACGCGATTCTGAGCATTGAAGAAACTTTCACACAGGATAGTCTTGTTGTAAAAGGAACTGCTGCGTTGGCGAAGCTTGCTCTGTTGTTCTTCGACGAGTTCAATAAACTTCTTGCGCTGAGTGACCGAGGTGGCGTACAGTTGAAGCTCGTATGCACCTTTACCGAGATGTCGGAAAGTGATCGGGTACACCTCTTTCTGACCGGGTGTGTTCGATGAAGACGGCTTCGTGCCAGGGATCAAGCTAGATGAAGAGCGTTTTGCGATCCCCAAACGGGGAATGACTTGATCCATCTCAGCAATAACGAGAAGCTCCAGTGGAATTGGCTTTCTGTAGACTCGCAACTCTTCCCGCTTGTTCACAGTCTTGAACCTGCACATCAGCACAGCATGGTCGAACAGGTAGACCAGGACTTCTGCATTGTCGGTGGGTGACTTTTTGAAACTCATCTTCGTGAGGATGACCCGGTTTTCTTCTGTCAGCTTGAGATCCGTGTATTCTCCAGCGTTCCATTTGAGCTGTTGATTCAACTGGACCAGATTGAAGTGATTCTCTGCTTTGCCGCTTTCGGCGTTGACTCGAGCCAAGAAATCTTTGATCAGACCGATAGCTTTGGGAATGTCCTTCTTGTCCGGGTTGTCATCCTTCGTGTACTTCAGGACATTGTCCAGCAAGAGAGGGTATCGCGCCAGTCGCGTGGTTGGCTTCGTGAGGTATCCGTTCAACTCCAGCTTCCGCGATTCTTTGAGGCGTTCAGTCTCGTCGACAAATCGTGAAAAGGCCGGGTTGGCACCTTTCTCTTTCTCAAATTCGTATTTGCCGTACATCTGATTTGCGCCATACTTGATGAAAGGGTCGAACTGAGGGACCCATTTCAGGAAGACATCACCAATACTGTGGACCACGTGCTGTTCTTTCTGCCGCTTTGACAGCTCCTCCGCAAATTTGCCATTGACACCTAGAACCTCCAGACAGTTGCCAAAGACGGTTCGGACAAACTTCTCACGTCGCTCTTCTTTGATGGGAGAGTTGACATTGCCAGCCCCACGAAGCGGTCTGATCCAGAAATCACGGAGATATTCCAAGTCCTTGACAAAGTCGCGTTCAGTGTACATGATCTCTGAGATGACCTCCTGTCTCTTCTTCTCCTTGTCATCGATCTTATCTGCGACTTCCTTCGGCACACTGTTGATCCAAAGCTTTTGTTCCTGATCGTCTTCGTGTAAACTCCCCTTGGAGTTGGAATGCCTAAGTCCAGGTTGAGGTCGTAGATTGAGTCTAGCTTGTTGTTCCAACCGTCGTGGACATGCGATGGAGTAGCAGAGGTTGTCTCTCGTGCATGTCGGAGAATAACATTCGGTAAGCAAGGTGAAGACGCCGTTGACGTCTTTGGACGACGCCTCTTCACCCATCGTCTCTCTAAAGCGATAGACTTCGCCTGGAGCGTCTCTCAGACGATGCTCATATGTGACGTCGTGGAAGAACTTTTGGGCGTCCAAGGCACGGCCTAGGAGCAAGGCAAGGTTTCGGTCAGTGGTCTTGATGATGTAGGCGATCAGGTCGACAGCTTCGGCGCCTGTAAAAGCACTCTTGTAAGTGAGATCATTCTTGGTTCTGTCGCCGGCGCCAATTCTTTCCTGAAAAGCGGTGGCGACGCGCGATAGAAGGGCAGGATAGACAAGAGGCGACTTCCGCTGGACAATCGTCTGGCCACCCGAGGAATGAGATGAGTTAGGAGGTCTAGTGCTCATCATGCTGTCGCTGCGACTGGGGTTTAGTGTTGTTGTCGGGGTCAAGTCTGACGAGACTGAAGCGGCAGAAGCGGCAGATACGGTCCTGGGCGGGTTGCTGCTCTCACTAGGGCGCCGTGCCCTTGGCGTCACACTGTATCCCGGCGAATTTGACGAACTGAAAGACCCGCCTGATGAGGCATGATGATCTGCGAAGGGATTATCGGATTCTGGTTCTTTCCGTCGATGAGGCACCACTCTTCCGCTTGTTAATTGTTGAGTGATCTCACGATCCAAAGCATAGGAACCCATCGACATGGATCTGTCACCGTCGACTCTATCAGGTATGTGTCTTCCCTGTGCTGTTGTTCTCGACGCACCCACACCAGCATAGGGCTGCTGCCTGAAAGCACTGGCGGTGCCCTGCTGGAAGCTACTCGGAGGCGGGCGGTAACTCAACGTCGGCTCACCGGGTCGCACCATGGACCGAGACCTGTAGGCATCATTGTTCAAGGCAGGGGGAGGCATTCGGTTGGGAACCGGCTTGCGATCGTACGGCGACATCTGCATGGGCGGGGGAATTCCCGTGCGTGTGTCTATCCGCTGAGGCGGAGGGTATGGTCTGCGATCGGGAAACATGGGTGCGGGATTATGTGGGGGAGGCCTCGAAGCGCCGTTTGTGCCATTCATGTACGGCTGAACCGGTGCGGTGCCGTTTGATCGGTCGTACTGTTGAGGCATCGGACGCATCGAGGGAGGCGGGCCTTGTCTCATGGACATGGTATGTTGCTGTTGCAGAGTCATGCTCTGGCTTCGATCGAACATGGGGTGTGCCGACTGGGTCGTCATGGTGTGGGATCGTCCTGGAGGAGGAGCGCCACCGAAGATGTTGTGGAAGGCGGCATCTCTCTGATCCGCGGGACCGCCATGCTGGGGAGGCGGCCCTCTCGCGCCATAATAGCGAGACTCGGGGGCGCCATAGTCTGCCATGCTCACTCCAGAGATCGCCAGACAGGAGGGCTATTGAGCGGGCATGGAGAGGTTGAGGCAGCGCAGGGGGCTTTTTCTTTATTCTCCTCTTTTCGCGAGCACCAGGCTTCCCCACCCAAACTTCCGGCGCTCAACAAAAGGTGGCCAAGTGCAGGACGGGGTGCGAAAGGCCCGATGCTGCCACTGAGAGCAGCAGAGCGAGTGTCGAGAGGGAACTGGGTTGATATCGAGGTCGGGCTATGCAGCGTGGTGCAAGCGAATCGAGGTGGATGCAGGTGGTGGATGGATGGTTCACGAGCGAGGGTCAGAGATTACAGGAATAATGTCGCACAGATTCCGGGTGGTGCTTTCTCACCATGCCAGCAGGGAGAGAACGACGGTACCTTATGTACGAAGTAATGAGCAGTAGTAATGCGTGAACAAATGCAATGGCATAGTCAGTACCATGAGTAGATGTGTGAATCGATAGAGCGACTGATGGTCGTTGAGGGCTAGACGAGCCGAAGCTGGGGTTGCCATTGGCTGCAACTGCTCCCCTCAAGTCCAGCTTCTTCATACACAGGCGCGCACGCCCGTGTTGGCCAGTGGCTGCCAGCGCAGGCGTGGCTGTGGTGGACGGCGCAGCCCCAGCACCAACCCAGGCGACTCGTCGCATCATAGTTTAAGCACCTCCACCACGTCTTTGCGCAATATCACCTACACATCACCAGGACCTCACCTCGACCTCACCTCGACTTCGACCTCTGTGTCTGATTTTCTACCGCAAAATCCACCATGGCTACAACCACACAAGGACCCGGCAGCGAGCTCTCGCCCAACTTTGCTCCCTTCTTCGGGATGGTAGGCGTCTCTCCACTCGTGTGTCCACGCCGTAGCTAACATGTCAAAACAGGCAGGAATTGCATCTGCGGTATGTCGAGCAGCTCGCACCCCCAACTCCACGAATGTGCTGACCACCTGGGCCCGTGACAGATGATCTTTGGATGTATGGGTCGTCAACAACAACGCCTCGTGCTGCAATACTAAGAGATGAACAGGCATAGGAGCCGCATATGGCACTGCGAAGTCAGGAATTGGAATCGCTGGTGTGGGAACATACCGCCCAGATTTAATCATGAAGGTCTGGCAGTGGACATTTCCAAGTGCCGCGCGGGTTCTGATGGATATTTGACAGTCCCTCATCCCCGTCGTCATGTCCGGTATCATCGCCGTTTACGCCCTGGTCATTGCCGTCCTCATTGCGGGAGATATGGGTCCGCCGCCACAACAGAATTACAGCTTGTTCACAGGGTTCATGCACCTCGCGTCCGGGCTCAGTGTTGGTCTCGCTGGTCTGGCAGCCGGATACGCCATCGGTATCGTTGGAGATATGGGTGTGAGGTGCTACATGCAGCAGAGTAGGATCTTCGTCGGCATGGTGCTTATTCTCATTTTCGGAGAAGTCTTAGGTCTGTATGGGCTGATTGTAGGCCTGATCCTGCACTCGAAGAGTTGAATGGCGTGGAGGTCACACAATTGGTCCCAGAAGGAAACGGCTACCGGCTGGAGGTATCTTCATGTGCGACAGCTTTGGGCTTGGAATATACACGTTCGGCTTGCCTCGATTCTAAGGCCTGGCCTGGCACAGGCGAAGCTAGATGTGCCGCCATCAACGCTATAGCTCGCTTGACCCCTTCCTATATGCATCAGTCTCGACGTTTGACTATACACCTAGCACAAAAAGCTGCCCACATTCCCGCCAATATGCTTCAGATCCAAGAGAAAGGTATCATGTCCGAAAAGACTAATATCCTCACCCAACTCAAAATGGGTCACCTTCTGATTCCCCGTCGCTCGCAACGTCTCAGCAATCTCCCTTTGCTGCCACGCCGGGAAGAGGATGTCGCTGGCCACGCCCATCACCAGGACAGGATGATCCTTCAACACTGCCATGCCCTTGACGAGATCCAGCGGCGGTCCGCTATGCGCCGTGTTGACGGCCTCGTCCATGGGCGCGGTGGAGACCTGTTCCTCGTAGTTCTGGCTCGGAAGCGTGAGACTGCACGACGGGTCCCTCTGGGGGCCAGGGGCACCACTCTTCACGCTGGACAGCTTGGCCTGGTTCTCCTGTCGCCTCGCCCTCGTGGCCTCTTGGTGCGCCCAGCCGAGGTCGAACAGGTCCATCGCCTTACTCACGTACAGCAGCGAATTCGGGTCGTATTCCAGCGAGAACTTCTCGCCCGCGTGGTCGAGGTAGGTCTCGATGAGAAAGTCGGGGCACAGGGCCGGCGGTTTGCTGGGATCTGCCCTCTGCCGTCCGAACCGGTTTTCCCACTCCGGGCCGCTGCGGTATGTCACCGTGGCGATCTCGCGCGCGAGCTTCATCCCGGAGTGGGGTGGGATGCCGTCGTAGTAGAAGCCGCGATTCCACTGGGGATCCATCATCAGCACCTGTCGCTGAGTATGGCGCATCGCGATGCTGTACGGGTGGCTCCGCGCACAGCCCGAAATGCTCACGATTTTGCCCACCCGCTCGGGGAAATGCACGCCAAACGCGAGACTTTGCATCCCGCCCATACTTGCGCCGACGCTGGCGTATAGTTTCGTGATCCCTAGGCCGTCGAGAAGTCGGGCCTGCGCGCGCACCATGTCGTCCATGGTCAGGATAGGGAACCTGGTCGCGTATCTCTGCCCGTCCGAGGGGTCTGTCGATGAAGGACCAGTCGACCCATAGCAACCGCCTACGACATTCGTGCAGATGACGAAGTACTTGTCCGTGTCCAACGGCGCTCCAGGGCCAATAAATTTCTCCCACCAACCGGGCTTGGGGTTTGCTTCGGTGCTGTGTGCGTGGCTCGAGGCCGATAAACCGGTGTGAAGTAATATGGCATTGCTCTTGTCCGCATTCAATGTTCCCCACGTCTCGTGTGCGATGTCGAATTCGGGCAGAATCCCGCCCCAGTCGAGTAATATGGGCTCGTCGCTGTGGAAGACCATGTGGTTTCCCGTCGTGTAGGACGGCTCTGGGCCCGAGGCAAGCGACCGGGTCTGCAGAGCAGCCGTCTTCTGCTCCTGGGCGTCCAAGCAGGGGAATGACATGGCCGGGTTCGAGGAGACCGGGGGCTCATAGTTCTCTTCATCTCGAACCGCAGAGGCAGCTTGAGCACGGTGAGACGCTCTCGTGTGTAAAGAGGCTGCATTTCTGATCTGCCACCTTGTGCCTCCCACCGGGCCTTTTACAGCAGCGGAAGCATTGGGATGCAATGGCTTCGAGCCCCGACTGAGCAACCGTGCCGCAATCTGTGCACCGCGCGGAACCGCCATGTCGAGGTATACAGGATGTGAGACTGGCAGAGAGTGAGCAGGAAGCGGGGTGTCCCCAAGATATACGGGAACTTTTTCACCAGGATGACATGCATTTCGAGCGATTGCGACAAGCCGTTAAAACAGCGAGTGCCAAATGGCGGATTTCGCATGCAGCGAGCACGACATCGCCGGCCAATCATGTCGCGCGGCTCAAGCCTCGTCAAGCCTCCTCGATTTTCAGCCTTACCGCCAACTCCTCCCTATCCAAGCAGAAGTGATATTTTATGCCAATAGTCAGGATGACAAGAACCGGGAAACTTGTGGTTCGACCTCGGCCCGCACCTTTCATGGATGTTCGAGGCTCGCAAACTCCTGGCGCTAGCACATGCCTCTCTCCTCTGAATCTCCGGCTCGTACACACGCACGACACGTCCTTCCTCGAATCTTGGCTCCTCGTATATCTCTCCCTCGGCGTTGCTATATTTGCCAGTTCCCCGACTTAACATAAGCATGCATCCAGCTGCTTCAATCAACCGCAAGGCTGTCGGGGGCGGAGTGCCCCAGCTGAAGACCTGGATCGTCAATCACAACGCCACCTACCATACTGTTTCGCCAATGTTAGCCTGATCAGGCTGAACTCCTCACGATCGCCCGTTCCAGCCCAACTATGTGCTCGTCCAGAGAATAATGATGATGTCCAGTGTGCATGAATCCCGCTCCTCTACTAACTTTGAGCCCCCCCCTTTCCATCTTGCTTCTGCTCCATATCGCCGTTACGACCACGATCAGCGAAGCGCGTCGCGTTCTGTACATGGCAAGTAGACGTACAAAAGGATTCGCAACCACACACCGAGGTCCAGTGTCCAGCCTAACCACCCGACTATCGTCGCCGAAAGGTCGAAACGAGGATGGTCCAAGTCGCCACAGTCGCGCCGCCGGTCGGCCAATTCGTGATCCATACACTACTGCAAATCGCGGGCTTCGCCGTGGCCATTGCCTTTGGGATATACGCCGTCAGATCCGTGAACGTTGCGACCCTCGCAAACAGGTATAGCCAGGAGTCCATCCAGCAGGCGCTAGCAGCGAACCAACTTGCCCTGCTTGCGACGTGCTTGACCGCCGGGACCCAGGTGAGTCACCATGGGAACCTGGGACACCTTGCGAATCGGTTTGGATTGATCGTGGCTGACTTTGCCTCCGCAGGCCCAGGATCAGGATGTTGCAGACCTCTGCTCCCGTGTCGTAAGAGGTGCTACGGAACTCTTACCAAGCGCGGCTTCGTCGTTGTTTCCCCACCTGCCGCCATCGACGGGACCTCCTACCACCACAACCCCGTCACCCACCACGGCCCCGCCACTCTCAGCATCAAACAGCGGCACGTCGTCCAACACCAGCGCTACAGCCGGCACTATCGCCGGCGCAGTGACAGGATTCATCCTCCTCATAGGCGCAGTATCCGTAACATGCATATATATTCGCCGAAGAAAGGGCCGCACCGCTGCTGACAGTTCGACTGCCCCCAGCACGACACCTACTCATGGGCCCGGGCGCCAGGGCGCCGGCAGCTTCAAATCCACATTCAAAGAGTTCTTTATGAACTCGACCATGACGAGCTGGACTCCCGGCGTGGAGACAGGGATGATCATTGGGGATGAGGAGAGTGGACGGCAGAAGGAGACGGAAGAGAAGAAGTGAGCTTGTGCTCTCGCTTTAGTGCCTCTACGAAGGAAAAGTCTAATGAATAGGACGAGGTTGGTCCATAGGGTTATGGAGGAATGCGGGACTGTGATCAAGGCTGGCTCTATATGTATGCACAGTACTGGACCAGCTCAACCAGAGGCATAGCCGTAGCGACGAATCGACCGCCAATCCCGGGACTCGAAGAACGGTATAGAAGAAACCCTGGAGGCAATCCATGTGAGCGAGGTGACTAGTATGTAGAATGTCTCGGATTCATCACTATAGTTACACAAGAATCTCCCACTCCCTCCGCGTCAACACGGACCTGGCGCCGCATTTTGGCCCTCGCACAATGCAACGCTTTCCACCTTTGCTTGCTGTTTGCATACAATTAATCTGTTGGGGGTATCTTGTGCATGTAATAGAACGACACGTGAGATGGTAAGGTCCTTTCTCCACAATCCAATACAGTCCCGGCCTCGAGCGCGAATCCCTGACGGCAGTCGATTTACATCCCGGCCTTGACTGGCTTTGTTCCGCTCAATCCTCCCTCTTGTCCCCGTTGTTTCCTTGCCCCTCGTCATCATCTGGCGTAGGACTGACGATGATTTCCGGCGGAGGCTGCGGCGCGACGGGACTCAACGTCCCGCCAGAGGACCGCTTGTCCTCCGTGGGTGAAGGCTCGTCATTCGCACCATCTAGCTTGGTCATCGACTCCGTTGGTGACTGGATGGCCGAGTTCCTCCCCACGCTGCCTGTGCTCTGGTGTGCCGTCCGGCGTCTCATTCTCCTGGCCTTGCGTTCTTCATCGGCTCCGTCTCTTCTCCGTCGGACATCAATTTCGTCGCCAGTAGATGGGGCCGAACTTCGCATTTCCTGCAGTGCCCTCAATGCTCGATCGGCCACATCCTCGCTTTCGCTGACATCGCCCTTGCCACTGGCGCCATCCGTACTGAGGTTGTCGTCGGTCAATCTTTCTGCGATGGTGAGACCACGACTCTCCTCCACTGCATCTTTGACTGGCAGGTCCGGAAGCTGTTGGCCACTAGCGACTCTCAGGTCATGCCGTTCCTTGAGCCTAGCACGCCTCCTACGGTCGCGCTGATCCTTAACCTGGGGCGCTGCAGCCCGCAGCTTTTCAAGCAGCGTCTCCATCGCACCATTCGCTGGGGGACTGCCAGGAGTCTCGGCACCGCTTGCTCCGCCACTTGCGTTTGCACTGGCTGCGGCTCGCTTTCTTGCCAAGCTAACCTCGAGACGTCGCCTATTTTCTTCCAACGCCACGTTCTTCTCTCGCGACTTCTTCCACTCGGTCACGAAACCGCCAAGCTTGCTGAAGAAATCTCTCCGGGCATTCTCATCTTGATTGTCTTCACCGAAGAAGGTCATGATATCATCGTACGTCCTTGAAGCTTCTTCCAAGAATAGCTGGAGCTGGTCCGCTTTCCGCCTGGCCTCTTTCATCGACCTTTGCACAACTTGCGCAACTCGATCTTGAGGATGGAACTTCTTAGGGTCACTCAGATTGCCGGCATCCAAAGAAGACTGGACGTTCTTGATGTTCTCAATATATTTCCTCGCGTCTTGCCGGAGTTGGTCGATGTTGAGTTTCGAGGCAGGCACGACACCAGTAATCTCGTCCACGAATGGTTCCCACTCCGAATATTGATTCCGGACAATGCGTTCAATGAGATCAGCAAATGTGGTTTCGTTTTTGTCATCCTTGACCATGCCCAATCGTGCAAGAGAGCTGAGCTTGAACCCTGAAGCTTGCTTGTTGGAATCATTCATGTAGTTTCCAATATCAAGAATCAGACCCAGGACGTTCATGAGAGACGTTGAGTCGCGGATAGCTTCAGAGACATTGACCACTTCCTTCAGCTTGGAGGAGATGTCGTCGTATTCTTGTTCGTAGCTTCGCGTCAAAGCAAGAGCTCGCATCCTCGCTTTCCAGTAGTGGTGCAGCTCGTAGGCCGTCTGAAGGTAGATCTGATCTTCTCTGGTCAACTCTGATGGATCCTGCTCACGCTTTGATGTCAGAGCGTCAGGTCCCGTCCAGTCCTTGCTATACGGCGCCATCAGCTTGGCAATGTTCTCGGGGATCGTGCAGAGATCTTCGCGCTGCAGGAAGTCCATGACCACGTTGTTATCGAGCACTTCCTTGTCGCATTGAATGATCTTTCGCACGACTTCGTCAGCCGAGTCGTTCTTGAACCTAGCCATCGAGACGTGGAAATTCCGCATCATATCGGAACTGATGATCTGCTTCTTGTCACTCTTGCCTTTGCTGCCAGCGCCGCCGATGATCTTGATATCCTTGGCGATAAAGAGCTTCTCCACCTCATCAAGGACACCTTTGCGCTGAAGCTCACGATACTTCTCTTCCTTTGATTCAATGTTTGCGTTTTCGGCCCAGACGGTGACTTGAGGCGTGTCGACTTTGTCCCAGTGGAATGCCTTGAGCTTCTTCTTTGGACGCATGACAGGGTTCTTGAGCATAGGGACGCCACCAATAGGGGACTGAGGTAAGAAGTGTCCATGCTGAGCACCTGGCATGGGAGGAGCTCCCGGAGGAGGCGGTGGCATCGGAGATAAGGGGCTGACAGGCAACGAGCCAGGAGGTGGAGGCGGGGGCGGGGGAGGCCCTCCAGTGAATCCGGGCATGGAAGGAGAGACGGGCATGCCCGGGGGTGGAGGCGGAGGAGGCGGGGGAGGAGCTCCAGCTTCGAATCCAGGGATCAAAGCAGGGCTTGTAGCACCTGAACCGGAAGGTGGTGGTGGAGGCGGGGGAGGAGGTGGAGGGGGACCGGTAAATTTGGCCTCCACTGCTCGTCCCTCGTCAGGAGGAGTTCTGGGTGACTCGGATTCCAGGCTTGGGTGTGTAGGACCAGTCGTCACGCCTGCATCGTCGGCATCGGCATCGGCATCGGCATCGGCATCGGCGACCGCTTCGTCGCTGTCATCGTCAACCTTCTTGAACTTCGAGGCCAGTTCGCCAAGCAGGTTATTTTGCTGGTTCTGCTGTTCCGCAGTGATCTTCGGTCTCTTGAACTCGACAAGCCTTGGCTTCTCATAGACGACATCGTCCTCGAATTCTGATTCTTGCTCGGCTTCCTCGCTGATGGCGAGAGCCTCCAGTGCTGCTCTCCTCGGTCCCTTATGAGCGTTACTTCGATGGACGCTTCCCATGACGCTTGTCGTGAGGTGTCGCTTTGTCTTCTCCTGGAAATCGGCGTCAATTGCATCGTCCATCTGCTCACGCAGCTCCCTAAGCCGGTCAGAAGGTCCTGTCTGGTTCCAGACCTTTCCTTCAAGCTTGAACTGTGTTTTGGTCCGCTCAAGGTTGCGCTCCAGACGGTCCATCAGCTGCTGCCTATCCAAAATGCCTTGCAGCTGAGCTGGATCTTGAACCGCCACGCCCTCCTTGCCAGCTCGAGAAGCTGCAACGTCTTGGGCATCTCGAAGCATCAGGTAGAGCTCCCTTGTCTCCAGCTCGTTCCTCTGCAGTTCTTGTGCTCGAATCCGTTGGAGTTCTGCTACCTCGGACTTGAGTGATTCGGCCTGCCTTTGCTGCATCTCGATTATACCGGCCTGCTCCTCAATCTGCTTCTGCAGTTTGGCAACCAGTCCGTCAGCGCCCATTGCGATCTGGGCTGCCATTTCGTCTCGTTCAGCAAGCGCTGCTTCGGCAATCTGCCTAGACTCTGTGGCTTCATCGAAAGCAATTCTGGCCTCGTCATCGGTATGCAACTTGTCCATCAGACTCTGCACCGTAAAGTTCAAGCTCTGTTTCAAATCCAAGTCCGGTAGCCGTCTGTCCATCGCAACGTAGCTGAGCATCGACTCCACGAGCTGAAACATTCGTAAGCGGTCTTCTGCGTTGTTCTCCCTAAGTATCATCATATGCTGCATCGCCGAGATGAAATAGTCCTGCGATCTTGAACCCTGAATTCTCTGCATGATGGCATCTGTGATTTGCATTGGATCCGTCATATCCTTAACCTCGCCCTCGATGCTCTCGACCATACTGCTACCATCGCGTTGTAGTATATCCTCGTAGTCGATCGCTTCATTTTCTCGAAACTTGGCAATCTGTTTGTCGATCACCTCGTACTGGAACGATTCCATCTTGATCAAGATCCGTCTGATGCCACACGCGATAAATTGAGCTCGGATATGGCATCGTAGTTGCACGTCCCGTTCCGGGGCATCGATCAACATGTTGATGAGGACCAGAGTCGCAACGGCGTATTCCATTAGAAGATTTTCCATGCCGATGCCACCACTTCGAACCTCTTCGCTCGCGCCCACCATACTGCCCATCTTGCCACGACCATCGATGGTGACTTCGACAATTCGCATCCAAGCATCGAAACGACCGTTTTCGCTCATTTGATTCTTGACCTTGTCCATCGATTGGAGCACCTTGAGGTGGCCCTGTCCTTCATCCCAATGGCAGAGGAACGTAAGAATCTCGCTGATCAGCTTCCTGGTCGTCAATCTCGGCGAAATGAGACATGCCGCCAGAGAAATAATGACCTGATCGTGCTTCAAAGCATCGTCGGCGCCGTACTTGTTGTTCATCAGTGCTTTCAGACATTTCACGATGTCGTACTCGCGTTCCAGGTCCTTGTCGCTAGAGTTTGCGTTGTTCACTGGAGCTGGGCCATTGGCCTGAGGTCGGTTGATCTTCGTTAGCACGCTGGTCAAGGCAATCTGACCCTGTGCTTCAATGAATGCCTTAACCCAACTGATCGGCTGCGTCCGGAGACTGACACTCAGACTCTGCAGCTGTTTCGACGTGATGGTATTGTCCAAAATACGCTTGACATACCATTCTGGCGTGCCTTCAACGTCCTTGGGGACGGGTCCGTCGAGCGCACCAGTCTGTCGAGCCTGTTGTCGTCGCTTCTGTTCGCCTTGCCATTCCGTCAGCTTATCCTGGTGCACCAGAGTCCACTTCTTTGCCGGCGCGTATGCCATCATTTGTCGCCTCGCCTGCTCAGGCAGATTCTGCCATCCTCGCTTATGCATGAGCTGCAGGAACAACGCTTGGATTTCAGCATCGCTCTGCGGCTTTGGGAGATAGAATCCAGCAGGAGTGAAAGACGTAGTCGAACTAAAGGGTGAAGCTTGTTGAGTAGGCCAACCCGAGTGCGAACTTATTTTCGAAAGCCTGGAATGAGTCGGGGAAATCACTGTTACAGACGAGTCGGAATCTTGGCGTGAGGGCATGGCTGTTCTCGACGAACTCTCAGAGGTGAAGAGACTCGAACCCCTGGTGGCCGAGGATGCGGTCGACTTTATGCTGGCGCCATCGAACGACCGTCTTTGGCCTGACATTGAGTACGAGTCACTGGTGGACACCGAATCGTATGTCCCGTGCTGGTGACCGTTACTGCTTCCTGGTCGGCCCCATTGTTGATATTTTGTGCCCCTATCACCTGCCTGGCTCGATGCCATTGTGAGCCCTCCCGCACTTGTGCTTGCCACTTGTGGAGGCGGGCGAGGCCCGGTAGGGTGGGACGAGCCATTTGACGTGCCATTGATGGCCGGGTATTGATGAAAGTCCGACCCCCTGGCGAGTTGAAAGGGTTGTGGATCTTTTCGCGTGGGCACTTGGTCGTCGCGCGGGATGTAATCGATCGAGATTGGCGCGTTGCCGCCCGAGGTCGTAGCAGAGTAGGGAATCGAAGTAATGACGCCGGCAGTCATGTTGAGACCCAAAGTATCGGGTTCCTGGCCGTCATTGGAGACTACCGACTCTCTTTTCGAGTGACGAGACCCCCAAGAGCCGTTGGTGTTGGAGGAATCCAGACTTCCACCTCCATCATATCGACTGTCGGCCTTGGTGTCTCGGTTGCGTCTGAAGAAGCCTCCTTTGCTTGCGGACGACTGTCTGGTCGTCTTTTCGTTCTGATTTACCTGGGGCATAATCGATGAGGCGCGGGTGAGGGAACAGAACGCATGTGTCCAATTGTGCGGTTGGTGTTGTCCCGGAAGGGGGATGTCCACCTGTTTGAGACTTTCCCTCCTCCCCTCGTTACAGAGATTCCTGATTCTGTGACGTTCTCGGCTTCGGCTGCGGGACGTTGTTTATCCTTGCATTGTAACTGCGCTCTCTGACACCGGTACAACGGTCTTCGACAACTCGACAGATTTCCGTACGATATGCACGTGTTTTCGGGAGGCGCTCGCTCGCAGTATCGGACAAAGAGGCGAGCTGATGGCTCAGCTGGGCAAAAGCGGTAAACAGTGGACGGGGTCCGAGAACAAAAGCAGGTTGAATGGCTGCGCACGTCAGCGAGAGCCAGAGGCCACAAAGGTAACAAAGGAACGGAGGAATGCTCGCATTCGACAAACGACTGAACCAAGGCACAAGACGCCGTTCACTGTGGCGGCGGTTTGGTGGAAAAGTCGTGACGGCGGAGGTGCAGGTGGTGGTCTGGTGATGGAAGCCGCCCAGCAAATGATCGAGTGCGTCCTTGCAGTTGCTGTTGGCCGTTGGGTGGGTGGATGCTTCCCGCCAGGGGCTCAATCAGACGTGCTTTTAGGCAATCGGCCATTTGCGCAAACCCCATTGCTTAAGCGGCTGCTCTCCCTGCACCAATGATTGCAGTTAAACGATCCCCTACTCCGGCCCTCTAGAGGTGGGATCAGCACCCACTAAAAGCGTGGCCCTGCCTCTGCCATCCAAAGCTAAACCCAATCTCAACCCTCCCCATGCAGCCGATACAGAGGTCGCATCTGCAGGCGAAGCTCCATCTGAATTCGTTATGCGTCCCTTGTGAACGGATCCCTCTACGAAGCCATTCCGGTTCTGAGATGCTACTCTGTCACTTTGCGTACGAGTAGACTCACGCTTCTGACTGCCTAGTCGCAATTCAGGCATCACGGTACACAGCACTGCAGGTGGCTCTGCGGGCGCAGCTGTCCCTTCCACTATTGAAAGACACCCCCTCCCGCCTCGGGTCTGGACACTCTCCCCTCGACCCGGAACCTGCCTGTTTTAGCGCCTCTAATCTTACCTGCCGACGCTGAGATTTGATCCCTTCAGCTCCTTGATAATATATATTACCAAGAATTCCCGTCCATCGCCTTCCATGCCGCCCGTTATGGCGGCGTAATAATGACTTTCGTGTCCCTACTCAGGCGCTCGCTGCCTAGCACCATCACGTCCGGAAGGGGAGAGACACCGGCTGCTCCAGTCAGTACGACCTCGACTGACAGCACGGAAGGCGCCGCCAACATGGCTGGAGGATTCGCGACATTCACAAGGGTACGGACTGACCCGGGAGAAAACAAAAGTGAACTGGACTGACACATCGTCAAGACAATCCTCCTCCCACTCTTCCTCGCATTGACCCTCTACCTCGTCCTCTTCCACGCCCTAATTCCGCTCTACCGCCGTCACCGCGCGCGCTACGCCCAATACCTGCCCCTACAGACTGCTTCATCGCTGTCCTCCCACCTCCCGACCTCATTACAACCGTCCTCTCTACGTGACAGGCTTTCTACACTCTTCCTCCGCCTCTTCCTGCCCTCGACATGGGCCTTTCGCGATCGCTTCTTCCCCGGCCGAGGACGCACGGATAGTGTCGTGAGCGTCGACGACGGAGCTCTGTTTGACGAGGAGTCCGGCGAAGCGATGGTGGGTTTCGACGTGCAGGAGCGGAACCAGAGGCGGAACGGGTTGGAGAGACAGGTCTCGAATATGAATGCTGCAACTAGGACTGTTAGTAGCCAAGGAAACGGAGGCCTCGCAGTCGACTCTAATCGCCGGCTAAGCCGAGATCTGGAGGAAGGGTTCCGTGACGACAGTGATGACGAGAGCGAGGAAGGCCAAGTCGTCGTAGGAAGACGGAGTACTAGTACGAGGACATGAGCCAGCCTAATCGTAGAGTATGGTGAACGGCACAGCCCCAACGAATATTACGCTTTCTTTCTTGGAGCTCTCAATGCGTGCTTGGCCCGTGTTCCAGAAGTCCTCACACTCATATTACGAACCAGCCCAGGCAGATGTGAAGTAGATTTCGCTATGGCTAACCAGCTGTACAAGCGCACTGAGAATTTAAACCGCAATCCCTCTTGAACATAATATTCCCCGACCGGAGGACGGTAGCAGTCTGGGCCCAGCTCATCTAAGAGGCATCGGATCGACCAGCAGGAGAATATAAAACATTCGAGGTATATTCAACATTGAACATCTGTGAAAGCTGTGTTTTGAGCCTCCCTTTTGATGAGACAAATAAGTAGGAAATGCGGCTATATGTACAGTACAGTTGGTCCAGCAGACCGCTAAATGCTCTACCGCTCCAGGCAAGCGAAAATGCAACAATCCAAGAATGTTGGGCAGCATCGAAGCGCTCACCAGGTCAGGCTCCCAAGACCGTAAATCCAACAGATGCATTGAGCTCTGGTTCATCATGCAAATCTGTCACTCGTCCCCCCAGCCAATGTTCCCCGAAAAACCAGGGGTATCAAGAAAAGCAACAACAAATTCTGCTCGTGTTGTGGCGGATACATCATCAGCTTTCGTCAAATGCATGTCTTAGATCTACAAGTTTTGCAGCATCGAGGGTTGAACAAGGTGGCTCGGTGCCATCATTGGCTGAGATGTCATCGGGTGTTGCATGACAAGCGTCGACGGAGGTGGCATGCTCATAGCCAACATGCCCTGAACGCTGGTGGGTCGTGTAACTTCGTCGGGGGAGGACAGCTCATCTATGGAGCTAAAGTCGTTCTCCTCGTTCTCCATTTCTTCTTCACTGGTCACTGGCGCCGGTTGACCATCCTGTTGAGATTCATGCGTACGGCGGTGCCTGATAACGATTAGTTTAATGTCCACTGTGGTGCTCCGGGGAAACTCACTGAGCGAGGTTGTCAGATCGTGAAAAGGCCTTGTTGCAATAGGGGCAGACGTATGGTCGTTCCTGAGTATGTGTGCGGACATGTCTGGAACCCATGTCAGTAAGCGCCAAGCAAGATGAAAGGACCTTGGACATACCGCTTGAGATGCTCAAGGCGTTTGAAGAGGCGCCCGCAGCTCGGGATAGGACAAGAGTGTGACTTGTAGGGAACACCGAGCTCCATCATCGTTGCACTTCTTGCTCGACGGATCGGCCCTGGCCTTTCTAACCGAACCGCGGGGCTGGCGTGCAATGACCCTGAGTGCATGTCGTCTCCAAAACTAGGCATGGGTTCAGTACCAGCCGACAGTTGGGATTGCGACGGATCCTCTTCAAGACTCGGCAAGGGTGTGCTTCGCCTGGAGAAATCATGGAGATGATCACGGTTGACCAATGAAGAGGCGTAGCTGTGTGCAAGGCCAGGAGGGGACTGATCCCCAGTCTCGTCGCCTTCTGCGATCGGCAGGACAGAGCTAGACATAGACCGCCGCAGATCACTCGGCCTTTGAGGAAGATGCGCCTTCATCCCATGTGTAACTTGCGCGACTGCGTTGGCTGCAACGGCGTTCATGATGGACGAAGGGATCGAGGAGCGCCTCCTTCTCGCCTTGTAGGTTGGGGACCCTTCAATCACCGAGTAGACGTTTGAAGGGGGGAAGGCTCGGGGTGGCGCCACGTGAAGCGGTCCCCCAAGTGTTGATGGTGGCATAGAGTGCATCGGGTTGTATGGCGGCATATGTTGCATTTCTGGGATAGCTGAGTAGAGACCCGTGTCCTCATTGGCAATATATGCGGGCTCTGCGCCATGCATGGCATGTTGGGGAGGAGTGATGGGCTCATATGAGAGTCCGCGGGTGCTGTAGTCCTCAAAGTGCGACGACACAAAGGAGGGAGCTGGTGAATACTCCATGTATGCAGGCATCGAAGCGTGTCGAATGTGAGCACGGTCAAAGGCCATGTGCGAGAAATCCTGCTCTCGCGACATCGCGACGGTTGCAATCGGAGCCGGCAAGCTCGGGTGCATGCTCATTGTCGTGTACATGGGTTGCATTGGCTGCTCCTGTGACCGCGGCATCGGAGTGGGCACCATTGACGGAGGTGGCATTGAATCCGCTGCTCGAAGGACAGGCGATGTTGACTGGGAGTAGTTCACATTGGCATTGGCGGTCGCAAACGAAGACGAACTGGCTTGTTGGGCCTTCGTAAGCTGCTCGAACAGCGACTGAGACGAGTCGAACTCAAACGAGAGAGCTGGCTCTGCGACGGCTTTCGTGGTCGCCTCCTGCCCCATCTTCTCGCGCTTCAGATCCCTTTCTAGAGCGTCGAGAAACAAGCGGTCATGAGGCACGCTGTACCAATAGAACACCTTCTGCTTCTTCTGTGTTCGGATGCAGTTGTTCTTGTACAGAAAGTCCAGGAACGGACTCTTGGGCTCTTCCAACGACGCGTCGGTACCAGATTTCAGGTTCCGCAGATCGGAGAAAATGCCCTCCTCGAACTTCTTCGGGTTCTTGACGGGTCGGCCAAACGCTTGGAAGCGGAATGACAGACACCTCACAATATCCGTACCGGACACGTGGAAGAGGTTGTTCCACAGCACACAGGAGACATATTCGCCCGTAGGTAGGAGGAATCTTCGGATCAGAGAGTCAGGGCTCCAGTCCACAGGCGCAGATATTAGGAAGTATTTTAGATTGTCGACTTGTTGTAGGGCGACTTGCGCATCCTGCGGCAAGCTTTGTTGAGCCTCATTCGAGAGCATGAAAGTCTCTGGCTTTTGAGGTTGAGCCATTGGCGCACCACTTGACGGAAACATGGCTGCGGTTGGGGGAATGTCGACACAGTCGACAAGGGAAGAGGCGAAGCGGAGGTCCTTGGCTGTCCTCACCGAATTGTGGCGAGTGTTATGCTCGGTGCATGCAGGACAGTCTAGTATTCTTGTGGCACCGTCGCTGAATTACGAGGTTCACACCACAGAGCAGCTGCGGAGGGGAGGATTCGAGGTGGGCGATTTTGTGCCAAAACAACAGAGCAGCTGGGCGATGTTGACGTGTATAGCGAATGTGTCGATGATGTAAATGGAGTCAGTGCGAGAGGCCAGCTTCGCAAAACGTCCAGACGTGGTAGAGCTCCTGTCTCGAATACCTGGGAAGCGAGCACAGGTGAAACGAAAGTGGGTAAGGAGAGAAGCTAGTCTCTCGAAAAGTCCTCAGTACAAAGCCGTGGACGGAAGTGAAGGTTCTCAAGGAAGGAGAACTCGCAGGATGCTGAAGCAACACCAAGGTGAAACAGATCGAGGAGTGATAAAAAGGTAGATGTGAAGAGGTGAAAGAGGTAGCAAAAGGAAAAGAGGAAGTGGTGTAGACACAGGGACGGTCGGGGGGGTGAGACCGGGAAAGCGAGAGACAGGCACGCCAAAGAGAGAGAACTGGGAGCGCAGGCACAAATTGTGGGCGCGGGCGTTCTAATACTAAGAGGCCCAGCTAGTCCCATTTTCCCCGCTAGCACCTGCTAGGGTGCGACTGCTCAGTGGGCAGTAAGCCTCTAGGGGCGCCCGGGACGAAGATCTTGGGCATGGGTCACTGGCAAGGCACTATCCACAAAACTGCCATGAAGAAAGGGATAACGTCGTCTATGGTCCTACCCTCCCTTGCCACGGCCAATTGATGCTATTATCCGCCAGTCCAGCCAGCTTCTGCCGAGAGGGATGCCTCGGTGTGTCCTTTGACGCGTTTCCATAGGAAGGGCGAAAAGCATTGGAGCTGGCTTGCCGCCACGGGCGGAACTGTAAATGCTGATGGCATGCCTCCTCGAGTCCTTGCACCGTGCCTGGCTATCTCGTTCCCCTACTCGCCGTGTCCGGGTTCACATTGGGGTTAGCCGCCACTCCTAGCCTCCGTCTGTCCCACTCTGAAGAAAATCGCGCTAGAACAGGTACACCAGATCCACTTGCTGGTTCTGTTGACCTTCCCTGCCAGTGAGTCGTCGACTCGCCGGTGATGGTGACCTCTGCGGTCGCATCTGGCCGGCACTCTGCGATGCGCATCCCTCGCGCCGCTGCCACTGCCGCCCCCAAGATCTGGTGCCGTTTATCGTCGGGAATTGCAAGAGCCGGGATTCTCAGTGTCCTTGCAGCTCGATCTGGTCGACTACTGAGACAAATACTGCTTCTGCTGGTCTATTCTGTGATAGCGAGCATACCATCTCGCTTGTCTCTGCGGAACGAAACCCGGCGTAGTAGTAGTTACGATAGTGGGAGGTACGAGTCTTGACTATCACCGCCATGTGCTCCACAGGCAACAACGTGATCGTGAATTCCCGGCTACCTTTGCCCGGGTTAGGCGCAAGCCCGCACAGCAGTGCAGAAATCTTTCATTGTCGCCCGCGTTGTGGACAAGGACCACTCCTTCCAACAACAGACACGGTGAGGTTGCTATTTTGACCGTCATCGAGGGGTCAGAGGGGGTCTCCATGCAAGGAAAAGTCCAACCCATGGTCAGCGTGCCGCTGGAAGCGTGCAATCGTGAATGCGACCTGCAGACAAACTCGTGGATTGATGAAACGAGTGGCTGACAACGGCGGACCGGCTGGACGAATAGCCTCGCGTTGGCGGCTGTCTTGGGTTGCTGCCGGCCCACTCTGGCGCCAAAGCCACTCGACCAACAGCTCGACGATTCAGAAACACATCTCAAACAGACGCCCACACCTACAGTAAGGCCTGTTTCGGGCTAAGGAAAGCTGCACCTGCATGGCTGAGGACATGCCCGACATCAGTTATCCGCAGTACTCGAGAGCGTGGGATCGCTGACCTAGTGCCAGCTCTTGTCAGGTTGACGCTGGGATGAAAGACTCCTCGCTTTCGGTCCCCACAGGTGCAAATGCAGGACAAGAGCCGGTGCCAGTCTGCAGGTCTTGATTTCTTCCTTGGTCACCCCTTTTCCTTGGGCTGACGGCTGGCCAATAACGAAAATATCTCCGAATGAATCAGACCCACTGACGCATAAGCGTGATTGTTCGCACGGATTGGCTGAATCAGGGTTCATGCAGGTGCAGCTTCTCATATTGCTGCAGCTGCAAGCGATCATACTACAGGGACGCGATGTTCGGGTACGTAAAATCGGTGGGAAGGGAAGGGAGCTCGAGGAATCGAAAAGTCTCCTTCAGCCTCCGTGAAGTCAGCGAAAGTGCCATGCCGATGTCCACATAAAAGGGGGAGAATGTCGAAAAAGCAGCTCATCCTTGCCGTGCGATTGGCGTGTTCGTGCCGAGTCCAAGTTGACAGCTTCGAAAGCCGCAAGCAAATCGCAGTGCAGCACACGTGACGGAGAAGGCGACGCGCCGCAAGCTCCATCACCAACACCAATTACTTCTGGCTTGTAGTCACACTCCACCCCACAATCCTTCCAGCTGCCCTTCACCCAGCGCTGGCTGGGTACATGCGGAGCAGCTTCTGGCTCCCCTACTCCGGTTGGCGCGGGCTTAGGCGGCGAGGAACCTGAGACTGGCGCGCTCGAGTTCTGCGAGCCAACAGTTTCAGCAGGTCAAGGTCGAGGTGCTGGCCGCAGAATTTTACCGTAGCGAGTCGAGGACGAGGAGACAAGCTTCGTCTGCAGAGGAGGATCTTGGTGGCATCTCCAGAATCTGGACGCACGCGCCATCCCCTACGGTTGGGCTTGCAGATGGCGCTACGTTTCAGGTTGTTCGCTACCCTGTTGCCACATTGGCCACTGCGCTGTGACCTCGACCGGGCAAGCTCCAAGTCACTTTGTTCCTCGAGAGGATTTTCTCCGTGAGTCGACTGATTGGGTCGTCCATCACCCGAGGTTCGGTATGCACATCATCAACGCAGGATACTTCGTATGCTAGGTTGGCTTGTCTGCAATCCTCTCAGCCTCCGATGTTGGGGCTCGATCCGTGCAAAGGACTGGGGAAATATACCACGTACGTCGTCAACAGTACTTCGCGGACTTGCTGATAGTACCGTGGTGCTGTGCACTTCCATCAATCTGGCATGGCTCTCCGCGTCCTGAAACATACACGCCTTGCCGATTGTCCTGACGCCAACGGTCAAGTGGCGTAATTGTGCCGAACATGGTCAACCCTGGCAAATCTCCGACAAGAGCCCTCCCTCCTTTTAGGGAAGGTCCAAGGACATGGTCCGGTCGCAGAGAGCCCGAAGCATCCAAGCAGTCTCCGGAGAATACTTCATCACAGCTTTACTATTTCCGAATGCAGTGCAGGGCGGGCACCACGGATGAGGCCGGCTCCAGGGCACTGTGAAACAGTTGATATGGGGTAGCCTCGCTTGCTCGTCGGCCATGATGACCGCCTCCAGCTTCCCTGCCTTCTCGAGCCAAGGCTGAAGCAGTGGTGTGACCGTGAACCGCATGCTGGACCCGAACCGAGGAGAGCAGAGACTCGAAGAGAGCAGCGTGTTTCAGACCTGGCTGTTGTCACTGGGGAAGCTTCCTTCGACGAGGAGACCATGACAAATGTTCTCCCTCGCTCCAATAATCACAGAGCTTTGAGAGAAGGCTCTTCCGGACGACCAAGTATGCAGTGACGTTAGCACTGTGAATATAGAGTATCCTGGTCGAACTTGAGACGCGCTTCGCTGCTGGGGAGAGTCCAGATCGAGTAACGGTGGTGGGTAGAACAAGTGACTTCGCAACCTGTGAGATACTGTAATCATGCCGAAGCCTATGCCTCGTGGCATCATACCGCAGAATCCACAGACCCGTTCTTGACTATGGTCGGCGTGGTTTCCCGCGAGACCTAGAGCGACCTGGACCTTGAATGTCGAGCACATCTCTCTTGCTAAGCCTCAAGGTGCCTCCTCGAAACTTGCCAACAGCAGGGACATCGACCGCACGCTCCCTTCGAAGTTCTTTCGTTCTGGATTTCCCCGTCGCCTTTTCCAGGATGATGCCATTTTGTGAAGCCTCCTTTCGCCGGCTTCCCTCCCGCGCGGCCGCTTTTGCAAGGATCCCCTTTCTGTGCGCCAGTGGCATCTTTTCCTGGTGAAACATGGACCCTTTCGATCCCAGGGACTGCATCCGCATGTCAACCGCTTTATGCCGATGGCTCCCTAGTGTGGAAGATGCCTTTGCCTGTTCGAGCAAGTGAGATTCTTTCAGCAACCGCTGCAGATCCAGATCATGTTTCAGATTGAGGGCTTCCGAACCGTCTTCTTCAGAGGCCTCCTGAGCAGACTGTGTCGCTGCCACACGCTCGAGCTCTTTTGGAGGCCTCGAACTCTATCCAAAGTATCAGCATCAGCGTCAAGCAGACTCGAGTGCTCGATCCTGGGCCATTCAGCACTCACCATGAATGCCTTGTGTTGCTTCCTCTGTAATTCACTATCTTCCGTCGCCTCGATCTCTGCTCGGTGCTCAACAACCTGGATCGTAGCATTTTCCTGCTCCGGCCCCGTCTCCGACTCTGAAAGACCTCCCCATTCCGAATCTTCATCTGAACATTCACCCTCTTCGTCGGCGTCGTCTAGAGAAGGAGAAGGACTTGTCCCGTTCTGAATTTCGGGTAGGGGCTCGAAAATAGACTCGAAATGTCTTCGAAAGACATCATGTTCGGAGGCTGAAGCGGTTTCCGCAGCTGGCGTCCCATCGCCAATGCGCACAATTCGTCGAGATGCGGTCGCAGTTTGGCGCTTGCGTTTTCCGAGCATTGTTGAGGCGAAATTCGTTGTGATCATTGTATCTGCCTTTGTAATCGCCACGCAGGCCATCCAATGCTGCTTGAAACTCACACCGTAGTGGAAATGTCTCCTGTGTGCTTGTCGCGAGCAGAAGTAAAATTGTAAGAGATGCGACGATTTCCACCCACATCTACAGCCTTGCTTAGTCATGAGATCTTCCCACTCAGCCTCGCGCCGTAGTAATTTCTCGTCGGCGTTTTCAACCCCATCCACTCTACCTCCACCTCCACGTTTCACCAAGATTTCAGGCTCGCAGGCTTTCTAGTTTCAATATACAAGAGCTTGTGAAATCAACAACCACAATGACTCGCTTCCGACCCTGTATTGACCTGCACGCTGGCCAGGTCAAGCAGATCGTCGGCGGCACACTTAGCACTCAGGAGTCCGAGCTCAGGACGAACCATGTCTCGAAACACCCGGCGGGATACTTCTCGAGGCTCTATCGTGATGCGAACCTTCTGGGAGCGCACGTCATCATGCTTGGGCCGGGGAACGAGGATGCTGCGCGAGAGGCTCTAGCAGTCTGGCCAGGACATCTCCAAGTTGGTGGTGGAATCACTGATACCAATGCAAAGAAATGGATCGAAGCCGGTGCTGAGAAAGTAAGCTCCCTGCCCTAAGTCCATCATCAGAACCTGTATCTGTTGCATACGGCCCAGATTTGAATGCATGTATCTAAGGTGTGCCGCACGGTAGGTCATCATCACTTCCTTTCTGTTTCCCAACGGTCGCTTTTCCCTAGATCGATTAAGATCCGTCCTCTCGTCGCTAGGCGACGACAAGGACAAATTAGTGATCGATCTGAGCTGTCGGAGGAAAGGCAATACATGGTATGTAGCAATGAACAAATGGCAGACTATTACCGAGATGGAGATCACGAAAGGTAGATCGCACCGCCTTGCTCGCATTCATGTGCTGATGCGAAAAACAGAGAGCATCGAAATGTTTGAACCGTATTGCTCGGAATTCCTGATTCATGCTGCCGACAATGAAGGCCTCCAGCAAGGCATTGACACCGACCTCGTCACCAAGCTGGCCGAATGGTGCCCTATCCCAGTCACTTATGCTGGCGGTGCTCGCACAGTGCAAGACCTCGACCGCGTAAGGCAATGCAGCAACGGAAAGGTCGACCTGACCATCGGTAGCGCTCTGGATGTCTTTGGCGGAACTGGGGCAAAATTTGAAGATTGTGTTGCCTGGAACGCGGCCAACGCGCAATGAAATCGTTCAAGCTCAGCGTCCATGCAAATAGCGTTCCGGTCAAGGATTCGACATACCAGTCATCTCGTCGTCAGCACCACTACTCTTGCTCAATGCAGTACGACACCCTTGACCCTGAACAGCTCGTTCCTCGCCAACTTCCTCAACAGTGGCATCCTGCTCGGTACCCGCAACCACACCTCCACAGTCATCATCCAATTCCGAGTCCATGTCTTCGACGACCGCATAGTTCCTGCGGTACCCCAGTTTCACGCTCCATTTTACTCCCTCGACCTCTCTCTCAAGTTCATATCCAACTTCGAGCTCCTCGACGAACGCTCCTCTCTCCTTCACCCTTTGTCCCACACCCGTCTCGCACCAGCCTACGACCATGTTCCTACATTCATCCCTGCGTTTCCGTGTCTGGTGCATATCTCTGGCCATGAGCCTCATCTGGCGCAGCAGCCTATCCCAGCCCGGCTGAGATGCGAGCGACTCATCCTTCTTGCTGAGCGCGTTAAGGCCGTACGCTGTCGGGGGGCTAGGCGGGAAATGCAGAAGCGCTAGTTGGTCAGCCCGCTGATATTCCTGTCGTAGCAGTTGCTGCGCCGGTACCCTCGGAATGTCGGTCCTCGCTCTCCATAGCTGGATACTCCCGCATAAGGCTTGTAAGTCGGCCTATTATCATGTCAGTACTGGGCGGATCAATGACAGGATATCGCGAACTCACGTTCACCGCCCTGGCACCGACTTGTGCAATCCACGCGTCGAACCAAAAGCCCATCGTCTGCGGGAAGGTGGCTTGTCCCGTCGGCTCTTTCCGGTAGACGAGGCGCAGCTGTCGCTCCTCTTCTTCCTCGGAATCTTCATCCCAGTTGACCGACTCCTCTGACTCATGTTCCTCGTCACACTCCACTTCCGTCGGATACAGGTCTTCCTGCGTCTCGTTGAGATTGGCACTCGACCTGACAGTATCGCGACAACGCGCCTGCGAAGCATGGCTCCGGCCGAAGCTCTCTCCATTACACGACAATGCGATGGAGTCGCTGGTCGACAATTCCCATGTGGTCTTCGCGTCGTGTTCCGCCGGTTCGGTGCTGGTTGGAGGTGAAGATGAGTAGACCTCAAGGATGGTCTCGTTGGAGGAGAAAGAGTACACTCGTCGACGTTGCGATTGCATGGTCTCTCTGAGTTCTTGGGGGCGCGGACGGTAGTGTACAGCATCCAATACGCGTATTTATCATCCGGAGACAGTGGTCATATCTTGGTGAAGGAAGGCTATGTACTGGCAGTTAAACGAGGCCACCAGACCGGCACCGCACTTCACCAGGTGCCTAGCGTGAAGGTCTCACTCATGGCCGCTTTTGAAACTCAAGCCATCTACCTTTCACTCAATTGTTGCTACAATATTACAATCCTCTTCTAAACTCGCCGAGTTAACAAGCACACGGACGATGGTCGAAATCATAAACTGTAGTGATGGCTTATTGGTCGGTACTCGTGCACTCTCACAAAATCAGGCATGGAAAACAGCAACTCCTTTTAAAGTCATACCCGGTCGAGCCAACAACGGCTGGTATCTAACAGACACGACCATGCAAGAAATCAAGCATCCCGACGCGCGTAGGTGTTCAAATGTAGAAGAATCAGTTCACTGGAAGAGTGGAGTAGGATTCCGTGTTCAGGATATCATTTCGTTGCAGCTACCTGATGCAGGGCTGTTGCTCTCTTTGAGAGGTACCATAAGGAATACATTGTCATCGTCCGATGCTCATAAGACCTGCAAATCTATTGCGAGGTGTCTGTGCCGCCAACCGACCATGCGCGTAGGAGTGTCAATCTGAGGAACTGTTGCAAGGCATTGTAGGTCATAGGTTGGACTCGACTCAGTGTTTGGCCGCCTGCTTGTTGCCTTCAGCAGAAGCCTGTTCTCGTCGTCAGTTGCAAGCAATTCCGGAGAATGTGAGAAACATACAGAGTGGGAGGTCTCGTCAACCTTGTTGCTCGCGGCGTCTTTGGCGGCAGAGGCACGGGTACCGAGAGAAGCGTCAGAGTCCTTCGCTACGTCCTTACTTGCTTCTTTCTGTCCAGTGGCTCCAACCTGCTGAGCTTTATCTCCGACATAGCTGGAGGAAGCAGTCAGCCGAGAGGGAAGAGGGCACAATATTGGAGGAGGGTAACGTACTTGGCTGCGTTCTTGACGGACTCCATTGTGAATTGAGGGTTGTGTTTGGTTGACTTGGATAATCGAAGTTGGCTTTCAGAAAGTGTTTTTCGACGGAAGTATGAAATGAACTGAAAAGGTTGATGGGAAGAGAACTTGAACTTGAATATATAAACGGACGCTGGGAGGGATGTCGAGGGTGACGCGAACAAGTGATGAAGTCATACTCACCGAACACTCCCTCCTTTTTTCAGTGACGACATCTTGGCGGTTTGCGGAGTAGACTTCCAGCCACTTACATACATATTCAGCCTCAGCCTCCTGGAGCGAGTCGCGCTAGTTGCCAGGCAGTGGCGCGTGACGACTTGACGCTGCTCCAGCTCAAAACAAGGCAGAAGCGGTCAGAGCGGTACTCGTCCGAGTAATGAAGGCTGAGGGGCTTGTGTGCCAAACTCCTGGAGAGAGTTCAAAGCTGACGATCCTTGGAGCGCCTTTGGGGCCCGCTCAATCCTCCGCCCAGTTAATGGTGTACGGGAACCACACGCACTGTTTCCATCAGCTAATTCTGGTTTATCTGCAATGCTACGCTCCGCTAGTTCTAGGTCGAGGGTGATAACGTATCCATCTTCTTTTCCGGCTGCCAACCTTGAGACCTGTCATCGGCTTGACAACTGCTGCCCGAGATTCTACTTTCGCGCGGCGTCCTGTTACTGGAGAGGGCGATGTGCCGATAAGTTGTTGGCTCGCGTGTCTTCAATTCAAGCACACCGCTTAAGAGGTTTTCCGGTATTCTTCTACCAAATGTACGGAATAGCGGTGTTTAGGTCGAAATCCCCAGCAGAGCTCGATGACGTAGGTGCTGTTGAGTCGAAGGTAAAGTTGACTGACCCTTTACACGTCTTCCTGATATAGTACTGTTGACGCGAGTATGATCTCCATGACGTGCGCCCTCGTTTCCTCGCGTTGATAGAGGCGGACGCGATACTGAAAGAGGTTGGGACCCCCAGCGTCCCCGACTGACTTTGACATAACAAGATTCTCAAAGAAAGCCGTTGTCGCCAACCTCGTTGAGAGGACATTGCAGAGGGCGGCAGAGACTCCGCAAATTGACATCACCTGAGGTAGATATCCGCTGGCACCAGGGAAGTGGGATGTGGTCTCGACGGCAGGCTCTGCGGACTCCAAAATGGCTCATCGTCTAAGCAATCGATCGGGGCGTTGATAGAGTTGGTTGGGCTCGCTGACACAGAACGACGTTCTTTCGAGAAGCGACGCGGTCTCAAAAGAAGTTCGCCAAAGCAGATATTTCGTATTGGCTTGCGGTCTTGTGATTTGATACCCTTGTCGATACCTGCCTTGGGCGCTGATCGCATTGTCACAGGAGGCAAGTGTTGCCAGTACGTCTTTGAGCGCAGCTTCACCTCCACGGCGTACTGTGCAGCGCACTGTCGTTGCAGAACAGTGGCACAGCGTTGTACTCGTAGCGTGACGGACTTTGGTCAGGTCTTAATACGACGAGCATTGCTCGGTCTTCTGGAAGCTGGCTCCAGTGCGTCTCCGTTCCGGCCATAGTGCACATTCTCCTTGGTTCGCCTCCACACAAAGATCCAGCCACACGATACCGAGGACATAACAGGAATCTCGTCAGGGTCCATCAGGTTTGGGAGCTGGCAAAGTGCAGGATGATGCTGCTCCCGCTCTGCCTTGCGCCAATGATCGCGGCAACTCGTGCCCATGAGGATGGCTGTGGTTGTATGGATTAGCGAGAGGTATCGAATTGACCGCGCAGATAACGGCGTACGTTTGCCATTTCAACTGGCCGCTTCTCAAACTTACTCTCACACAGCACTGAGTCAACTCGTGCCCGACAACTGACGTGACCTGTTGTGGCTCCGGCTTCGAGGACCCACAGAATGATTAGTTTTGGGAACAAGGCGAGCGTTTCGTACAAATTCAACTCCGGCTGCCCAGCGCATTGTGGCTCGGATTGCCGTGACCGGACAGGGGCAGGGTTCTCGTGGCCCTGGAGTTGATTTTCATGTAGCGTGGATTAAGGGTTCAGTAACGAGAACAAACCGACGGGTGGGTGGCGACCTGGGAAGGTCATGCCGGTCCATGTCGAGGGCGGTGGGACTGATCACAGTCAGATTCCCACTCCAGTCAGCGGAGTTCATCGTAAACACGGGTCCTGCGCAGCTCTTTCTTCTAAACAGTCTTCATCAAGGATGTATCTTCTGCGACCTAAGGTCGTGGTTGTTTCCTCAACTAAGCCACTATTCGGGAAGTCCAACTCGATCATTCCATCCACCATCGCAGCGGAAAAGACGGCGCAGGGCGACAGGTGCAATAGACACCTGTCGAAGCCGCACTCAAAAGCATTGTAAGTCTTTCTCGCCAAGAGTCAGCCACCACGCCTGCCGTTCGCATCTTCCCATTCTCACAACGGTATGCGCAAGTCTCCTTTACCATTACTATCGATACGCTTCCCAATTGTCCTGGTAGGGCACTTCTAATGGTCCTCGTTGTGATCGCGCAAGCTTTCAAGTGGCAAGCGACGGTGCTTTTCCAGTGGAGGGAGGTGAAATTCGGGGCCGAAAGATTGCAGATATTTGCAGAACAGCACTTTGCAAAGAGTGGACGGGGATTGGCTTTTTGGCGGGCGACAAAAAAGTCAACTACCACAACCGCATCAAAAGTAGCCATTGCGCATAGAACCTGGGTTAGCATAGGACTTGTACGTTGGCGTAAGAATGACTTGCCTGCTACCTCGTACTTCTACCAGATCCGGGAGATGTGGCTGGCCGGCCAGTCGGATTAACGTGTGACTGGGGACCCTTGTCGACGCTTGGCTCAACGGCCCAACCGGGTGGTGGGCTTCCAGCTAGATCTGCAGCCTCGTATCGCGTGGAGCAACACGCAACCCAAATCAAACGGCGAGCTTTGTAACTTTCTTGCTGCAAGTCTTACAACACCGGGCTGGTTGCTTTGTATTAATGAACGAGTTCCAAATATCTCCTGGTGGGGCTTTGCACCTATTGATCAGCTGTTGCCAGGTCCTTTCAGGCAATCGCAGACCTGCTGCGCGGGTTTTGCAGCCACCAGTCAGTAGACGAGAAGGGGTCGCAGGTGCAGTATTTTTGAGCTCCTTCCGGGTCACCGGTCCCCGGTTTGTTCTGCCTCGTCTGAATCGAAGCTGTTATTTATCGATTTACTCGCGTGAAGGATGGCGGCAGGGAACGATGCAAGCCCGAACGCGCGATCTCAGCTAGGCAGAGACTTTGTCGACGCAACGAACATCGTACACTGACTGACGATTTTCGACATGATTCTTAAGTCTCGTCACCCTCTAGATGCAGGAAGAATGCGAGAAATATTCATGGAGAAGGCCGCACAGGGTTAAAATGTCGAAGGGTGAGTTATCGAACAAATATTTTTGGCCGATTTCGTGGCCGATTGTGATTGTCGACTCGGACTCCGGGGCAACACAAGTTTAAGCAGGGAACTATGAGGAACTTGAATCAGCTAAGGGCAACTTGAATATGAGCGAGGGATATACTTGTCAGCGTCATATGGTGCTGTGTCAAGGCTCCGCGTCGGATGCTTCGAAACAGCTTTGTGGCCGGCACTTGATGAGAGCTCATGGAGGCGAGCAGGGAGTAAGTCTTGTGCAAGAGGCGTCATTTTACGTCAGAATCGGGCGGACATGTACATCCGGTGGTGGAATCAGCCTCAGGACTATAATCTGATCTCTCTTCCCTTTTTCTCACTTCTCTCTTCCTTCACAACCATCATTCACCACCACCACCACAACTACTACCACCACCACAACTACTACTACCACCACCACCATCACCACCACCACCATGCCACGAGCACCCCGTGAGTACTTACCCTTACAATCCGTCCAGTACTGATATGGAATAGGGATCTGCTATGAATGCCGCCGCCCGGGCCATCTTGCTCGCGATTGCCCCGGCGTGCTTTTTTTTCAAGCTTTTGAGCGATATCTGGTGGTAAGTATTGTTGCACTTTTGCTAAACTGCAACACGCTAAGTCTCGTGTAGAGACATGCACCTTGGTCCCGGGGGTCTGGCCCGCCGTCGTGGTGGCGGCTTCGGCCATAGAAATGTAAGTCATCCTTCAACTCCATTTTCATTCCTCAACACTAATATATTTTATAGCGAAACCACCGCACCACCACCAACCACCCCAGCACCACCACCACGACCACCACGACCACCGACACCACCACCAACAACCACCCCACCACCAGCACCGACACCGCCACCGCCACCGCCACCGACCACCCTACCAGCACCACCACCAGCACCGACACCACCACCAACACCACCACCGACACCACCACCAACACCACCACCAACACCACCACCGACACCACCACCGACACCACCACCCCCACCACCGACCACGACCACCCTATGGGCGACGCCCACCACCACCAGTGGTGAGTATGACTATGGTGATTGTTGATCTGTTTTTATTGTAAAAAAAAGAAGGGAAAAAAAGGCGGTTACGAGGAAGGTCTGATAGTACATACTAGAGCTTTCAATTGAAATCAACATCCAACTTCCAGTTCTGCGTAGTGATGAGCGCGTTTCCCTTCCCTGAACTGACTGCTCTAACTACCCGTCTCGACTCAATCAAATGGCCCTCTCTGCGCAAAACTCCAGTATCAACTTCCCAATTTCAGCAGTGTGGCTTTGCACCGAGAAGTGACCGCCATCCAACAAGACCAGCTTGAGGTCTTTCACATCCTTCTTGAAGCCTTCTGCACCCGGCACTGGGAAAATCTCATCGTTTTTCCCCCAAACTGCCAAAACGGGGACACCACTTTCGCGTAAGTATTGCTGAAACTTCGGGTACAAAGTGACGTTGGTACCGTAGTCCCTGAATATATCGAGTTGGATTTCCTTGTTGCCTGGACGGCATAGAAGAGCGTAGTCAAGGTAGTACGACGCTGGATCATCAATCTTCTCGGCCTCGGGCTCGCCATTGAGATATTGCCACTTGGTGGCTTCAAAGGTGAGAATCGCCCCGGATATCGTTTCCCGGAGTTGTTTGTCCTCGTCCGACCCGGCCGCCGAAGCCCACAGCTGCTTCAGGGGATCCCAGAAAGGAGCCAAGCCCTCCTCATAGGCGTTGCCATTCTGCGAGATGATGGCTGTGATGGCTTGTGGTCGCTCAAGGGCGAGCCGAAAGCCTGTCGGGGCACCATAATCAAAGACGTAGACCGCAAATTTCTCAATCTTCAGAACATCGAGGAACGAACCAATGGTGGTCGCAATGTTGGCGAAGGTGTACTTGAAATCCAATGACGAAGGAATCTCAGTAAAGCCGAATCCAGGCAGGTCAGGGGCCACGACGTGATATTTTGTGGACAGGATGGGCATGAGCTTCTGATACTGGTATGAGGAGGAAGGAAACCCGTGAAGCAAGAGGATGGTTGGGTTGCTTGAAGAGCCGGCTTCGCGGTAGAAGACTCGGATTCCGTTAGGGAGCTTGGCGTACATTTTTACCGCTGAAGGCTCTCAAGATAGTTTGAAAATTGGAGGTATATTGGGTCAGGAGTCTTACGATTGTTCACTTGGGATGGTGGCAGAGGATAGTTGAGTAGACCTCGGAGTCGAGGGTACGGCACCTCTTATACGCACCTCGACTCCCTCGTTCGTTGGCACCACTACGGAAACATTGCTACACGACCCCAATAACCTTTCATCCAAGGCCATAGCGGACAAGCCGAATGAGTGGTTATCTGACAAAGATGGCTGCATGTCGTGTTCTCAGCGAGTGAACTAGCAAGTGGATGTCTGAACTCCAGCGCATCCTGAAAATTGACTAGACATGTGTGATGACACCGCCCGCATTAGAACAACGTCAAGGCTGCTGACAAAGGAAAGTCTCGTTTGTTCCTGCATTGGTCACTCGCATCCCGGACGGCAGTTGAGCCTCGTAAGTAGAATGGTATGAGAGAAACCGAAGGACGAGCAAGGGTACGTAGGCCCCTTTTTGGAATAAGGCCGCTGCCTTGACTTCTTCTCGCTCCCTCTGTTTAAGAGGGTGTTGAAAAGGGACAAATAAAGCAGCTCATGACGAATGCCCAGCGCCGCTTTACCCTTTGCGGCGGAAGGTCTGGCCACTTGGCGCTCCATCTCACGCTGTTTTGCCCATTCATTCTAGCTTCAGCATTAACCTCTCTTCTTTCCATCTGCTGCTCTTGCACTCGCCGCCTGAAAATGGCCCCTGGCTGCTTTGAAGCGTCGTAAACGAGAGGATTTCCCATCTTGGGACCGTCCATGCCTGAAAGAATAATTTGATGCACCAACAAAATGTAAGTCCTTGCTGTTTTTGAGTCGCTGCTTTTCTTCCCCAGGATCCTGCCAATCACGAAACAATGCCACGCCGATGGCGCCAGTGCCGTGTCTCTACTCGTCTGCTTTGCGACTAAGCTGGCTTCGGAGAGCAGCTTTTGGAAAAGTCCCGCGGCACGAGATCTAGGATGGGCTCGCAGATGTGCCCTCGAGCGCAGACACCGTAGACTGTCACCCAGCAATTTCCCGGTGTCTCCCAGACGAAAATGGCATTGAACGGCAAACTTGGTGACACGGGAGGCTTCTACTTGCTGCTGCTTCACCTGAGACGTCCTGCTGCCTTGGTTGGCCCCGCCGTCAGTTCAACGCCATCCCCAGAGAAGTCTTCGCTTATCGACCAGAGAGGGAAATCTGTGTCGGTCTGTCACTGGGCTGGCCTACGTGGAGTACATCTCTCTACCCTTTCAGCAACCTGAAAGCCCAATCACGCAGTCAGACAACGATTTGGTGAACCAACAATTCAGATCCTGCTGCTGCTTTCACCTAGGACCTGCTCGCTGCTTTCAGTTTTCTGAGTTCATGCGCGAGCTTGTGGAGCTAGAACCACAGCCCGAAGCCTTGACAAGCGGAAATCACCAGGGTACGACAGGCAGGACCTGTCCAAGCCGCAACTCCAAGACCTTCCCGCTCAAGCCTCACTCCTGTCTGGGACAGAAGTATGCCCAATTGAGGTTTTGGTGAACCAACAAATTGGTTTTCCGCGCTGCTTTGAAAACAGGTCAAGTTGCTGCTTTCTTGACTCGACGATGGCTTGTCGGGCGACAGTTGCCATTGGGTTGTTACTGTAGGTCAGGACTATGAATAGAAGCCAAGGACAGCGGGCTGGAGAAGGAATGCCCCATGGTGACTGACTTTGTAGTATATTGGAATGTGGCTTTGTCTTCCACACTCCGGTCGATTGTGTTCATCGTCCGTGGCTATGAAGCTACGCCGCTAACACGACACGGCTGTGTATCAGGGGTCGAGGCTCGAATGTGAGTGAGTTCTGGAAGCTTGAGGGCCCGGAGTGTCGGTCCACCCTGTTCTTCCCCTACCGCAATATCCTCTGCGACAGGCTGTCACTTCTGAGCTTTAGCCAGCAGATCAAAAGAGTAGTCGCCTGGCTTCTATAACTGGAGAGCTGGTCACATACCTGTCCTACCGGCCCCAACCCCAAACCGCGGACGCACGCATAGTCAATGTTAACAAGCCTGAAGCGCCTGGAGGCCGCCACACCGTGCGATTTCTTTGGAGAGCGTAACCTGGAGCATTGAGCCCCCTTGTGGGGGTATAATTGCATGAACATATTTTCCATTCATTCCTATACCATGTATATGCACTCGGGTTTTCCACGCCCAAGCCCGAGCCCACATTTGGCATCTCCTTACTGGAGCTCCCATCACGTCTACCTTCGACTCACCCTGCCCTCTACAACTTATGCCTCTTCTGCCCACTGGCGATCTTCTTGAACTCCTCCTGTGGCGCACCGGCCACGAAGCGCTTCATGCCCTCCGTGACCTCCCTGACGCCCTGGGCCTCGAGGCTCTCCAAATACGGCGCGCGGATCAACTGCTTGATCTTGACGATGGACTCCTGGTTCAAATGGTCGCCCAACTTGTCGTCGATCTCGGCGAGGACCTGTTTCAGGAACCCGTCCGAGTCGTTCTGGTCCTTCCCGCTGAAGACCTTGTTCACGAAGCCGCAGGCCAGCAGCTCGTCGCACGGGATCTTGCGCGACATGATGAGCGCCTCGTTGGCCTTGGAGATGCCCATGCGCTGGACGAGGCCGTAGCTGGCGCCGCCCTCGGCGACCAGGCCTAGCGACGAAAAGGGCGTGAGCAAAAAGGTATGCGGGGTGGCGTAGATGAAGTCGCAGAAGCCGAGCAGCGCGGCGGACAGGCCGACCGTCGGCCCGTTGAGCGCCCCGATCAGCACCTTGGGGTGCGTGTAGAACGAGCGGGTGATGTCCAGGTTGTTCGCCACGAAGCCCTTCAGGATGTCGTTGCGGGCGGCGTCTTTGTCCATGTCCGGCCCGACGCCCGGTCGGGTGCTCGTGACGTTGGCGCCCGCAGAGAAGAACCGTCCATTGCCCGTGATGACCGTCACGCTGATGGCCGGGTTCTCGGCGATGTCGCGGAGGAGGCACGATATGCGGTAGTAGTACTGCTGCGTCATGGCGTTGAGCTTCTTGGGCTGGTTGAGCGTGATGATGGCGATGCGGCCCTGCTGGCGGTAGAGGATCGCCTCTTCGGGGGAGGCTACGTTCGCCATATTGGAGGGAGAGAGAGAGAAGAAGAGCGCGTGCGTGCAAGTGGTAACGGCGGTAAGGGTCGTCGAGCGGACGCTGTATAGAGGGTGCGCTGCCGGATCTGTATGGTAAAGTAAGGGCAAGGTCTGCTGGCGGGTGCCCGAGCTACACCGTAGTAAGTATATCTCGGGGCAACTATATAAAAGTTTCAACTGGCCCTCGGTATCGGCATTGGGACTCCAAACCCAGCTTACCTCTAGCTACATAGGGCCGTCAGTGCCTGTAGACTAATCATGAACGAGCATTGGACACGGGAGAGGGTCGAGGAGGTGAGCTGCGGGGAGGACGCGGCCGTACCTGAACCTTGGAGGCGCTGTAGCCGAGGTCTACCGTAACATTGATCTTCCAGTCCGCCACTCCCACGGTTATGCTGGCCAAATCAGACCGTCTGCCTTGGCAGCCTTGCTTCCTCGGTTTCCGCGCTTCTCATGGGACGGACGCACATGCCACCCACATGGACTGAAATACTATTTCCCGTCCTCTGCTCTTGCCCTTGCTATAAGAAACATCGTGAAAGTCAACGACAGGCAGCTCATTGGGGAGAAGAAACGCCCCCGTATCCAATAAGTAGACACTGATGTTGAGGTCTGATTCATGCCCCCGGTCAACAATGGAAAGTTGGTGGCTGAATACAGGCTTCGATTCGGCTTTTCAATCTCTGTACTTCAAGATGACATGGGTTGTTAGCCACAGTACTGAAGTCTGTCAACTCACCTCTCGCATCTTGCTCGTTCTCGTTTTCCAGTCTCAAGTTCCTTGTCGAAGGTGGATGATGCTGTGATAATCCTCCTGCTCTCGCCGCAAATTCCACGATCTCATGTCTGTGCTTCCAAGCCTCGGGCCTCCGCTGTCTTCATCCGTTCACTGTCCAGCTAACAACACGCTGAGGTCCTTTGCTATAACGGGTGCCTCTCCAGAGATGCATCTATCGGAACCGTTAATAGGACGACGACATAGGGGCATCTGCCTCCCTCACTAGGGACCGGTGTAATGACACGGTGTTGATGATCTCATGCCGGAGGGTTCCAATAGCACAAGGGAGTTGGCGCCCTGTTCCACGAAGGATGATTTGTAGAGGTCGTAAGATCCTGCGTCTCTCAATCAACTATTCTGCTTGATGAAATGATAGGCAAGGATGAAACCAGAGAATGTGAAGCCATAGATAACTCGTATCAGGAGATGATCGGGAAAAAATGCGAGCAATTGGAGTGGGGGAAGCAGCCCTTGTTGAACGAAGGGACTCTTCCTTCTCACCTTCGCTGACAGTGGTATCACGGCAAAGGGAAGATGAAGACCTTTGGTTCTCTGTCTTATTAGAGGTGGATAGAGGATGTAGTAGTTATTGGGATGTAACCCGTCTGCTCGAACGGCCCTGGGAGGCAGCAGAGTGAGGACCGTTAGTATGGTATAATCTTCATTTCATTGATGTTCGGCCTAATTCAGGCTGATATACTTCTGAAACTGAAGACATTGGCGGCTCGCTTGCAACGCTAGTCGACTCAGGTATTTATCCCGGTCTCAGGTCACTGGAACTCTAGTCAACAGGAGCACTGCTCCCATTGAGGATCTCGAGGTCATGAGAATTGACGCCGTGCGCAACTGCAACGACGGATAGACGTGCGTTATTTGGTTGAACAACAACTCGCCGGGGTCGCATTGCTCTCGGTGTTCCCCTTGCTGGCTCTCAGCTCGAGGGCCCAGAGGGTTAATTGAGTTTGAAGTATTACTTTACTTAGCCCTCCCAGGGCTTTTCGTGCCGACGACGCCCTTGTCATCACAGCTTGCCTGGCCAGAACTTCCCTTGCTTCTTCGCCTTCTCCTCCCATTCGTAGTCGTGAGCAAAAATCACTTCAATGCTCGCTGGCTGGTCTTCTCCTTCGATCTTAATGCCATCTGTCGAAGCAGCATACAACCGTGCCAAAGTTTCCTTCGATTTTGGTATGTCCACATGCATACAGCAATACCTCCCCGTCTCGTCCGTCCACGTTGCTATATCGCATTCGCCAGTCAGGAGGCGGCCATCATGGCATGCATCGCCGGCGAGGTAGACAAATTTGGTCGGTTGAGTTGAGATCTTGCATAGTAGATTGATGTGGCCCGGGAGGTGGCCGGGCGCATTTATAATGTACAAGCTGCCATCTTTGAACAAGTCTATCGCATCAGGAAATGTCGAAAGTGGTTCCCATGTAAACTTTGAGTCCGCGCTTCCAGGAGGAGGCAATTCATCCGTCCGCTCTAGTGGAAGTAGGTCTGGCTCGAAGATCATATGCTTTCCTAGGTCGTATTTTGCCTTGCCGCTTAGAAGATCGAGCGCGCCGTTACCGACAATGAATCTTGTTTTGTCGTTGGTGAAATCCTTTGGAAGACCCACATGGTCATAGTGGACATGGCTGAATATCACATAGTCGATGTCATCCACCGTTAGCCCTCCTGCTGCCAACGAAGCAACCGCGTCAGGCAGAGTAGATACAGGCCCGCGGTTGGCCAGATGGGAGGTCAACTGCGCGGGGTAGAGGGCGAGATCACGTCTCATCCCCAGGTCGAAGACGACTCGGGTCAGCTTTCCAGTGTCCGCATCTCGGTGCTGTACCAAAAAAGACAACGAAGGTACAGTGCGTTTGGCGATTGGATCGGCCGGGACAACAAAAAATCTCTCTGGAATCGTGATGTGTCCGGTGCTAAGGGCATGTACAGAAACTGTAGCCATTGTGGCGAGGTATTGAGGACGACTGTGACCAAGGGACTTCTGTGAGGCTTCAACTTGATGCTCGGGGGATATGCTTTGACTTTTGAATGCAGCAATTCGCTGCTGATGAGGAGACATTCCCCGCACTGTCATGAAGCATATACGGTATGTACCAAGGGAATCAGTCTGGGGGTCGATCCTGCACAGTGAGGGGTAGATAACTGCCAGCTGTTGCTCACGCAAAATGAACTTCCGGTCCTAGAAGTCTAGTCGCAAGTTCACGTCTTTTGGGACCGTCGCGACCCCCGAGGAAAGTCAGCCTTGTGAAGGGCCCCAGTCAAGTCGAGGTGACAAGTACACCAGGTAGGCTGGGAAGAATCGCCATGTTGGACGTGGAATCATGTTGCGCTTGAATTGCCTCTCACACTGCTTGAGTAGGGTGGCCGCTGTCGAGCTAACTCTCCTGAACGTGAACCTCTGATAGTGCTCAAGAGTGGGGTTCACACTGGGTACCGCGTGTTTTGCTGCCTGATTTGTGGTGGCACAAATCGCAAGGCGGACATGGATGTTTCCAGGTCTTGGATGGTTGCATCCGAGACATTCTGCTTGGATTTGAGATTCAGGCTTTCGTCTTTCGGCGTAAGTCCTCTTTGGTCGGGCGGGACCACGGCTGAGCTTTCCTTCTTCCCTGCTTGAGATTGCCGTCTCCGAGTGCCACTCGAGGCCGTCTGATCAACGGTCGTCGAGACTCTCCGGCGCCGATTTTCCCGAAGCATGGAGGTCGACTTCTCAATGCCGGTATCGACGATGCGAAAGTTGTAGATCTTGGGAAATAGGTGCTTGTCAATCAGATGCAGGCGTCGTTTCTGTGGGGTGGAACACTTTCTGTCACAGCCCTCGACGAAGCAGGAGTATGTCTTCTCACCTTTGGCCTGCAATGCCTCTCGGAACGAATTGTGGTTTTCGTCAATATGCAAGGCTAGAAAATGCGCTGTAGGGAAGTTCTTGCTGCATGACGTACACCGATTCGAATGGTCTTTGGCGTAGTGGATCTCGAAATCCTCGATAGAAGCAAAATCAAGGGTGTCCCGGTGAGGCGGTAGGGAACATTGCATCACAGCTTTCGCCGGTAGAGCATCGACCATAGCTTGAGCAATCTTCGCGGGACGGGGAGATTCAGATCTTGGCGTGACTGGACTCTGCTCGTCGCTTTCAGTTGTAAGAATCGATGACTCGCGTGATCGCTTGACCATGGCGGTGTAAGTCCCAGGTCGATGGAGAAATATCTGGATGTGAAAAAGCCACTCACTCCGCGTCAACCAGGGCTGTGCCTAGACCATGCTGCAGCGACAAGACCGGATACTGCTATCAGGGTCGATGAAACCGAGATGATGTGTGCAGACGCTGGTGGGAGTGAGGGTGCTTGCGTCAGGCTGGCATGCCCATGGAAATCAGACGCCAGACTGAGCAGCCAGACACGCTGGTTGGATCTCCGGGCGAGGGGCGCCAGGCCTAATAGGGCAAACGGCGTGCAGCATTGGTGCCTAAATCTGGCTCTCGGGATCGTCTGGCGGCCCTTTGCGCGCGGTGATTGGGTGCTAGGCTGGCCCCTTCCCCATGCATCAACTGACTCTGGAGGCTCCCTCACTCCCTGTCTCTCCATGGCTGCTTCATGTTGCTGCCGCAAGCGCGGTTCTTGTGCTCTCCTCGCCGCTGATCTCGCGTTTCAGGTTCTGCAGCCACGATGCCAACAAACTAGCTCGAGAACCGCCCGACTCGTCATCCATCTTGCATCGGCCAGCTCACTAGGCTGTGAAGGCTCAGAGTGACTTCTTCTTGACTTCCTCCTCACTCCAGCAGCCCGTACTCGACGGGCCGCGACATAGTGCACTCCAGTCCTCAGAATTCCCGGTTCTTTGTTTGACCGAGTCTCACGTATTGTCTAATTAATTCAACCTATCCTTGATTCCTTGTCCGACACTCCCGTTGGGCCTAAGCATTACGGTGGAAGGGTTCTTTGTCTGGTTGACCACGATCCCCGAATTTCGTGGAATGAAAGACTGTTGAAAAGAGGAGGAGACGCCTTCGCTGTCTGCGCAGAAGCCTACGCGACAATGTTGGCTTCCAAGTCTCCATACGCTGCCAACATCGGCGCTGCTCAGCAGATCCCTGTCCGCAACATTTCCGAGTCCTCGGTCAGGACGCAGATGACCTCGATGGCTCTCCAAGACGGCCTCTTCACCTCCCCAACCGATTCCGAATTCTCCGATGTCTATGACGGGCTGGACTCCATCAGGGCATGGGATGAGAAGAAAGTAGGAGAATGGTTACACTCAATCCGCTGCGGTCAATATGAGACCCTATTCAAGGCCAACAACTTCACCGGCGAGAGTCTCTTGGAATGTGACCAGAAGATCTTGTCGGAAATGGGCATCAAGAAAATCGGTGACCGTGTTCGAATCAATGTTGCAATCAAACAGCTGCGAAATAAATCTTCATTGCTCCGATCGAGGAGGAATCGAGACTCGCTGGCCGTCCTGGATGGGTTTGCTGGGACTCCTTCTTCGTCAGACTCTCCGCGGACTCATGGCTCCCGATCACATAATGGTAGCGGCAAACGATACTCCCGTCAATTCGACTCTTCGGTTCTACAGACGTTCAATTCAGCCAGTACCGGTTTCAAGGTGGGATCGAGACCCAACTCACCGTTGGCTGATGTGCACAGTGCAGGAGTAAGATCCCTGCGCTATGCTCAGAGCCCTATGGATGGCGCAAGGAACACTTCTGGCGGAGGATATTTCAGCCAGCCCGGTTCGGCCAATTCCACGTCTGGCAGACGACCTGAGACTCCCCAGCTTGCTAATCAAACTACGCGTGCGGCTCACTTACGGCAAAATTCCAGCGTCGACGGGCTGACACCGGGTGGGCTGCCAACAGGCTCTCCTGTCATCAAGATCATCCATAACGGCGGGCAAACAAAGGTTGTGAACATCAAATTCTGCCGGACAGCTGACGACGTGACATCGACGGTACTCAAGAAGCTACACCTTCCCGAAACCCACTTTCGCAATTATTGCTTTTATATCCTCAATGGATTGGAACCAGATCTCGCGAATTGTCGCCGAGTAAGCGACAGTGAGCTGATGAGAATCTGCAATGAGTCCACACGGTCAGAGAGAAACAGACTGATCCTGAGGAAGATCAACGACGGGCCTCCTGACATGGACGAATTACACAAGGCTTCGAGGATAGCTGCAGACGAGTCGCAAGTTTTGCACAGCACTGCCATCAGCACCAACAATATGCGCAATCAGATCAAGCTTCAGAAACTCACTGGCGAATCCTGGCACAACATTCAAGTCCCTATCTCGCCAGTCACGACGACAGACAGGAACCGGAACATCATCGCAACGGCAGATGAGTACGACCGCCAAGAGGCACAGCAACACCTCCGTGTCCCGAGCAACCAAGAACCGCGAATGCGGACCTTCTACGGTGCTCGACCTCCAAGTGAGATGATTGTACAAGAGCTGACGTCCTACTTCCCCGCTCATCAGCGCGAGGACATTGAGAAGACAATGAGGCTATCGATGCGACGGTCACAACGCATGAGTCGCGCACAAAGTCGCCTCAGTGTGATGAGCAACCTGAGCATGGCGTCGAGTCTGAAAGATGCCCCCCCTGTACCCAGCATTCCTAGCATTGCCGATTCCTGGCTCGCCCAGACTGGACTGAATCCTCGGGTACCCACAGCAAGACCCCTATCTGTTGTATCGAACAGGTTCAATCTTCCAAGCCAGTCATACAGGGATTCAATCGCGTCCTCGGCCTTGCAGCCATTGCAGGAGGAGTCTCCTATCGAGCCGAATAGGAAATCTTACGTGTCCTTTGACAGTGGTTCCGACACAGCTGCCAACAATGATGCTGCACGAGCCAGCTACTTCGATGAGAGTCCTGCGGGCACAATGAACAACGACAACGTCAATGAACGTCTCTCAGTCATCGTTGCTGAAGACGGCGAGGAGGAAGATCAAGCTCTTAACTCGTTCCTGCAGGGCAACAGTTTCGACAAGAGCAATTGGATGAAGGGTGACTTGATCGGAGAAGGATCATTCGGCAGTGTTTACCTAGCACTCCATGCAGTAACAGGCGAACTAATGGCCGTCAAACAAGTGGAGTTGCCCAATGTGGCCAAGGGGACCGAAAGCGACAAGAAGAAGACGGCCATGATTGCCGCTCTGAAGCAAGAAATCACTCTCTTGCAAGGCTTACAACATCCTCACATCGTGCAATACCTAGGCACCTCGTCTGATGAAGAACACCTCAACATCTTCCTCGAGTATGTTCCGGGTGGCTCCATCGCTGGGATGCTGAAGCAGTACAATACCTTTCAAGAAGCCCTGGTCCGGAACTTCACCCGCCAAATCCTCGAAGGACTTTCCTACCTCCACGCTCGCAATATAATACACCGTGATATCAAAGGAGCCAACATCCTCGTCGACAACCGCGGTGCGGTCAAGATCTCCGATTTTGGCGTCTCCAAGAAGACCAACTTCAATGGCATGAATGCCGCTCCTGGTACACGGACGTCGTTGCAGGGCAGTGTCTTCTGGATGGCTCCTGAAGTCGTACGCCAATCCGGACAATCGTTGAAATCCGACATCTGGTCGGTTGGATGCTTGGTAGTTGAAATGTTCACCGGATCTCGCCCTTTCCCGTCGATGACAACCTTGCAGACGTTGTTCGCCGTTGGAAGCAATAACGAGAAACCCACTATTCCGGAGAACGCCAGCGAGGATGCTAAGCGGTTCATGAACAAGACATTTGAGGCGGACCATGAGAAACGGCCAGGGGCGGATGAATTGCTGACGGAGAAGTTCTTGTTACCTATGGCATAAGGATCTCCTCTCGCGTACAAGACGCGCCAGTCCACGTGTTGCTTTCGACCATGAACACAAATTTCCTTGATCTCCATGTTTTGACTACCGAACTTCAAGCCAGGGGCTGCTTTCTGGCCATGGACTGTGTATATTACCAGTGGAGGGAGGGACCATGTGCATACAGGGAAGGAAGTACCTTGCCAGTAGGTATATAGGTATGTAGGTAGGCACCTTGGTGGTACAGAAACGAGTGCTGGGGTACTTACTATACGATGCTCAAATGCAAGTTTCCGGACGACTATGTTCGATCCTCTCCAAAGAAGAACTCCGTACAGTAGATTGAGTGAGAAACGCAAACAGCAAATCTTGACGCGACAGGACCGAACCAGTTCATTCGACCATACTCCGTGTCATATCGGGACCTCATCTCTAAAGTACAGTACCTAAAATCCTCGCATCAATTGCACTTACATACCGAGTACTGCACCTGTAGACCGTACTGGAGACCTTGCACCGCTCCGGCTTGGATACTACAGTAACATGCCGCACATTCGCCGTGTCCACATACATAGTAGTTGGGAGAGATTGGATAGACAGCCCTACAGCAGTGCATTCAAGGAGATGACAACCTCCCCGGATTGCATGGAATGGACACAGTTAATCAACATCATGGCTGGGGGCCATTCCTTGCGTTCGTGTGGCAAGATTGGATGCCTAGGAATCGAGGCCATGCCTAGGGTAGGGAAGGATTTTGCGCTTTTCTAGCGCGTACTTGTGTTGTACATGTATATAGGCACGGCTTCTGTCGGTGGGTAGGGCTTGATATCAGTGGGATGATGGTTATTGATGACATGCCGGTGTTCAAGACCGTCACGCTGCTTATTGCGGAACAGTAACGTACTCAACGAGGACTCTCGTTCATGTCATGCCCACATCATTCTCTCTATGGTAGTTGGTTGGCGTCATGTTCCTCTCCTTCCATCTATGTCATGGTCGTCGATATGGTACCGAGTACCTGCATGAACAGTGTGTGCTCTGCTTGTCTATCGTCCAGCATTCAACTTCAGTGAGTGGTTGGTACATATCATTGTTCCAATAACATTTTGCAGACCCTGCTCGCCCGCTGGGTTGCCTTTTCCCTTCATCGTCGTTCACATGGTCTCCGATAGGTCAAGAGACGTCCATGGAGTGCACTGGAATTTCGACTACCGGACGAGATGCTTGTGGTAGGGGATAATGCGGTGAGTTGTTGCTGTTGGTTCCATTCGTCAGCTTCAATCGTGGCGCCATTTCGGTTGTGTCGCCCGTAGTTGCCGCTTCTGGTGCTTGGGGAGGTTTCACTGGTTTTGTACCATTGATAACCACTTCGATCCCATTGCTGTTGGGCGCTTGCTGATGAGAGGGCGGTGGTTGGGCTGTTGTCGCGGTGGTCGGGGCCGGCGTCTGTCCTCCTTTTCGATATCTCAATTGCACGACCAGGCTCTCTTGAGTATTTTCATCCTCTTCTGCCACGTCGTCGCCCGAAACCTCATCCATGTCTTCGTCTTGGTCTTCGTCTTCACCATCAAACTCTGGCTCGGACTCGTCTGGTTCATCTTCGTTGCCGCTCCATTCTTTGCCTGATGACTGAGCCTCCTCGCTTTCGTCCGAGCCACCAGCATCGCCGTATCTGGGCCGCGGAGGCTTAACTTGTCGTCCTGATCTTGATGTTCTCACACCACGACTATTCGCCATCGTGGTTGGCATGTCTTCACTTGTCTCAGTAAAGTGTCCTTCGCCTGCTGCTCGCTCCAACTCTTTCCTCTGGTCAACGAGCATAGTCTCGCCATATACTCCGCCAACTCTTGACTTCACCTGTCTGCCACTCGCTGTAACGGTAGGGCCAGTCTCCAGCGGTGTAGAAATGCCCGAGTTTCGGGCAGATCGCCTGCTTGTCTCGTCCGAGCCAAACTCGTCGTCCGAGTAAGTATATCGCATTCTCTTGCCTCGTGTTCTCCCCTCGTAGAGTGAAAATCCTGGATCGGGTCGAGCGAAGGCGGCTTTGCGGGCAATGCGGTAGTCGCGGCGTCTGCGCTTCTGCAGAACGGTCAGTATGGACCACGCATAGCTTCTGGGCCACAGGACTGCCTACCTCTTCACCAACTTCAAATCTTGGAATAGCGGCCCTCAGTTTGTCACTGATGACTTTCGAGTTCGACGTGTGCTCCTCTGCGAACTTGTCTGCCAGAGCAATCACATCCGGAATGGACTGCGCCACGCTGAACCAAGTGTTTGTCTTCGCCGTTTTCCCATCATTCTCTCTGTAGATGCGGAAGTGTGAATCATCTTGTCCCTCTATCAGCCAGTATTTGCGGCGGTACTGGTCTGAGAACCATGGCTGAACGCTGCGCGGCTGATTGCGGTCGTCGTCTCGCCGCGTCTGCTTGTACGATTCTTTGATGATCGCTTGTATGGCGTCGGAGGAATTGAGGGACCATAGAGCGAGTGCTTTGAGGAGGCTCAACTATCATAGTATTAGCCTCGCGTCAGTTAGAGGAGAGCGCGACGCGTACTCGCTCTTCCGCGCTCATGTTGTTAAAGTTCTTTCCGCCATGTATAGGATTGATGCCCTTCCATGCAGTCGGCCACTGGCTGTGGTGCGAAGAGATCGCGTCTTCGAGTGCTCGGCCATAGTGCCCGCGTCTAGTTCAAGGTTAGCAAAGGGGGGCTGCCGTATACTCGTAGATTGTCGGGAGCACTAACTCCACATCCTTTTTCCTGTTCAACACCAGCCCCAAGAGCGCGCATAGAAGTCTCTCGACTTGCTCATCGGGGAGTTCTCCCGATACCCCTCTTTCAACGTCTTGCGGGCCATAATTGGGCAGAGACTTGGGAAACGCATCACTGAAACGGCTTCTGAACATGACAAGGAACGCGATTGCTTCATTGTCGGCCAAGGTATACTCGTGAGGGGGCGAGGGCGCGCGTTTGGGAGGTTCAGGCGTGGCTTCGGTCTTGGGTGTTGGCTTGAAGTATCGATCCAATCCCGTGGGTTTCGACGTCATTTTCTGAACCATCTCTTCATCATCCGAGGATGGTGCAGATGACAGTGACGAAGAGTCAGAGTCGGCCATGTTTATGGGTGGTGGAGCAGGATGTGTGAAAGTTAAACAGGCGCGACGTTGTGTGTTGGGCAGGAGCACGGGAGGGGAAAGTAATGGCGACGTAGAAAATATCCAGGAAGCGGTCTGAATTGAATTAAACTTGGCGCGTTCGAGGCAAGTTACGCGCTACACGGCCAATGGCTTGCATTGATATGGACCCAGGGAATGGCAATCATCTGCATTCTCCTTCACAGCGACATCAACATGGAGATCAGGCCTTCCAGAGCAGCACAGCTGATCTTCCTTCACAGCCATCGGCCAGAACATATCCAAAGGTTTTTGGTTGTTGAAGAATAGAGTCCTCGGCGTTTTGTTGGGAGGGTATCGCGCCAAGCGTCCCGAATTCTGAAGCCCCTTTCCAATTTGACTTGCAACCCTGGCGATCACGAGCCCTCTCGTCCCCAATGAAACCTTTCTCTTTCAAAGACCTTGGGGCCTCGAGGCATCATCCTGCCTTCCATGTCATTGACGTTCATCAGCCGCGCCTAACCCCGTGTCTTTTGCTGCGGCCCAGCATTCCCGGGCCTCGCATCCTGGTTGGCACTAGTATTCCCCGAGAAAACGCGGGGTTATCCGGCGTCCTTGCCGGGTGCCAGCTCACCAAACTTCGCAGCTTGGGCACCTACCTTCGGGGCCGAATGCCCGGGCATCATAGAGACCTGCTTGTCAAATTTGTAGTGGTTTCAGCAGCTCCAATACGATCACGGAATGCTGGGATTAGCGTAACGAATTGCAACATCACATGAACAACACAGTCCTCCTATCGCTGGCTGCTCCCGCGGAGTTGAGTGAGCCCAAATGTGAAAAGTTTTGATGCCTGTCATACAAGAGGGGTGTTCCAGGGATTTGTGAGTGCGCGAGATCGGCGAATGTGAGGCATGCCACAGACCCCAAGCCCGCATTGTCATGGAACAACTCTGGCGGGCCAGAGGCCTTGCAGTCCAACTTGACGGGTGAAAATAAATTTTCGGCCAGAAATATGCTGAGGAGTAGTTCCGCAGCCGGCAAGATGATTGGCTTGATTGAAGTCGATTGCAGCGCCTGAGAAGGGCCCCAAACGCTTCAGACCATCTCCTAGGCTCGAAGAAACCTACCAGTAGCAACACAGATGTACTATAAGTGAGTTCAACTTGAGCAAAGTAGTTTGTGATGGGACCAGGACTTTTCCGCTCAAAAGATCAGCAGGCTTAGGCCATCGTAAAACCATTGGAAAACGGCAGTGTGCAAGTATCATGAAGGAGGATGCCAGTATCAATGAGCCAGAAGAGCGACAGCAGAGTCAAATTCGTGCTTGGTGATTGAGCCATTGGGGGTTGGTAACGACAGCAAAAAGTCAGAGAAGTTGAGGTTGGGTTGAAGGAAGAGTGAGGCGATCGGGAAATCGGTGTCTCCGGCAGGAGCCAAGGAAAGCTAAACTGGGCCTAAGCTGTCCAATGAAAGCATGGCCTGCCACCGTTCTTCGAGTACGTGAGGATGCGGCTGCACCACCCTACAGACGCCAAGGATTCCGCACAATCAGGCACAGCGAGGAAGCCAAGGATTTGCATTTGATATGGAGCCAGCCACTCCAGGCAGTGATAATGTTCCCAGGCTCCTGCACAGCAGAATCACCACGGCGAACAGAGCCTGCGGAGCGCGACAGGACACCTCTCCTCCACAAGCTTCGACAGGAACATAGTGACCAACTTTCAGTGTTGGAAGTCAGACATCGCGGGAGCTTTGGCTGGAACCAATCGCGCCAAGCGTGCCGAATTCTGTCGCCTCTTTCCAAGGTGACTTGCAACTCGAGTGATTGCGGGCACCCTCCATCACACGCCCCCTTCTCCTGCCATAACAGTGTTGCTCTAGTGCAACAGTATGCCTCCGACGGCCCCAATGCCCATTATACGTACGACAAATGTGTATAATCAAGGGTTCCTCGGATCTCTGGTCGGCTTTAAGCAGTTGGCCAAACCCCATGTAGAGATTGTCCGGCTTGCTGTATCGAAAAGGATTGTGACTCGTGAGGGCGGAGCGCCTGCAGTGGTATGAAGTCCAGAGAGAGGCCGGCGATGGAAAGGTGCAGCTTATGAAGAGCGATTCGACGTCCGATCGCAAGTTTTCTGCCTCTGTTGGGATCGGAAAGATGAAGAGCCTTCTGGCCGCAAGGCGACCGGATAGAGCAGAATCGCCAGCTGGGCCAGCCGAAACCGTGACATGCTCTAGACGCTAGGGGGACAAATGGATACATAGATGTCTCTGATTGTTGTCAGTCCCAACGGCGAAGCATTCGAGTCTTTGAAAGTGTACACTTTGTATGGTGTCAATTTACAAATTTTTTGATGGTGCCAAAAGCACCCATAAAAATGCCTGCCTTGGGTCCAGTCTTCGTCTCCGCCATCCTTGTCGACATCGTCGTCGTCGTCGCCATTGTCATCATCGTCACCTTCGGCTTCTTGGCTTTCTTCGGCTTCTTTCTTCGGCTGCTTCGCGGGCACAGAAGAAGGTCGGCGGGCAGGCGCAGAGGGGCCAACTGCTCCGGCAAAGGCAGAGCAGGTAATTCTTCTTAACAGGCGTGCTGGCCGAAGGGCCGAGACTGAGGAAGAGGGAGGGAGAGAAGGATGAGAAGGGAGCGAGGGACATTGGGAGAGAAGGGCAGCAAAACGGGACTCGGCCAAGCATCATTGGGCATAGTCGTATAGCCCGGACAGAACGAGTAGTCTCCTTCGTGGAGACCAAAAATGAATCTCGCAGGCATTTGGATGCTTGAGCAAGCAAGACTAAAAAGAGAGACCAAACTTCGGTTCAATTGAATCCACAGTCGGTCGGTCAGGGCAGGATTACCGCTCCTCGCCTTCGGAGTGGCATGTTATTAGCTCCAGATTTCGACCTCGAACCTCGCCAAGTCGACTTTAAAAAGTCACTGCACTCACAGCAAGCGGCGTCTGCGTTCAGATCTAACCAGGTGGCTGCATAGACTGCGGAGGTCCCTCCGCCCGGCGGTACAGGCAAAAGGCACCGTGATGGGTAACCAAATTTGTTCAGAGTTCGCAGTTGTGCTGGAGAAAGGGCGTCGAAGGAACGGCTCCGATGCTAAGTGAATCATTCATAGCTTTCCAGTGGTCTGGTCCCGTAACTTATGGCCCCATACTCTTGTCCTGTACTTTTCGCTGGTGGTTTGTGGTTTGTGTTTGTCATTTCTTTCGAACAGCGTGTCTAACTGAGGCCTCATGGTGGAAGCTTGCGGCTACCTCCCAAGCCTCGACACCTTGACTTCCGATCCTCCGGAAAACAAAGTGCCAAAGCAGTACAAGACAGCTCTGGAAGAAACGAGACAAGTCGTGCTTAGATTAGAATTGGCCGCGTAGGGAGAGCGTCTCTTTCTGCACCTTGTACATATTCTTGTACATATGACTGAAGTGTAATAGTCTATGTAGACGTGGCACTCTCTTGATGGTGTGTTTCATGAGAATAGCCACAGTCAGTTGATGTTCATGATGAAGTGCGGTCAGATTTTACATATCAATTAACGGGGAGAAAACAGTTCGGGGTTCTAAGTTACGCCCAGGAATCCCCGGGGCATCCCTACTGGGTGGACCCCCGAAATGGGGCATCGGGCGCGACTGCTAGGCTGCAAGATTTATTGCACTCAATCCCTCTATACTCGTCCGTAGAGAAATTTTGCCAAGACTTCGGCTGGGTGCGCACAAACAGCAACTGCGACCACTCCGAACTTGCTGAATCTGATTTCGACCTCATCGTCGCCAACTTTTCGACAACTCTGCGCCGCCATGGGTAGAGTCATCAGAAATCAGAGAAAGGGTCGTGGCTCTATTTTCAGTAAGTCTGACATCCTCATCGGTCATCTGTGGTCACTTTCACCATGTTGCCGAAATTGCTCAATTGTTCCTCGCCGTTTACTGACCGATTCAATAGCGAGTCACACTCGCCTTCGAGTTGGTGCTGCCAAATTCCGAACCCTCGACTTCGCAGAAAAGCATGGCTACATTCGAGGCATAGTCCAAGAGATCATTCATGACCCTGGCCGGGGTGCGCCTCTTGCGAAGGTCAAATTCCGCGACCCATATTCGCCAAAGTCGAGAACCGAAATCTTCATTGCTACCGAAGGTCTATACGTATGTTTGAAGGTCCTGGAGGAGGGTTTGGGCGCTAACAAAAGTACAGACGGGTCAATTCATCTACGCTGGAAAGAATGCGGCTTTGAGTGTCGGCAATGTTCTGCCATTGGGACAAGTGCCTGAAGGTACCGTTGTCTCAAATGTCGAGGAGAAGACCGGGGATCGAGGTGCTTTGGGACGAACGTCTGGCAACTACGTCACCGTCATTGGACACAACCCCGATGAAGGCAAGACCCGAGTGAAGCTTCCTTCGGGTGCGAAGAAGGTCGTGCTCAGCTCAGCTCGAGGCATGATTGGTATTGTCGCTGGCGGTGGACGAACCGACAAGCCGATGCTCAGTACGTGGACAAAGATCGGTGTCCTGGCACAAGGACGGGCTAACATCTATCACAGAGGCATCTCGCGCCAAGCACAAGTTCGCCGTGAAGCGCAACTCGTGGCCCAAGACTCGTGGTGTTGCCATGAACCCCGTCGACCATCCTCACGGTGGTGGTAACCATCAGCACATCGGCAAGGCTTCTACCATTTCTCGATACGCTGCTCAAGGTCAAAAGGCTGGTCTCATTGCTGCCCGGAGAACTGGTCTGCTCCGTGGTACCCAGAAGACCAAGGAATAGGTATGGAGTATGCATTAGAGGATTGCGAAAACACGTGGGTTGTGTTAGGGCTCCACGAGCGACATTTCCTCCGGAGAAAGGAAATCGGTTCCAGATTATGGTGACGAAGACTGCCAACATGTGCATCCAGGTTCAGCAAAACCTAGTGTAGAGGCGAAACAAGTGGAAACCGTGAGCCCCAGTGTCACAACGAAGATCAATTGCAAAGATCGGAAGATGTTCATCGCATTGTGTATCGCGATCTTCCCTGCGTGCGTCACCGTCAAATCAGTATTTGAGAGATTCGAACCCCCTATTCTGTATTTCTCAAGCTTAAAGCACACGGCCCTTGGCGTCAAAAAGCATCTGTGTGCCCACTCGGAACTAGAAATTTATAGTATCGAGCATTGTCTGCCATGCTGGCGCATGCACCTCGGGCTTACATCACTCCCTCATGCATGAACGCTTACTGCCCTACTGTAGTATAGAACGCCTGGAAGGATATGTGAGAAAATAGAAACACCCTTCGCGCCATGTTGAATGCTCGTGGACATTCATGTTCTCAAAGGGTGGCATCTTGTTTCAGAGGGATGCTGGGAGAGGCCCCGCAGAAGGGTTCGAGATCAGGGGCAGCGGCCAGAAGCCACTGGTGGTGGTTGCTTGGTGGAACTCGACCAGGGACACGAAGGGATCAAGGGTTCCAGAAAGCTTAAAGAGGATGCATTGGTGCGCGTCGCTGCAACCGCAATGCGGACTTGCACAATCGCTGCATCATCCCACAGGACACTTGATGCACTCTTTGTTCGGCCTGGATTTTGTTGGATCTCGTCCCTCGTTCGACGCTGTCAGCGAAGACAATCGTTTATTACTGCCCTCTACCTATATTCTGACCTCGATCAGACTACCCGTCGGACTTTCTCTCTTTCGCTTGTTTATGCTCCGTAGCCCAACTCAGCATTCCGGTCAGAAGATCAGAAGCAACTGCAGTCCGATCCGACTGCTCCGTTGCTCACCAAGGGCGCAGCGAGCATACATCACATAACACCTTCCCTTATCAATCGCAACATCAGCACTATCAAATCACTCATTTAACCTCCTCCCACCCTCTGCAAATTGCACACAGGCACCACCATATTACGACCCCCATCATGAACGTCAACAAGAAACTCGATCGTTTTAAACAATGGGCGGGAGAGCGCATGGGAGGAGAGATCAAGACCAATGTGTCGGACAATTTCAAAGCACTCGAGCTCGAGATGGGTCTGCGTCAGGAGGGTGCGTACCTGCTGTCACTTGATCACCCGTGGTCGTGTCAATGCTAAGACAACTTCAGGTCTCGAGAAAATGCAGCGATCGATGAATGCCTACATTAAAGCAATCTCCAAGCGGTCCGAAGTGGAGGGCAAGGAGAAGACGCTTCCAATCGCGTACATGGGCGGTACCATGATCTCCCACGGCGAAGAATTCGAAGCAGATTCCGAGTACGGCCAATGTCTGAACAGTGAGTACCTATCGGCGACGCTGCGAGTTCCTAGCTGACATTAGACAGTGTTTGGTCGCACACAAGAAAGACTCGCGCGGGCTCAGGAGACATATATTGTCAGCGCCACGACCGGCTGGCTGGAATCTCTTGAGCGGTCTATCGTTCAGATGAAAGAATACCAAGCCGCCCGCAAGCGACTTGAGACGCGTCGACTTGCATATGATACGTCCCTCGCAAAGATGCAGAAAGCTAAGAAGGAAGATTTTCGCGTCGAGGAGGAATTGCGCACGCAGAAAGCCAAATACGAAGAATCAGAGGATGATGTTCACCGCAGAATGCAAGAAATTCGCGACGCTGATCCTGAAAGCGTCGCGGACCTTGCATCGTTTCTCGATGCCGAATTGGCATACCACGATAAATGCAGAGAGGCCTTACTGCAATTGAAGAGCGAATGGCCTGCCAGGTAAGTCTACCGTCCAACGTCCTGCGCACGACTCTGCTGATGAACTTCAGGGCCTTACCGACTCGTGGCGGCCGGCCTAACCCGCGATCTAGGTCGAACACTGTTCGCTCATATAGCCAGAGCGCCGAGCCACTTGAAGAAGCCCAAGTCGAAGTGCGCCCAAAGATCACGACTTCTCGGAGCAACCGATATGTGGATCAAGCATCCGACTATTCACCCGCACCCCAGCTGCGCCCAAACTATGCCAGAGCCACTACGTTTAACGACTCTCCTCAGCCGAGCAGGGATTTATCGCCTACCACTAGACCGGGGATTTCCCGCATCCCGAGTGATTCGTTGATGATTCGAACAGCAAGATCAAACCTTCGCAATGTGGATGACCAGGACGTCTTCGGAGACGATTCTGGGTCCTACACTAATAGCTCTGACCGTGGTTATGGCGACCAAGCCATATCGCCTGCCACATCTCATGGCAGCGAAGCGACTCCTTTAACAAGCAAGAAGAGCGGCCCCCCACCTCCGCCTCCGTCACGAGCAAAGAAGCCACCGCCACCGCCTGTCCCAGCAAAGAGGTCCGTTCTCACCTGAGGACCTTGGCTGCACATCATTGTTGTTAGGTAAACGCTGCTTGGATGGATACCACACGAATTGGCGTTGGTTTTGGAGCGAGCTAGGTTGTCTTTCAGTAGAGATAGAGCCAGACCTCAGGTACGAGCCTTGGAAAGGCGATTGGTGGCACATGCATATGAGCGCTTTTGCGACAGTCCCAGGTCTTGTATCGGAGACGTAGAATTTCTCATCATTGGAAGCGCATTTGGCAACTTAAGGAGGCCTCCGGCGCCATTGCAAATATTTTTGAGCTTGTCCTCGTCCCATTGAGAGCAACCAAGGCTCGCAAGGTAGGCCATGTCACGTGCTAGATCTCACACGTGACATGGGCAGACTTGGCAGAGATTGCGACAGGCTGGCGGCGCAGTCAGGCTCTTCCTCGTTTGGGTCCGCCATCTTGTTGCGCTCTTCTCCCAGACGTGAAGGCCCCTCGCCCGGGAAAATCATCAATCAACGCGTCGCAATCATCTCATTCCATCGCAATCCGTCACCGATAACCAGCAGCACCGCTTGAAGAGTGCGCCTCAACACGGCATTCACCTCTTCGTCCCCTCTTTAATTAGGCACCCTTGCCTCGACCACTCAACCTCACCTCATCCCGAGATCGACTCAGTCCAAAGTCCCTCTCTCCTCCGCCGACTGCGCCAAGTGCATGTGTTGATCTTCACGAGGCTGCACCCATCCCTGCCCCATTGGAAGTCGGCACCCACAGAATAGATGCTCAGATAGATGATTCACGGACAGCCCCGACCTACGGTTGCCTAAAGTCGCCAACTGAAAAGTCATCATGGCTTCTGTTCAACCCGCGCCCGGGATGCCTTCCAACATCCCTGCGCTCCCACCCAACCTGTCACAAGCACAAGTGCAGGAAGTATATCAGGTACGCGACGCTCTCACGAATGCGTTCCCATCATGTCATCCCGTTGCCATTGCCGGCTATCTACTAACATTCGCCTCAGAAATTCCAGCGCATGAAGGCTCAGAATGTCCCTGAAAATGACCCCGAGTATATCAAAGCCTACCGTTTCCTTACTGCTGTTCAGCAACAGCAGAATTTTCGCAAGTTGCAGGCCCACAAGCAGGCGCAGATGCAAGCCCAGCAGCAGCAACAACAGGCTCAGCAACAAGCCCAGCAACAGGCCCAACAACAAGCCCACCAACAGGTCCAACAACAGGCTCAACAGCAGACTCAACCACAAGCTCAACAACTCCTGCAGCCTCAGCCCACCCAACACCAAGCTCCGACGCAGGTGAACGGCAATGCCAGTCATCCCACAGCAAACGGAGCTACGAATGGCCAGCAAGATGTTGCAGTACCTGTCGCAAATGGATCTTCCACGTCCAGCCAGACATCTGCCGCCAACAATGCGCAGGTTGCTGGCACCCAAGCACAGCGCACCGCAGCCCAGACGAGCGGTAGCTTCACTCCAGAGCAACTGAACCTTTTGAGAACGCAAATCTTCGCATTCAAGACGCTGTCGAAGAACCAACCCCTACATCCCAAGGTGCAGGCGCAGCTTTTTCCTTCTATCAAGCAGCAGACAGCCACTCCAACAGACGGGACGCCTGCCGGTGATAAGGTCGCGGATGGAACCGTGGAACCAAAGAGCGCTGTATCAAAGGAGATAGTTCGATCCAAGGCCTTCTTCGATGCCTATCAATCACCATACGACCTTCTCACCAAGCCTATCAGCTTCTCGGACCACTCTCAGCGCATTAAACGACAGAAGATCCCCGCAATCCTGCCCATCGGCCTTGACTCAGACCAGGTTCGAGAAGAGCAAGAGCGTCTACTTTACAACCGTATCCAAGCTCGTAAAGCCGAATTAGCTGCCCTCCCTGTTAATATTGCGGCCTGGGACACTAGTAAATCTGCTGACCCTACCGCCGACGACGGTCTCAAGGTCAAGGCCTTGATTGAGTACAAGAAGTTATGTTTGCTTCAGAAGCAGCGCGACTTCCGACGAGAAATTCAGCAAGAACTTTTCCACTACGACAACTTGGCGATGACAGCCAATCGCTCCATGCATCGCCGTATGAAGAAACAGTCTCTACGCGAAGCTCGTATCACGGAGAAGCTGGAGAAGCAACAGCGCGACGCCAGAGAGAACAAAGAGAAGGCTCGACAATCGACCCATCTACAGTCCATTGTGGCTCATGCTCAAGATATTAAGAGCAATGCAATCAGTCAACGATCGCGGATCCAGAAGCTTGGTCGCATGATGGTCACTCACCACCAACATATGGAGCGTGAGGAACAGAAGCGCATTGAGCGAACCGCCAAGCAGCGTCTGCAAGCATTGAAAGCCAACGATGAAGAGACCTACTTGAAGCTGCTTGGCCAAGCGAAGGATTCTCGCATTTCTCATCTCCTCAAGCAGACCGACGGTTTCCTGAAGCAGCTAGCCGCCTCGGTGCGAGAACAACAACGAAGTGCTGCAGAAAAATGGGGCGAAGGCAAGTATACCGAGGAGGAAGACGAAGACGAAGACGCGTCAGATGATGAAGAAGGTCATGGCAAGGTCGACTACTACGCCGTGGCCCATAGGATCAAGGAAGAGGTCTACGCCCAGCCCTCCATACTGGTCGGCGGTACTTTGAAAGAGTACCAGCTGAAAGGTTTGCAATGGATGATCTCCCTCTTCAACAACAATCTGAACGGCATCTTGGCCGACGAGATGGGTCTGGGCAAGACTATCCAGACGATCAGTTTGATCACCTATCTGATCGAGAAGAAACGTCAAAGTGGACCGTTCCTGGTCGTTGTACCTCTCAGCACGCTCACGAACTGGAATCTGGAATTCGAGAAGTGGGCTCCTTCAGTCAAACGCATCGTGTACAAAGGTCCCCCAAACAGCCGAAAACAACAACAGATGCAGATACGATCGGGCAACTTCCAGGTCTTACTCACGACCTACGAATATATCATCAAGGACCGGCCGATCCTTAGCAAGATCAAATGGGTCCATATGATCGTCGACGAAGGTCACCGTATGAAAAACGCCCAATCCAAGTTGAGCAGCACCATCACCCAATACTACACCACAAGGTACCGCCTGATCTTGACCGGTACCCCGCTTCAGAACAATCTTCCGGAGTTGTGGGCCCTTCTTAACTTCGTGCTCCCAACGATTTTCAAGTCTGTCAAATCGTTCGACGAGTGGTTCAACACTCCCTTTGCCAACACTGGCGGGCAAGACAAGATGGAGCTGACCGAAGAAGAGCAGCTTCTCGTTATCCGTCGTTTGCACAAGGTGCTTCGGCCGTTCTTGCTCCGCCGTCTCAAGAAAGACGTGGAGAAGGATCTTCCTGACAAGCAGGAGCGTGTCGTCAAATGCCGCTTCTCCGCTCTCCAGACCAAACTTTACATGCAGCTGATGACGCACAACCGTTTGGCGGTGGCTGATGGCAAGGGTGGTAAGACCAGCATGCGTGGTCTCAGCAACATGTTAATGCAGCTGAGAAAGCTTTGCAATCACCCTTACGTGTTCGAACCCGTGGAAGACCAGATGAACCCGAGCAAAGGGACAAACGACTCTATCTGGAGAACGGCGGGCAAATTCGAGCTTCTTGACAGAGTCCTACCCAAGTTTCAGGCTACCGGCCATCGTGTGTTGATGTTCTTCCAGATGACCCAGATCATGAACATCATGGAGGACTTTTTGCGGTTCCGTGGTATCCAATATCTCCGTCTTGATGGTGCTACCAAGGCTGAAGATCGAGCTGAATTGCTACGTCTCTACAACGAACCCAACTCGCCATATTTTTGCTTCTTGCTGTCGACTCGTGCGGGTGGTCTCGGGTTGAATTTACAAACTGCAGATACGGTCATCATCTACGACTCAGATTGGAATCCGCATCAAGACTTGCAGGCTCAGGATCGTGCTCACCGGATCGGACAGAAGAATGAAGTCCGCATTCTGCGTCTGATCAGCTCGAACTCTGTTGAAGAGAAAATCTTGGAACGTGCTCAGTTCAAGCTTGACATGGATGGCAAGGTCATTCAAGCTGGTAAATTTGACAACAAGTCTACGAACGAAGAGCGAGAGGCCTTCCTAAAGACCCTGCTTGAGGCAGCAGAAGCCGCCGAGCAAGTTGGAGACCAGGAAGAAATGGACGACGACGACTTGAACGAGATCATGGCTCGGTCAGAGGACGAATTGATCCTCTTCAAGAAGATGGACAAGGATCGAGACGAGAACGACCCGTACGGGCCAGGTCGACCGTTAGCCCGATTGATGGAGGAAAGTGAACTTCCTGACATCTATGTGGCCGAGGACAACCCAGTACAAGAGGAGGTGGAGGAGTATGCCGGTCGCGGTGCACGCGTGAAGACCCAAGTCAAATATGACGACGGACTTACTGAAGAACAGTGGTTGGCGGCAGTCGACGATTCGGACGACTCGATTGGCGAGGCAGCGAAGCGTAAACAGGCACGAATTGACAAGAGACGGACGAACAAGGCCAAGCGCGAACGCGTAGCAGCTGGGACTGTGTCATCGCCGGAGCCAGATCGCGAAAGCTCGGAAGAGCCACAGCCGAAGAAGAAGGGCCGTCCAAGCAAAACAGGTGGTCAGAAGCGCAAAGGCGAAGACATAGAGGAAGAGACACCGCCGGCGAAGCGAAAACGTGGACGGCAGCCCAACAAGCCTACTGTCGATGTGCTCAGCAGTGCGGAGCGAACTGCACTTCAGAAGGCTCTCCGCAACATTACCGAGTCGATCAAAGCCCTGGAAGTGCCTGACTCGGATCCGGAGGAACCATCTGACGACGACAGCGACGATGAACCGCCAACAAGACTAATCATTGGGCCGTTCCTCGAGCTTCCTTCAAAGAAGCTGTACGCCGACTATTACCAGTTCATCGCGGAACCGATCGCTCTGGACGTGATTGAGAAGCGCATCAGCAGTCACCAGTACACCAGTCTGAAAGATTTGCAAAGCGACATCGCGCTCTTGGCCAAGAATGCGAAGACGTACAACGAGGATGGCAGCATGATCTACAATGATGCGGTTGTTATTGAGGTAAGCTTTGTATCTTTGTTGAGATGGGCTGGGATCGCTAACAAGACGTACAGAACCACTGCAACCAATTGATTGCCAAGCACATCGCAGAGAACCCTATCTTGGGTGAGAGGGTCCCTCAAGATGGCGACTCCACCGCAGCCGCTTCCAGTGCTGGGACGCCTCGAGGATCCGTGGCTCCTGTCGGCGGCACGAAGCTGAGACTGACGCTTGGTGGCAGTAATGGAGTCGCCACCAATGGCACTACGAGCGGCGCGGGCAGTGGTGCGGAATGATGGATGTACTATTGTACCATAACGAAATATTGCGGGAGGAGAGAGATGTGTCCAGATTGGAGTTCGGTGGTGCTGCATTGTGGGAACATTGAATACACTCTCAGCTGGAAACCGGGTGTCATCATTAGCATAGCCTCGAAGCAGAGACTTCACTGGGCTGGGGGGAAGACTTGGTACTCGTAGATGCTGTAGCACTTCTAGTCCTGGGATGCTGTGTTCGCCTCGAATGCTTTTGGACAACAGGCCTGTCAAAGACTACTTTTCTCGAAGCCTCCACGGTGCGCCCGATTGATCCTTATGTCGCAAAGGAGTGGTGGCAGAATGCCCATGAAAGGGATGGGCTTCTACTCAGGCCAGGAGAACGGCCAATGGGATGAACAAGAAGAGAGTTTAAGGATGGGCTTTCGTGGAGGTGGACGAGGCGGGTGCGGAGAGGCGAGGAGCAGATGAATCCCTTTTTGGTGCATGGCGAATAAAGGCGAATGCGAGGTCGCGGATCGAGTCTCCAACAAACGTCGCAGCCTGTCTGTCTTTCAGTATTTTGAGTTACAGCACCGTGTATCGCTGCTTCACCTGTTCCTGCGCGACATCGCTTTGCTCACGCCTTCCGCGTCGCCCGTCCTCGAATGATAGCTGCACATCTGCGCCAATATGGCGGCGACTCTGGTGGGCGCGACGTTGAATCTTCTTCGTACGAGAGCCCCGGCCACGCTGTGAATCCCCGTCACTAACATCACACTCAGGTCGCCAGGTTGAAGACGCCGATCCAGACGGTACGAGCCACATTCTCCCAGCTGTAGCGACCAGCCCCCGCTGATATGCAGATGCGCAGAACCCTCCGAGGCCGGACAGAAAGAGATCTTCTCGTCATGGGCACTCTTCATCCTGATCATGCTGCTCATTGCGGCGCTCTTTACGAGTTACATCCTGCAGCAGAAGAAGATCCAAGCGGTCCATGAGACAGTGATATCCATATTTGCTGGTTAGCCGTGTCCCCGCATGCGTCGACACACCCACTGATGGCTTTGGCAGGCATGGTGGTGGGCTTGGTCATCAGGATAACCCCTGGGACGGCCATACAAGATACCGTCAGCTTCGACTACCAGTTCTTCTTCAATCTCCTCCTTCCGCCGATTATTCTAGCCTCGGGTTACGAGTTACACCAGGTCAGTGCATGGACAAAGAGCCGGACGTGGAGGCCGTGTGGAAGATGCTGAACGGTGTGACAGGCCAACTTCTTTCGCAACATCGGCACCATTTTGACCTTTGCATTTGCCGGAACATTTATTTCTGCGGTTTCGTTAGGTCTCATCCTCTGGCTGTGGACCAGAATACCCTTCGACGGCCTGACGATCACCTGGGTCGAAGCCATCTCGGTCGGTGCCACGCTCTCTGCCACAGACCCAGTCACCATCCTCGCCATCTTCAATCTCTACAAGGTCGAGCCGAAACTCTACACCGTCATCTTCGGCGAGTCCATCCTCAATGACGCCATCGCTATCGTCCTGTTCGAGACCGCCCAAAGATACAGGGAAGGGGCGGCGGGGAACCTGAACATCATCAGCCTGTTTGAGGCCATCGGGATCTTCTTGCTCGTCTTCTTCACCAGCCTGGTCATTGGCGTTGTCGTGGGGATTGGAACTGCTCTTGCGCTGAAGTATACCTTTGTGCGCAGGTTCCCACGGATTGAGAGCTCGTTGATTGTTCTGATCGCATATGCAAGCTATTTCTTTTCCAATGGCGTGCACATGTCAGGTATGCAATTCGCTCTCCCCCTGCTTTCTTCATGTCGGCGTACTAACGAACATCGTCAGGCATCGTATCGCTCTTGTTCTGCGGAATCACCCTCAAGCACTATGCATACTACAACATGTCGAGGCGGACCCAGCTCACCACTAAATTCGTTTTTCAGATTACTGCACAGCTCTCGGAAAACTTCATTTTCATCTACCTCGGCCTCACACTATTTACCGAGACGGATCTGGTCTTCAAACCTCTCTTCATTCTCGTCACCGTGGTCGGCATCTGTGGCGCACGGTGGCTGGCAGTATTTCCGCTCTCCAAGGCAATTAACTACATCATTCGAGTCCGAGCGAAACGGCGGGGGCGGGATGTTGCTGAAGAACTTCCCTGGCATTATCAGGTCATGCTGTTCTGGGCTGGTCTACGAGGCGCTGTCGGGGTCGCCTTGGCCGCTGGGCTGCAAGGCAACGAAGGCCCTGCACTGCGTGCAACTGTCCTGGTTGTGGTTGTACTGACGGTCATCATTTTCGGAGGCACTACTGCACGCATGCTTGAAATCCTCAACATTCGGACAGGCGTTGTGGAAGAGATCGACTCTGACGATGAATTTGACATTGAGACAGCGAATGGGGGCACGTACTACAAGCGCTCTGGCACAGGGTTCGGCCATAATCCACGGTCGTCGTCAATCGGCCTTGATTACGTGGGCAACGGCCGAGAAGGAAGAGCGAACGGCTCGGCATCTCGCCCTCGCCCTGACAGAGGATACAGTAGCAGCAACGGACGCTCTCCACCCGTTCGGCGTGGAAACCAGCGCAAGAACTCGACCATTTCCCAGCGGGAGCGCGAGATTGCGGCCCAGCAAGGGAAGCTGCTGTACGGCAACGGCAGCATCAGTGGATCGACCTCGGATGACGATGAAGATGCTGCTGATCTTGATCTTCCGCCTGCCGCACCCAGAAGGAAACAATCTCCTTTGGCGGGAGGCCAGGATGCGCGGACGCGTTCGGCGCCAGATATCATTCTTAACAATGGAGATGATGACCCTCTCGGCGTGGATCATGGGGATATGGGCATCGGAGCCCCGGCGGAAGGGACATCGACGCCACTCGCCGGAGCTACCAATTCGATCAGGAATCTGCTCAGGGGCGCCACCGGAGATCATACGGCCTGGTTTCGTCAACTGGACGAGGACTTTATCAAACCGCATCTGTTGTTAGATCAACACCAGGGCCAAGGGAAAGGGCCGCCTCCTTCGTGAAAGACCATGTCATTGTATGTAATTCTTTGCACTTGCATGGGTGTGGGGGCGTTCTTCAAAAGTGATTGTGATCATGATGTGATACTCGCCTGCAGAGACCTGGGATGATGAAAGCCAGGCACTCGTCACAGGGTGGGTACAGATACATGCCTACGGACATATACGGACTGGTTGAACCTGATGGGTGTCAGGAATTAAGAAACGTACGGAGCACATTGTACATCCCACCTGCTTCTCTTTCACTTCGTCGAGGGTGATCGAAGTCCGTCACCATGGTGTGAACTATAAGTCGCTTCACTCTTCATCGACCTCGCGAGTCACTCTTCCTTCGTCCACACGAACACTTTCTGTGTTTGTTCATCCCTAGAGGTGCTCCATGTCCAACTAGCTCTGGTTTCTCGTGGACCGTGGCTCTTAAGAGATAGCAACCGCCCGCGGGTGGTAAATTAAACCGCCACATGCTGAGGCCACTTCCTCGATACGTGAGTCGAGTTAAGGGAACCTGGTTTAAGAAGAGACCGAATGACTTAGGTGGCTAAACAAACTTAGGCTGTGTAGGCTTATACTATGTAGAAAAATTATATATGATCATTGTTAACCGCTCATCAATTCACATCCATCTCATCTAAGTCTTAGTGGGACAGATCCCTAAATACCTCTGTCGATAACATGGTCATGCATACAACAATTAGAAACCTGTGTAGACTTAGTACCCGTCGAATATCTATTTCGAATCCATCAAGGCTTTAATCGAAAGACCTAAAAAAAATTTCACGTATGCATTGGCCGGGAATCGCTGGATTTAGTTAATATTGAATGGCGTCGTATATCGCTTAGATTCACTCACAACCCGGATCCTTAGCTGGGCTTCCACGATGGAAGGCTAAGATGATAACCATTACACTACCAATGCTGGGAGCTGATTTGTGCCCACTTTTCGGGCCGTTTAAAATATGAAAATTATATAAAAACATTTTTAACTGAGTTTTGGGGGAGGACAGACTGCGCTTTTTGGTGCTACTCGTATTCCGGGAATCTCCAACTCTTTACCTGACGTCACTCTCTGTCGTCTACTGTAATGCTACGAAGCTGTCAGATATAATTGCCTGCCAGCACGTTCATATGACTTTCATCTCACGGTCAGTCTACATCGCTGAAGTTCAACTCAGAGGATACTACACTACCCCAGCTTGAAATTTCATCACTCCAATATGGATGTTCCAAAGTTCAACGAACGCGAGAAAGCCCTCGAAAACGATTACATCCGCCGCAAGGAGTACGTCGTACCCTATTCCCGCCTTAGGCATTCCACCCCGGTCACCGTCCTTGGGACTGGATCACAATGCCTTGCCCGAGGTAGTATGATGCTGATGAAACGCATTATGGCTGGCGTCTAGGGCCGAGAAGTTCAAACCTGCCGCGCCGACTCAACCTGGCAATACCCAAGCCTCAAATCCGGGGCAGAATGTACATTTCTCACTGACAACATTCGGGAGGACTCCTGATTACTGACTATGCTCAAGTCCCAACCGAAGAAATGAACGATATGAACCGATCAGGGTTATCCCGAAATTCATGATGTTAATGGCTCCGGGCAGGGCAGCGGTGCTGGCTAGTATATGAATAGGTCTTCACAAGGATGTCCCTCAGCAAGAAGTTTGGATCTTTCGCTCTCCTTGGCGTCACGTCGCGTCTTTCAAGGCGCCTTATGACCTTTCGAGTTCCAGCTCTTCCTTGTGTCGTTTGTTGCCAAGCTGCTTTCCAGACTAATTTCTGTCACATTGGCCCTCGGCACCTTCCAAACATGCAATCAAGCTCCCACTTTGAGAGGAAACATCAATTTGGAGTGGGTTGTCTTCAGAAGCGAATGCTCCCCGATACTGCTGAATGTGGTAATGGGTCACTCACCCCAGCACTGAGCGGGCCAAAACTGCGGCAGCGCGAAAACAGAGGTCACGTCTTCGTGATGCCAATCCCGGCTTCGCGGCAAGCCAAACTTCTCCACTCTCACAACATACGGTAACCGACATGCCTATCTGTCTACATTCGCGCGGGTACGGAACGGCTTGAACAAAGTGACAACGAAAGCCGGCTTTCCAAATTTCGGATCCACTATGGCACCGTTTCTTACCTGGTCGACTGATATATTAGAAAAGCTCAACGGGAAGGCGTCCATCCAGAGGCCTCATCGCTCGTCCGTGAGTCGCTCGATGGCTTACAGTTCCGAGCTAAAGGGCAACGCGCACCGAAATAATGGACCTTGATCTGAAACCGCTCTATATCGTTCCGCATTCCGAGGCCAACCAGATGAACTAAGAACATGTCAGACGACCACCAGATGGCAGTGGGCGTCTTCGGTCCCCCTTGTCTGCGTTAGCATGGCCTGTACGAAAGAGCCATGTGTTCATCGTGTCCTGTCCTTAACCATCAGTCGATATGTCTGAGGTTATCGTGTCCTCGCCGCCTCTTTCTCTCGCCCATTGATATCATGCTCCGACAGCTGGGCACATCCAGAGTATATGCGCAATATCGCTTATACATCGCAGCCGCCGTTATACTCACTCTCGTCTTTATCCTATTGCCGCACAGTTACTCGAACAATGTCCGAATAGGGCAGCTATTCACACTTTCAGCAGGCCAGCCTAGACAGGCTGCGGCAAATGCGACTCTCGGGGTATACATCTCACACCCAGCCAGATACCTCTGCTAACGCCGGTTGAAGTTCCAAAAGCTACTAGCACTCTCGTCCAAACCCAGCTGGAGAACCCGTGGCCTCCTAGCGGCCGCCGACCTCACGGGCTTGGACTTCACCATCCCACCACAACCGCACAATCCCGAAGAATTCGTCCATGCGTTCGAGGACATCGGTCTCGGCGAGGGCACAACACCCAAGCATGGCTCCGCCTCCGCCTGGGTCGCACATATCGACCTCCTCAAATTCGTCATCGCGTCTGGCTTCGAGTCCGCGTTTATCGTCGAGGACGATGTCGACTGGGACGTCCGCATCAAAGATCAAGTCAAGCTGATCTCCGACCACATCCGAAACCATACTCTCGTGCCCAAATCTGATCCCACGCCCTACGGCACAGACTGGGACGTCCTCTGGCTGGGTCATTGCGGCAGTGCCATCGACGACTGGGCTCCACCTGGCAAAATCTACGCCGACAAAACACGCATTCCCACCGACCTCTACGCATCCTGGTCGACGGGATTTCTCCGAGACCAACTACCAGAAGGGCATCGGATAATTCACCTCTCAACCATGACGGTGTGCAGCTTCGGATACGGCGTGACGAGGAAGTCCGCGCAGAAGATCCTCTCCCTCTTGGCCCGCGGCGCGGACGAAGCCTTCGACGTTGCCTTATCACACCATTGCCGTGAGAATCGATTGCGGTGCCTGGTTGTCAATCCGCAGATTATGCACCACTACGAGCCGTCCAAGGACCTGGGGTACGTGAGTCCCGTCGATTCCGGCGACGGGGAGGGCGAGACGGCGGACGAGGCCCAATTCGAGTTCATCAAGGGCAAGACATTCAACATTGTGAAGAGTGCGCGGTGTCAGGCCTTGTTTAACGATACGTGCGCCTGACGAACTTGAGCGGGATGCGTTTCCAAATTCAGGCCACGATGCGACTGACTGCACAGTACTGTACGTTCGACGGGCGGTAACGGAAGAAGCCATTCCACCGTTCAGGAAACTTTGGTCTACGGTGCAAGGGAGGCCTTTGCCTGGTCACCCATCTCGCGCAACCCCCTTTGCCTGTGCCGGGGTAACTTTCTTGAAGACACCACCACAGATACGCACGAGTTGAGAATGCAGAACCGAGGTTCTAAGTTTAGACATCCATACCCACTCTGAAACAACGGATCAACGCCTCCCCAAGTGACGAAATCTTTTCTCCGAAGTGTGTTCTCGGCAATGAGCCAAGTAGTACTACGAGCTACTGACGGTACCTACTTGCGACTTTGCGCCAGTAAGTTCTGTGGACGCCATAGAACACTCAAACACGGTCTCGGTCTACTCACCACTCCAACGCGCGTCTCTTGCCTTGCGCATCTCTCATCCAAAGCAGCGCTAGCAATGTAGCTCAACGTTGAAGCAGCAAGTTCTGGCTGTGTACAGGTACATAGTACGGTAGTAGCTACAACACCGGCACACTGGCTGAATGTATTGCTGTACCATGACACGCATGAGTAGTGTGTAGCGACATGGTATCGCCAGCAGCTAATGTAGCGTGTAGTTGGCTAATCGGAGATTTTTCCCACCGCAACGCCGACGCCCATGTTCTCCGTTACGAGGTACCCACCCACCCACACAGCGTGCCACCCAGTCAAAAACGCCTGGCAGGGCGAGAGAACACGAGGTCTCAACAGTCGCCGAGCGAGTCACCGAGCATACCGTAGGTAGGCTCCACAGTCGGCGATGGTAGTACCTCGTACACAGTACACAGTAGGTACTTACGTAGGATGTAGCACGCCCACGCGACCCAGCGACCCAACCCGCAACCGCAACCGCGTCCAAGCGAGTGTCTTGCATTTTTCGAACTCCTCTACGAGGTACTACTTCCATCCTCCGTAAGTACTTACTGACATAGGTCCTGTCGTAGCCAAGTCCCGCGAGCTGGGGGCGGGAAGGAGGCGTCAAGTAGCGTGGCCTTGCGGAGTAGTATATACTTGGCGGATCCAATGCCGTGCTCTGTTCGGGAAGGAGTCGGTGAACTTCTGATTAGGTGTCTCAGTGCATGGTGCGCCGTTTGGGGAGGGAGATGCCGGAGAGAAGAGAGAGATGGCAAGAAAACCGAACGGCGCGGGCGTCAAGGTCGGGTAGAGGGTAGCTACATACGTACGTACTGGTGCCGAGTGCTCCGTGCTTCGGGCTGTGGTATAGTACAGTGGTGACTTCTTGAGTGGAGGAGATAATTCGGCCGCGTGAGTACCGAGTACTCATTCGTATGTACACAGTACGGGTGTAGATGACTGGAGGCTCATGCGCTGGTCTTCGCGAATGTGTGCTACTGTGGCCAAGATACTGTAACAATAACTAATGATTAGGAGACGCAGGCGCCTGGTCGATGCGGTACTGCGTACTGCGTACTGTGTATATGTTTCAAGTCAAGCGATTACAAGAGTGTACTGTACACAGCAGCTGGGAGATGCTTGCCCATCGTCAATGAGGAATTCTAGTCCATTCCGGTCCTTCACGAACGTCCTGACCGCTGGTCTGCCCAATCACCCCAGCCACCGTATGTTCATGTCCTGTGCACCAATTCCACTGGTCCATGCCAATGCAGTCCCATCCCATGCAATCCAACCAGCCCTCAAAACAGACATACTCCTGCTCCGAACACACCCCATGTTGCCATACAATGTTCTATCAGTCATCACTTGGCGACAGCTTCGGACTTTTTTCTCAAAAACACTCGCTTGATTCCACCAATGTCGCCCAAGCTCATTCGGCTGCTCTTCCTGCTTGCTGAGGTATAACTTACTCGCCGGCTACTCTTCGCGTCACTGGCAACCGAACCCGTACTTGGACTGGTTGAGATTGTGATCGGGCTCGAATTTGGATTATTAGGGCTGACACTGAAGTACGACGATGCGCGACGGCCACTCGACGGCGGAGTGGAGCTAACGGTAGTCGTCGTCGTGACTGTCGTAGACGTGCCATTCGCTCCCTGGATTATCGTCGGACCGCTACCGCTGACCGCTCTAGCTTTGCCGACCATTCCTTGAACCCACGCGTCGTTGTTATTGGGGCTCGCTCCCGTGTTTGGTATCCTTCGAGCGTTCATCTTGGGTCCAGCTCCCCCTAGCGGAGTATAATTCGTGGTGACGACCGGAGGAGTCACGACGGTTGTAGGTGTCACGCCGCTCTGACTATCGACAACTGAATATCGTGTCTGCGACGGTGTTTCTGGGTCTCTCGCATCCGTGTGGACGACGTTGGAGGTAGCCCCCGCTTCGCGCCGCGTAGCAGACGTCGTTGTAGCGGATCTGATGGTATAAGAAGACGGGATAGGAGGCACTGGTGGTGCTGTCCCATCTCCTCTACTCGTCCGCCCTTCGGGCGAGCCAGTTCGTTGCGTCGACGATCTAATTTTGGGAATAACAAGGTCAGTAGCCTCAAAAGCCGTCTGAACTGCAGTAGGTGACCTCGACTTTCGTCGCCCTTGCGAAGCCGATCCCCCATTGGCAGCAGTGGCCTGTCCGTTTCCAGGAAAGCTGGCAACCTCGAGTCGTCCGTCAATGGTCGCACGACTGCCATGATGAAGACTATACTCCTTCAAGTATTCCCCAAGATCAGCCCAGCCTCCGCCGACACGAACCATGACACGATCGCCATCTCCAACCGTCCGCACGAAGAGTTTGATAGGCGGAGCCTCACGACCTTGTCCGGTCCGTGTCAGATGGTACAGCTTGATATCGGGATCTGCAAGATTGCCCTTGCGGCTGGATGGGTCTGCTCGAGCCGGTGACAGAGTCAATGCGGGGGTAGGCGTTGAGGAACGGGTGGTCGAGGCTGAAGAGCTTTCTAAATCTACATCCTTCGCCAGACGAATTTTCGTCGGCAACGTGGTGAGAATATCCTGAATCTTCTCGTCGAGGGATTCTGACTTCTTATGTCTTCTGGATGGTTGCTTCGTAGTACTCGCAGGAGTTACTTGCTGCACAGGATCCTCAGCAGCAGCGCTCGTGGTCGGTGTGATCGGGGACAATCCACTCAAAGTATTCCTCTTGCTCGACCGCCTGGGCAATTCCGGCAGGATGTCTTGCCGTGAAGAAGCGGGCAGAGGCTCAATTTGCAGAGATGGCGTTGCCAAAGGCATCGTTTCCACCCAGGGCGCGGACGGCGACAGTGCAGAATCTTCCTCTCCTTGGTCTGATTTATTCGGTGACTCACTCCCGGTCAGCTTCTTCATAGCTCTTGAAGGTGTCTCGGGTGTTTGAGTGCTTTGCGAGAGCATATCGCAGCTTGCCGAACGTTTTAAGACAACTTCCTTTAGCTTCTCCTTGGGGAAGACCTCGATCAAGGCTGTCGAGGCGCGTTGTAACATCGGTGGCTTCACAGCCAACTGTTGCTGAGCTGCCGGTGAAGACCCAAACCAGGTGATCTCATCACGACTGGCTCGGAAAGGATTGTCGACCAGGCTGACCTTCGGACTGGGGAGAACGCTGGTGGATTTTGCGTCTATGATTTCTGCATTGGAAATGTCCGAGAAGGTCGAGTACATCGACTCAGCGACCGAGACTTTGGACGCTTCTCTTCTGTGACTCTTGGGCTGAGACAGGTCAAGCTTCAGAGAAGGCTTGCGCTTCGCTTTCGGTTCGTCTATGTTTGTGGTCGGCAGCTCTGATATGAAGTCTTCCGTCGCCGTACCGTCTGTCGACATTATTTGAGCATCATTTGGCTGGAGAAGTGACGTAGGAGCTATAGTCCCCTGGTCTTCTTCAATATGGGCTCTGCTCTCGACCACTTTTACCTGTTCAGGGCCTGGCGTTCGTCTAGGCACCAGCTGGATCTTGAGAAGAACATGTTGGGCTTCGACCACCCAGGTCGCGTAGTCGAGCTCGATATTCTCGAGCCTGTCAATCCAGGCCTGTGGGAGTGTGTCATCCTGGCCCTCGAGCATGTCAAGGAGTCGATCAATGCGTCGGCCCATATCCGACACCTGTCCACCCAACACCATCTTTTGATTGTCCAACACGGCTTCTGTCAGATGTTGCGCCGAGTTTGTATCTCTGATCTGCTGGAACGCGTGCTGGATGCCGGGCTGAGTGGATTGCATTGCCTCGAGAAACCTCGGCAGCTCTCTAAGTACCCGTAACCGAATGTCCCATGTGTCCAGCGATTTGTTTAACTTGGCGAGATCTGGCAAGGCCTGGATGACGGTGGCGGTGATCAGAGCCGTGAAGTCGCGCATTCTCCCATAACTTGCACGAGCGCCCACAGGCCTGGACTTGGCCGAGCTGCTCGACGGACGATGCGCTTCGAGCACATGATCCTTGATATCATCGATTCCAAGACTATCGAGGTCGTCCCTAATTTCCTCGAGTCTGGTCTCGTACTCTTCTACCAGAGACGCAGGCAAACAGCCACGATACTCTTCGCCATTGTGCTGTGCGTCTGGTGGAGGTATAAATCCCAGGCCAAATCCTCTTTCTTGCTTGCCTGGCCACTTCCATTTGGCGATCTCGTCCTTCCATTCGCGCAGTTTTTGGGCGGCAAAAGCGGCTCGTATGCCGATTTCTCGCTCTGCTGGAGTGGCATCTGCGATGCTGGAAGTCAAAGCATCTTCCTGCGCGGCACCGGTCGATATTGTTTCTGTTGCCCGCAATGCCCTCAGAGTCGAATCTGGTGACAAGTTCCCCAGCAAGGGATCGAGCTCTCTAAAGGCGAACTGCGCTTTGCGTCGAGGAGATCGTGAGGGAGAACGGTCTGAAGTAATCGGGTCGAGGCGGGGGAAGTACTGTAGAGTAGGAGTTATGGGTGCCATGTCCAGGATTCAGTAGGATTCCTTCTATCCTGCCAGCAAGCAAACGCTCTCAATCGTTGAAGACTCCCAGCCTCCCCCGGAACAAAATGGCAGCATGCTGAACAGTGTTGAAACCAGTCAATACTGAGGGTGATGGAAGGGCATTAAGGCGATGTCAAGTCGACAGGGGTGTGAAGAGCCTTGAATCGAGCTGTACTAATGTAGGTGATGGAGCGCCAAAGCGAAGGGTCTGTATCAGCGAGACATCAACGAGACGCCAGAGATGGAAAAGATGGGGTGGGATTCTGTCTGCCTCGAGTGGGAAAGTTGGACAAAATGCAGGCTTCAGGCGTCGAGGCTGCAGGCTGCAGACGGACTGCACCTTAAAACTTCCCCAGAAACATTTTCACCTCACGCCTGCGTTCTGGGGGGCTTGGGGCTCGGCTGGACTGGCTCCTTACGAAGGCCGGGTACGCCCCTGTTTGTACGCGCTTCCAGAGGCGTTCGTCCACCAACTTTAACCAATTGCATCCTAACCGGGGCTTGTCAGGGTTTGCTAGATAGCCGAAATGAGCTTTCGTCGCGTATCCTGCCCCCATGACGCGTTTTTCTCCAGTGGTGCGGCGCGCGGAACGTTGGCTTGCGTTCCTGGATGTTCTTCAAGCTAACCATTCGTGCCATTTCAACTCGTACACCACAAGCAATTCAGACTCCCCTCGCAGCTGGGACATCGACTGTCCGCCGAGAAGCATGCCATGCGCTTCAAAAGCCAAATTAGAAATGTGAACTTGTTAGCCAGTATGCGGCCTCTCACCACGAGCCGCGTCACAACTAACAGCAGCTAGAATTCTGTGCCTCGTTGGCGTCTCTCGGGCAAATAGCCTGGTGTCGCCTCAACGATGAAGAAGTGCAATTCACCATCATTCCTGACAAGGGGAGTCAGGTGTGGTCTGTCTTGAGACCCGAGATGATCTTCGACACCTACATCCTCCAATCCGCGTCACCTCAGAACACAATCAATCTTGAAGTTCCAATCCAGGCGCTTTCACGCGCCCTCAAATCCGCGCTCGGGTCAACCTCGACTCAGATCAGACTAACCAAGAAAGACAACGTTCCCATGCTTTCGCTAACGATCGTCACAAATACCTTCAGCAGTGGTAACCACGTTGTTACTGCTGCAACCACCACTCGCGAACGAGTCGGTGACGAAGAGTTCGATTTCGATGGGAATGACCTCGCCTTCAGTGAGACCCAGGGCGGAGGAGCTAGGGAACGGGAAACCGTCATCACCCAGGACATTCCGGTGAAAGTCCTAGCCATGGAAGTTGTTGAGAGACTGCACCAGCCGCGCACCCCGGAGGCGGATGTGAACATCTGCCTCCCACCCTTGGCCCAGGTCAAGACGATATCGGAACGCTTCACCAGATTAGCACTCGCCACTACCAAGTCCTCCTCCAGCGTTAGCCCGCGCCTGGAACTTAGCGCGAACATGTACGGCTCGCTCAAAATCTCCGTCAAAACAGATGCCCTCAATATCTCGAGCAGGTGGACAGGCCTTGCCCATCCCGAACTCGACCCGGCTTTCTTCCCAGACATGACAGATCATCCGACCACGAAGATGAAGGAGCTCGGTGCACCAGACGGCGAGAACGAGGCTGGATGGTCAAGAGTCCGCATTGATGCGAAGGACTGGTCAAGGGTGCTCAGCGTCGGCCGAGTTTGCACCAAGGTTATTGCGTGTTTCATCAATGAGGGTGCTCTGGTATTGTATGTCTACCTGCCAGCCGATGAACACGGCGACGAAGGTGATCCATGTCTCACGGTATGTTCAATCTTCGCACATGCATACCCCAGGCTGACACATCAAAAAGTACTACATCAGTTCTTTCTCCGCCTAGTGGGGCAGCAAGGCTTAAGCCAAGGCCGATGCTCGTGGTTGGCGATTGTGGCGCCTGGCATTTCGATCCCAAGCCACAATCGGCAGACGAAATACAGCGCTCGAACTCCATTGATATCAGTCGGGAGCCCAATCACACATACTCCGTCTGCATCGCAAACTGGTCGAGATGGACAGCTCGACTCCTCCGCATTCGCAGCACTGTTCTTAGTCATCAGGCCTGCCTCGCATGCATCCCTTGGCGGTTGGGGCTCTGCTCTGTTTCAGTTCGTATGCGCCTCCCTCCGGGGAACCTCATGGCATCGAAACTTGAGCCGCTTCGAAATCTCCGAACGTTTCTATTCATGAATATGAACTAATTTGGGTACTCTGCTAGGACCGCCATGTGCTAACATCCCAGCGAGGTGGTAATGGGACACGTCACAACATGCAGCTTCCATGCGCCTTGTGCTTTTTGTAGAGTTCAAGGGCGCTTACCTAGCGCCAACCATCAATGACCCATATGCTCGCCAACCATGAGCAGCATCAACTACATGAAACTGGACCCAGACTTATCGCGCCTATCTCTTCCATTGTTATGGCCTCGACCTTGGTGCGAAACGCTGCAGTCTGGAGCAGAGTCTAGTATCCCGAACGGAACAAGTGCACCATTGGTTACCTCGACGTTCTACCTAATTTTTGGAAGCCATTATTGGCCAAGGTAAATGTCGTTCTGTATTTCGGCTTTAGCAGCTAACCACCGTTTTTTGACCGGACCTTGTGTTGGCCGCATCGATCAGCGTCGGCCTCATGACATCCTGGGGCCATTCTTTGAAACGACAACTGAGATCCAGTGGTCACGGTGCATATACTTGGGACGCTGAGGCTGAGAATTTAGACAGTGAGATGTAAAGGTGGCATTGTGTTCTGCATGCCAGGCAGTTTGTTTTGTCGCTACTCTTCTTCTCATCATCTCAAGCATTGGGCAACGTCTTTGTCCTAATTTTCTCCGCCTCACCGACCAAATCATGCAATACTGGGAGATAATGAATTGAAGGTCTTCGTCGATAGGCTGAAACTCCGACCCGAGCCTCTTACCATTTTCCCAAGCTGTGGCTGGAATTTCGTCTTCCTATGGCAGACGCTTTGGACCCAGTCGTCAATGTTCACGAAGGCGTGTGGACGAACTACTCCAGGGGCAAAGTATGGGGCTTTACATGGACACTCTGCCCGACACATGCCGTTATCATGACCAACGCGCTGGCAGTTCTTGTTACTGTTTGCGGAGTCCAGCTCTTCAACATCATACGATACATGTTATACCGGCACGGCATCTCTTCTCAGCCAGAGACTCCGCATCTGCAGAAACAGCAGAACATACTGAAGGTTGCGGTCAGCGACATGGCAACTGCCCAGAGCATGCTGAGTTTGGCGTGGAAGCGACGGCGAAGCTCAGGCAAGCGCTCTGTACGGGCGTACACAATCGGCATCTTCGCGGTCGTCTACACAGTCCTTTTCTGGGTTGCTGGAATCTTCTCCAACAAAGCAATCAGTACCAGTTCGACGACGGGTCCTTGGGAGGTCCTTTCGAAGAGCAAGAGCTGTGGCATATGGAACCAGACATATTTGGACCAAATCTCCAGCTTAGATATTTCCACCGAGGACAACTTTGAGATGCTGGTACAGTTCAATTCGAAGAAGGGACAAGATGTCCAATTGAGTCTCGAATATGCTCAAGAATGCTACTTTGCCCGGTCTTCCGTCCTTAATATGTCATCGACCTGCAAGACTTTCAAGACTTCTAGCTTGAGCGCCGGCTATGGCAACGGAACGTGCCCGTTCCCTTCGCACCTATGTCACGACAACTCAGAAACTGCCGTCCTGGACACAGGCTACATCGACTCCCATGACGACTTGGGCATAAATGCAAAGCCCCAAGACCGCCTAAGGTACCGAAGGATTACGACCTGCACAGTACTCAATGATACCAACTACATCACCGGATGGAACGGCATAATAGTGAACGCCTCGAGCCCTCGACCCTCACCAGATACCGCTTATGCATATTTTGGACCTTCGAATTACAAGCAGACCAATTGGACCTACTCGTACTCAAACTTCGCCTCTTTCTTCGACAAGTTTACCAGCGAAGTCATACTACCATATCAGCTAGACCCCCAAATGGCGTACGCTCCAGCCCACCCTCCGTATAGTTCGAGTGATTTCGAACCCATCCCGGATCTGGCACCACAGAAGGCCGACCTGGTGTTGCTCTTCCTTAGTTATATGGGAATGTATACTACACAGGTTCTTGATCCATGGTTCGCAGCACATGATGGGGCCTGGTTTGGAGGTCCATATCCCTATCTTGAGAACCGCTTTGCGCGCGACAAGGCGATCAGCACTTTAGGCTGCACAGAGCAGCATGACTTTTGTACCAGCAACGGCACCTGCACTGGGCTTGGTGGATATGATCAAGTACAAAATGTTGCTACCTTCAACGAAGCCCTCACACCTCACCAGATGGTCACATTCGATCGATTGTTACGTGCGACGGCTCAGACGAATCTTCAACAAATTACCATGAACCTCGGAGTGACCACCAACCCGCTGCTGGCGAGTAATGCGACACTTTCTGGCAGTAGCGGCACAGTGTTGTCAGGTCCGTTGCCGGAGAACCAGTGGAGGCTTGAATTGGAATACTGGCACTCTATCGCAATGGCCCATCTGCAGAGGGTCACGTTCGAATGGGCCACAGGGCAAGTAGCACCCACGCCACAGCGCGTCCAATACCTAATGCCGCCTCAGGAGGAGCCTGATATCTGGTTCTGCAACAACATGATCCTCCAGTCGGCGATCTACCAATCTTTCAATCTAGTAGCGATAATCTTGATCGTCGTCTTTGGAACCCTGATCATCATTTTTGGCCTGAACAAGGAAAACCTAACTGTCCTAATCAGCAAGTATCCTAGAAAACAAGGGGCTGTGCAAAATCATGAAGAGGATGACATGCATGAGCTTCGAAGCCCATGGGGACCCCCGAGGCTACCAATACCAAGACAACACCACCATGGCCGCCATTCCAGACAAAGCAGCCCTTCCATGGTTCTCGAATTGATCAACACACCACGGGTCCCAAGCATTCGCAGAGCTTCCTCTCCCACACTGCCAGTGGAAGACCGTTCAATGTCCAGCTTGAACTGGCCGTTGGACGACGTCAACACTAGCAACGGCACTTCAATGCTACCGCCCCCCAGACCGCCGCGAGGCTCGTGGATAGCTATTAGTCTGAACAACTTTGACGCGTCAACGCCAGAGACAGCAGGTCAGGTCCTCAATAGAAACGAAGTACGTCCATTTACAAGGCCGTTGAACGTTCCTCCACCTACTGCATATCCTCCTGCCTTCCCACTATCGAATCGTTCGCTGAACCCAAATCTGGGGCCGTGGATATGAAACGACTGGTTCTAGTTCCCGCGACATGCTGGTAGGAAATATGGTACACAGTCCGAGACTCGGGCATTGCTTCATCTCTTCCATGAATTGGGCGAGCAGATTGTTGGGCTTCGCGTCTGTTTGATCATCGCACCGTCGAATGATGAATACGATGCAAAGATCTTGAGAATCGTCATCCGGTGACTTTGACGGCTGCGCCGTACTGGATGGGATCCTGAGAGGCATGGACGCCATTTTAGAAGTCGCCATTCCCATGGTTTCGACTTCCGCCGCTCACTCCGCGTTCGATGAGATCGATCACGGCTCGTTTGAAGCCTCCATTGCCATGGTTCCGGCTTCCGCCGCTGACGTCCCGTTCTACGAGTTCGAGCTCGTCTCTCTTGAAGCCTCCGTTGCCATGGTTTCGGCTTCCGCCACTCACTCCCCGTTCGATGAGTTCAAGATCATCTCTCTTGAAGCCTCCGTTGCCATGGTTTCGACCTCCACCGCTCACTCCCCGTTCGATGAGTTCAAGATTGTCTCTTTTAAATCCACTATTACCATGGTTGCGGCTTCCACCGCTCACACCACGGTCAGCAAGCTCATCTCTCTTGAAGCCACCATTGCCATGATTGCGGCTGCCTCCACTAACAGCACGCTCAAGTAACCCTGAATAAATCAGCATAAAGTGAAGACCTCATCCGGACACTCAGAACAAACCTGCTGGCGGATCGATCGGCGCAGCTAGAGCCGCTGCAGCGATGAAGGCGACGAGGACTGATATGACCTTCATCGTGCAAGATTTCAAAACACCTGTGCGGAAGTTTGGCTTGAAGAAACTTGAGTGAGACAGTTCGGAGATGACAATGTGCTGTTATTCAGAGAACCCGATGGAGTCAAGTTGTGGATTCGACTGAGTGGAGAAAATGTTCGCAGCCGAGGAATGAACAGAGACCACAGGACGATGGTGCAACTATATACTTGAGACACAAAACTCAGGTTCATGCCCTCCGGTTTCAAGAGTCACATCGGCCAACAAGCGCGCGATACACATCCGAACATGCCCATCACATGGTCGAAACAGATGGATATTGAGAGGAAGTCGAGAGTGTGCCAATGTGAGCAAAGGCGAAGAGGAATGGGGTGCAAGTCTGGAGTCTCATCCAGGACAGGGCAAGGCAAGAGGCCGCAGATGATTGGGAGATCATCAGCCGCTGTCATAGGGATGTCCAGGAGCAGAGTTTTGCGGCGCACGACCACCAGGTCGGCATGGGATAAGGTGAAGGGTTGTGCAGCTTTCGAAGTGGCACCAACACAAACGGCATGACCCGAGAGTAATGACCATGTCGTCACACTGTGATTGAACAACGTCAAAGCGGCTCGCAAGACTTACGCTCATAAAACAGCGCCTCAACCGCGATGATGAGGCAAGGCGAAGGAAAGAGTGCGGCAGGAGAGATTTCAACTGTTGCAAATGCTGCAGACGTTGGACCAGATCCAAGAAGCTGATGCATGGCGGCTGTGGAGATTGGACGGACAGGGGCATGGCATTGTTCAAGGTCTGGCCTGTTGACCTCCAACAGTTCCAGAAGCCGGGCGATATGGCGCAACTGGCCTATCCACCATGAAACACAGCACCAAACAACGGCGCACAGGATGCTGAGCATATTCCCTTGTGGTTTTGAGAAACGAATATCATGAATAATGAATGGCAACGACAGTGTTTGAACTCAGACCGAGTGTGGTGAGGAAAATCGAATCAGACGGGCAACTGCATGCAGACACAGTCGCAATGAAACAAGCCGTCCGGCCTATCAAGGAGCACCAGGCTCACCAGGCTGGGTCTTGCGAAGTCACTTGGCGGCTCCTGTGGGCGTTGGGCGTTTGAAGTCAGGGACGCCCCGTAAGCGCCCAATCAGCGTGTATTGCTCGCCAACCGAAACTTCAACCGCAATCGTCCCTGGCAGGCAGGGCTTCATGAGAAGAGAGTCGGGAGCAGGCCATCTTTCCCCTTGGGGAACTGGAGCTCCTTCTGTTTAGAGGACAAATACTCGTAGTCTCCCGGCCAATGACACGAGCACCCAGGCACAAAATCCCGTGGACCTCCCTTTTCATGAAGAGAGCGAGCCACATGGCGTCCACAGCGTCAAGGACTGCACGGCTGGCCGTGTTGACGACCACAAACTGAGATAACAGCAGGCCCAGGCAGAACGGTCGCCATGGCCATCACCCGAGACAGGAGTGCACCGAACACGCAGCAGCTGTTGCCCCTGTCACTTTGCCTGCAACATGCTGCTTGAATCACCAGAATCACCACGCAGCTTGATCAAAGTCGGGATGGAGATGCATGAGCACACCGCAGTTCTAAGGAATAACGATATGCTCAACGCTGGTATTGGCGCCATGTCAGCAACGAGTATGGCTAATGAAGAAGAAGGATACATCTTCCAGCTGTTGCAAATGTTGCACCTTGGATGGCCTCTCGACTCACGCAACTTTCAAGCGCCGACCACAGAGCCTTGTCTCTAGACTCTGTCGGAGGTGGAGCACCACCGTGTCAGGTGAGATGTTCATGCTTGATCGCTGGGCTTGAACCTGTTTAGGGAGGAGGAGCGCACCGCGCAAGGAAATCAGCCCACCATGATCGAGAGCTGATGTACATGGAAACAGTCTGCTCATCACTGTCGAACACGTTGCCGAAGACGAGAAGCCTCCGCCTGACAGAATTCACCAGGGGGTCAGGATGTAATACTTTTCATATTTGGTATGTGAGTGGTATGCTTGGAGAGCTCTTCCCTGGGGTAATATGTACCACCAGCAGCCACCAGTTATGAACCGCACAGTAAGCTGAGGCCGACTTGGAAGTCTAGGCGCAAGCAGCAGGCTTGATTGGGCATGTACCTCGGCATGAAGATCGGGCCTGCAGCTCGCTTGCGGATCGGGTTCGGGGTGCAGTAAGCATGACACGAGATCGGTCCGGGCGTGCCTAACTGCTTAACTAAATGTAACAGAGCAACCTCGAGTACCCGGAAAGCGGTAGTGAGTGACTCAATTCAGTCTCAGCGGAGGCTTTCTGACTTCCGCAAACCTTCGTCACTTCTCTTTATCGATGGGCCCATGAAGGATGTTTGAGTCTGAAAAGAAACTTGTGATATGCCTCGATACCGTACGAGTACCAGTCTTGCCTTGATCCTGCAACCGCCACGATGGTCCAGGGATTCCTTGCAAAGAGCTTGACCGGCCCATTCACCGGCCTCTCCACTCAACCTTCTCGAGTCTCCGTCATCGCCTTCGTGTCCTTCATTGGCGCTCTCCTTCTATTGATCGGCTATCGCAACTCGCCTACGGACATCAATGCACCGTCGCATCGACCGTCGTCGTCGACTTCTTCTTCGACCTCGAATCGAGGCACAATCAGCCCTGCGCGGCAACAGTCTCTGGATGCGATTCAGAATACAACGCTAGGGGTAAGACTGCTGCTCGTTGCTCGTTGCTCGTTTTTTGCACCCCATGCATGGAGGAAGTGTCTATGTAACTGACGCTGTGCCACGTACGGCGGCGATCTACAGTTTGAAAAGATCTTGGCCATCAATCTCCCCGAACGGTCCGACTACAGGGACGGACTGTCGCTCGCGGGGGCGGTCTCGAACATTCAAGTCAAATTCATCGATGGCGTGCACGGAGACACGGTCCTCGACAAAGTCCTCCCGCCCAAGCACCGCGAGGATCCTGAACCGGCACTACGGGGAAGCTGGCGCGCTCACGTCAACGCTCTCAGGAGGTCTGTCTCTTCCCAAAACCTTCCCACCCGTGCCTTCTACGGTAACTTTCATGTGCTAACCTTCTTCTATCAGCGTTGTCGAGCACAACTGGACGACGGCGCTCATCTTCGAAGCCGACGTCGACTGGGACGTGCGGGTGAGGGACGTGCTGACGAACGTGGCGCTGGGATCCGCAGCCCTGCTCTCATTGCGGGGAGTCCACGAGCAGCCGCTCCAGCTGTCCAAGCTCCCGTTTTCCGCCGCCGACAAGGTTCCTGTCGTGTCCCCGTATGGCGATGGCTGGGACCTCCTCTGGCTGGGCCATTGCGGGATGCAGATCCAACAGGGCTCGAACGTCGTGGTGATCGAGAACGAAGACACCGTCCCCGAGGCGCAGTTCGTGCATACCTGGAATGCCGAGGAGAGGTCGCCCCTCGAAGAGTACCCGGCCCATTCGCGAATCGTGTTCCGCACCGACGACAGCGTGTGCTCGATCGGATATGCCGTGACGCAGAGGGCGGCGCGGCAGCTGTTGAACAGCCTCGGGCTCCATCGCCTCAATAACCCTGTGGACATCATGCTGCGCGAGTGGTGCGAGGGCGCCGAGGGTGATGATCCGCATGTGTGCGTCGGCACGCTGCCCACCGTGTTTGCGTCGCATCGGCCGGCGGGTTCGACTGCGGGGGACAGCGATATGGGGACGCCGGCCGAGGGGTTCAGAGATCGAGGCTTCACGCAGAATACCAGGTGGAGCGTCAGGATGAACATGGATAAAATCCTGCGCGGCGATACGGACTACGAGGACCAGTTCCCGGATACTGTGAAGGAAGTGGTAGGGTGAGAGATGTGTATGTTCGACCGTTTGAGAGGATGTACTGTACTTGTACTTGTACTGGCTAAACAGGACAGATCGTGAAGTTATGTATTAATGTATTTTGCCTGTGCGCGCAACAGGGTGTCTCGAGACATCACGTCCGCGTTCATGAAGCCGCATGCTAAGGTGCTTGTGAGTCTGCAGCCGCCTTAACGAGAACAGATTGATCGAATTGATGAGGGGCCATCTTGAAAGAGATCCCCAGTGACTTGCCCTGCAATCCAATCCCGACGATCTCGCGAGAGCCAGTATTTCTTCGTCCGACCTCAACTTGGGAACTCAAGGCGCTGACGCATGCGGACATGCTCTGCCCCGTTCTAGCATGTCAATGACGCCGATGGACGGAGGAATGTCGTTTAGACACATCTCGGCTCGGCCAAGAGTGGCGCTTCCACTGTCTAGGAGTCGGATAGATGCTCTCGTCCACCCTGCTCTTTTCCGGATTCCCCTTTTTCCATACGTATGTTGGAGGGATAAGAGGCAGCGGGCAACAGAGCGATGAATGGATCACGCAGCCTGTTCTCGACCGAATATCGTGTTGTTTGTGTTGCTGTATTGCGTGACCGTAACCGCGACCCAGAGAATTCAAGTCAGACATTCTCATCGGCGTCAGTCTTCTCTCCGCGCACCCCCTCGCGCTCTCGCCGTCTCTTCTCCTGCCTCGCCATGGGGTGTTCGTCGTCCGCCGGAATCTCGCCGGGCTTGAGTCCTAGGGCTCTGCGTAACCGCTCGCTCTCGCGCTCTTTCGCCTCGGCCAGCTCGTGCACCTGATAACTCTTCAGGCCTTTACCGTCGACCCTCCTCGGGCCTGCCGTGCGCTGCTTCTTCTCTCTCTCCATCTCTTGCGTCAGTTTCTCCCTCAACCGGTCGCACTCTTCCTCGATCTTGTCCTCGTCGATCCCTTCCTCGTCCTCCTCGAGTTTCTCCCGCAACTCCAGCACCCGGACCTCGATCTCGCGCAGCCGGTCGTGGTTCAAGATCTCTTGGTCCGGTTTCCGCACTTTGGGCGCCGCCTTGGCCGAGTCGAGGCTGTAAGGGGCGCCGACGCCTGCGGCGCGCGGTTTCAGCAGGGACAGATTGCGCTGGACGTAGCCTGACGTGCCGGAGCCGCGGGGCGTGGAGAGGCCGACGTTGGAAGACATTTTTCCTGGGTTGATATCTGTGTTCGGTCAGAGACGTTCTGTGTGTTTGAACGACGGCGCAGGCGAAGAAGTGAAGGACCTTATCGATACGAATCACGTGATGTGCGCGGACTTAGCAAATGCAGTTCCATTTCTAATTTCTGCTTGTACGAGTGCTACGCCACCATGCAGGACCATCGGTGCTTTCCATAGTAACTGGGTAAAGTACGATATGCGCGGTCGTGGCGGGGTCTATGCAAGGCCAGGGGCCCCTCCAAAGCATCCAATGAAGCCCGTTCTGGTTTCGAGGAGGTGTGATAAAGACGGTGCCTGGCGGTGGGCGATGGATGGTTCGAGAAACAGGACGCCCGTTAGTGTGCACTGGCAAGTCCCGGCCTGCAGTCACCAGACGGGCATGACGGCACCCCTAAACCTTAGCTCTGGGGGCGCCGATGTGCTGCCTGGGCTGCTGGGCCCAATTAGAAGGCGATGGGAAGTATTTTCCTGCGCCCGTGTTCCATCCCGCCGTGGACCGGACATATTTTCCGCCTGTCGCTCCACCCACCCCGTCGACCACTGACCCTGGACCGGCGACCAGCTGCCCTGGTCATTATGACCACGGAGCTTCTTAAGTTAGAGATTGATCTTCCCTTCTCCTCGCTTCTGCTCACTCCCTCACACTTGCGCGCTGCCCTGCCGTCTTGTTCGTTGGTGTGCGACACACACAACCTGCGCTTTTCAAATGCCCCCTCGAATGCTCTGCTCTGCTTCCGAGTAGCAACATTTACTCGATTCCCGTTGTGCCCATTTGTCTGTTGTCTTCGTTTGCTGGTCTCTGGCCCCTTTCTTCCCTTCGTCTCATACCGCATTGGTTGATCTTGTCTAATATCTGTTCTGCGGCCGGTACGGTGTAATCGTTGGGGAGGACTCTACCCAGCTTCGCTTCAATTGGTTTCGCTTTCAGCCTGGAAGCGACAGGATTGCTGTATCGGCTACACTCCCCTGAGTCATCTTTCTCCGTCGGCGGCACCATCGAACCCTTGCCCTCCGTCGTCCACCTTGCATTGTCGATACATAGAGGCCATATTTCCCGGCCATGGGAGTAGCCCGTCCTGCTGCTGGTCGTGCCGATTCTGCCAGACTTGCTGTTCCACGGTCCCGAGGCTTTGCGTGACGGATTCCAGCCTCTGTTGGCCCAAGCTAGGAACTCTGAACTGGCTCACAGAATGGTGCGGCATCTGCCGCCCTTGAGATCCCAGCGATAATCCACTTCCAAAAGGCAGACCACCCATGTTCGAGTACGCCGACCCAAGGTGCCCAGCTTGCAACATTTTGGGGTCGATACTGGCGTCCATGCCATCCTGGAGCTCCTGACCAAGGCCATCCGGCAGACTGTCAGCTAAACCGTTGGGAAGACCATCGGGCATGCCATCAGAAAGCCCGTCCGACATGCCGTCTTCTTCCCCATCTACCTCCATCATGGAAGTGCTCTGCCTCCTCGGCCCTGCCTCCGACATTGCCTCGCCGAAGATGTTTCTCTCGTCGCCCGTCGACGACAAAGGCGTCATCGTGGACGGAGTGGTCAGGTTCTGTGACAAGACTGGTGGCGGTGGCCGGATATCCGGTGGGTGATACGATCTTGGGAGAAGTAACTGAGTCTGGGTATCCAACATCGGATCTGATCGGGATCCGCTCGGACGTTGATTGTCGACTCGAGGAGGACTCAACCCCAGCCCTCGGAGAATGGCGTCTGTCGATACACGACCGCTACTTTCGTCTGGGATGACTCCGGGAAACCCAGTCCGTTCTCGACACGCCCAATAAAGTCTCTGCAACGCTTCGTCGATAATGTCTTGCATACCCCAGTACCTATAGAGCCAACGTCAAGTCCTGACCACGAATTACAGCGTATCGGACCCTTCTCTTCCCGCCAAAAAGCAATTGACTATTGGGGATTTCTTGGAGAACCTACCAATCTCTGGCCTCTCTCCGCCTCCGCGCGCTATATTCACAAATACTGTCACTCGCTGTGCAGGTTGAGCAAGGGATGTTGCCGTCACACTGCGCGGAAGGTCAGCAAATCCCGCCAATGGCTGTCACCGCGGGTGGGGTTTACCTTGCTCTTCTTGACCTTGCATCGATCGCACGCCCTTCCTGTTCTCACTCGAGATTTGGGCGGCTCACTAACTCCAGATCTCAGGGGCGGTCTGCCCTCCTGAATGTCTTTGCGGTTTGGCATGTTGCTGTCGCTGTCGAGGCCGTGTCTTCCGAGTCCGGACACGAGCGAAGGCGCCCGCTGCGTAGCTGGCCTATCGAGGATGCAAAAGCACAGATCTACGCGGCAAATGGAAACCACAGGGTTGAATGAATTCGTTCATACTTCGACCTCAGCTTGGCGCGCCGTTTCTGACAGCCCCGCCGCGGCGAGATCGTGCCCGGGAACGTGTTTGGTCGGTCGAAAAAAGCGGTATCAAAGGCGCCACGTCGTCGGAGTTCTCTGCCACAGCTCGTCATGCAGGCGGTTGGAAATCAACCAAGGGAGAATGCCCCGGGTCGTGGAATGAGATGCGAAATGTGAGGTGGCAACATCGAGACCGCTGTGTGTCAAAAGGTAAGGTTAAAAAAGAGAACCGGGCCAAATGCCGTTCGATATGCAGCCACGAATGATAGATCTGCTGCGATCGGAGCGTCCCAATCGGCTAATGGAGCCAGTGGCGCGGCCAGAGCGCAGACGATACCTGCTTCAGTATGGCGGCAGTGCCGCAGCCCAGCACCACCGTGGCTTGCCCCCTCGCAAATATCTCGAACTCTCTGGAAAAACCAGGAAACATCTTCAGGCGACGGGTTTATAGATCCGCGAACGAGAAGAGCCTGGAACTACGCTTCCTGCAGTCGCCCAACCGGCCGGGCAGCCAATTGCGCACGGCGGGAGAAATGCTCCCCCGCCGGCCATTTGTCGCCACAGTGACTGAGTCCCGACAGGGCAAGTCCACCGCGCCCTCCCACTTGGCCGGAACCGACTTCCGGCCCCGTCATTGCCCATGTCCGACATCGCCTGGATGTTTTATCCAGATGGCAATTCCCGCAGCACACAAGTACGAGTCCATTTCCCATTTTCTGAGGCTTTCGCGGGTCCGAGTTCATGGTCGAGCCTTTTCCCACGCGCTTCGACTCGACATGCTCGAGGAGCAGTTCTTTGCCTTATGTGGTGACCATCCGCTCAGCGCCCTTCTCGACCCCTGCCTTCTCATCTTCAGCAAGGCCGTTGCTGAAAAATTCTAGACCTCTCCCCGAGCGATCGCCATTACTCATACACGGGAAGATCGCAGTGCTCGATTGCTTCCGACTGCGCCTCACCTATACGCACCGCCTGTTCATTCGCGGCTTCCGAATCGGCACCCACGATCGCCTTGGGTTATTTCCCATCGCGCAGAACATCAGCTCCTAGTCTGATCGCGAAGTTGTTGCAAACAGAATCGACGGATTCACTCCCGCTTTCCCCTACCTGTTCGGGCTCGTGCTAGGCGCTTTCAAGCCCCACTGGTAACTGGAGTCTAAGGCGCTCTACAGGATGCTTACGGCTTCGATTTTTGCGCATCCTTCCACCAAAATCCTAGATGTTCATGCTTCTTTCCTGAGAGTTGCACCCCGATCGGCGCATCCGGTAGCTCTTGGCGGATCTGCAATGGGACACATATCCAGTTTTCTCTCGCAGGGGCGTCGGACCAGGACACGGTGGTACCCAGTAAGTACCACTGTCGTTGCTGAACCTCCGGAGCTGCTCGCGGAAGCGATCCAGGTATTTCCACCGCCAACGCTCGTTCGTCCTTTCCGGACCGCCACAGTGTGGCGACGCAGCAGAGCGAATCGCCGACGGCTCTGACGTTCCAGCATGCCACTTTCCTTGCCTTTGTTCCTCCGACGCTTGCGAGATCCTGACGCGGGACTATGAATAGAAAAGAAGCAAAAGCAAAGACCGACACAAGCAAGATCAGTGGTGAAACTGAGGAGTTGAAGACACAAACTCGCCGGACATGATGCTTGCCATGCTTTCGGTCCGCATGCATATGCTTGTATTACCTGTTCGTCGACCATACTTACGGTAGGCTGCATTCCGCGTACAATCAACCCGTACTTATCGCTGGCATCCACCAGTACCTCTACAAGGGTTTTGGGCCATTTTTGACCATCGAGACGGCTCGATGGTCGGAATTGAGATTGTAGGCACGAGTTGACATTGTAGGCACGAGTTGGACATTGTAGGCACGAGTTGACATTGTAGGCACGAGTTGAGATTGTAGGCACGAATTGAGAATAACTTGAAAGTCATGTTTTTCCTTCTCCGTGTGTACCTGTAAATATCTTGGTCCACTATTGGCGGCGCGGCTCTCGCCTCGTGTAGATAAGTAGACAGATAGAGAGTCAAACACTTCTGCTCTCAGTACTCATTCCCTCGTTTCCCGTTGTGCGGTACAGTAGTTGGTCGCAGCTGAGCCTCTCACTGACACTGACACTAACACTAGCACCACTGTCGTGATCCTTACTAAATATACTACGCCTTTATAATAAGATAAAGGTGAGATAAGGTAAGGTGAGGGTGATAGTAAGTGCGAGTATAGGGATTAAGTAGTATTAGTATTAGTATTACCTCGTGGTAGGTATATGTATAAGTATACTGTAAGAGTAAGGGTACTGAGGGTGAAAGTTCAGGTGAAGGTAATAATAAGGTAAGGTGAGGTAAGGTGAAATGGTAAAGGTAAAGATTGAGGTCAACACATGACAAGGAAACCCTAGAATTGCTCGCCAAAGTCAATACATACACGCCAAACCTTTGGTAGACTTGATGGCCAACCCCTAGTATCCTTACACGTATAAGGAAGGAGACGAGTGGTACCATATGATATACAGATATCCTGCCGACTTTAACCTTAACTTCAGACTTTGGTCTTGCCCGATACTTTCAGGAGGATCAGAATCAGAATCAGAATCAGAATCAGACCGCATCTCAGTCGTCACGTCTACTATATTGCACTACACTACACGGCACGACACTGTATGAATACTACCTCGGTTCTCCGGACTGCCCTATGAATCCCACATCCCCTCGCCCAACCCCAGCAACGCATCCTGCAACCCTTTCCTCGCCCGAACGCTCTCCTCGCGATCCTCGCCGCGGAGTTTGGCGCTAAAGCAAAGCTCGACCAGCGTCCGGAGTTCGTCGTACGTATAGCCGACGTCCCTCTTGGAGGCCTTGCACTCGCGCACAAACCCGAGCACACTCTCTGGACCCGTGAGGAAGAGATCGAAGTACCGGCTCGAGAGGGTCAGGAGGCCATCGTCTTGGTCTGGGTCTTGATCTTCTTCCCGGCCTGCACGGTCCTGGTCTTCCGTCCTCGCGTCGGATACGATGCCCAACCCGGACTGATGATCTCGGGGCGTATCCGCGCCGGCCCAGCTCGCGCGTTTCGCGGTCGCCGTCGTGTTCGCCAGGATGGCCCGCAAGTTCTGCTGTACGACCATGGCGTCGATGCGGATCCTCTCGGCGCCGTGGTCGTTCATGACGCCGATGCTGTCGGCTGCCACGACGAGGTAGCGGTCCACCAGATGTGAGAGGCCGCGGAGGATGAAGTTCCGCTCCTTGGCCGGGAGGTACGACGCGATGTTGGCGTCGAAGGCGATGAGATCGTTGTTGAGTTCGAGGATGAGCGGTGAGGCAGACGACGGGGGGGACGACAGCACGTAGGGATACAGGCCAGAGTCCAGGGAAGGGGCGGCGGTGGCGGTCGAGTCGCGAGTGTCGCTCGCTGAGACAGGACTGCCCACGCCGTCTGGGCCGCGTAACGTCCGAGAGAGCTGGTGGATGATCCCGCACCGGATGTCGACATGCAGGGTCAACAGGCTCGTTTCTGCTAATGCGCGGAAGGATTGCACTGTTTGGTCGAATGCAATGGCTGTCTCGGTGCCCAATGGCAAGTATACGGGCAGTGGTGCGCCGGGGTGGGAGTGCCTTTTTGTGCCAGGTGCGTTGAGCGTGGTGACCAGCGTCCATCGGCGGACACCCCTCGCTTGCGACGGCCGGCGTGCGTCGATGAAGCCGAAATATGTGCTGTTCTCGACATGGCGGATCTGTGTTAGCGCCGACGCGAGCCACTGCATGCTGTTGTACAGGAGCGACAGTTGGTGGACGGATTTGGGGTCGGAGATGATGTCGTATGCAGACAGCGGGGTCGCTTTGGTGGCGGCCAGAAGGGCTTGGACCTCTTTGGCGGTGAGGTCTGCCTTGGAGGCACCGTCACTGGCGGATTTGTGGTATTTCAGCAACTCTAGTGCTGCGTCGTGCACTTCGCCCGAGGACGCGAACGAGGCGGCGGCTTTCATCGACAGCGTATTGCCGTTTTGAGGCGAGTCTGGGTTGGCGACACGACTCACAAGCGCTTTGTAGAAGCCGTGACACTTGTCGTAGTACGTGATCAGTTGGTCGATGATGACCTTGGTAAACATTTGATCCTGGGGGATCGCGCATAGCATGGCCGAAAAGGCGCGAACCAAGGCCATGAAAGAAGCGGTGCCTTTGAAGATAGGATGCAGCGCGTGTTTCGACCACTGCACGTCTTCAGAGAATGCTTCCAGGTCGATCATGGATTGGGCGCAGAGCTCCGTGACGGCCTCTTCCAGTTGTGGATGGAAGACGTTGATCAGGAAGTCGTCGAGGAAGGATGTCAGGGTGCTCATGGGGATGTGTGCCGTCGAGGGGACGATGTCCTTGAGGCGTTGCAGGAACGTCAAGGACGGGGGTAGGAGCGTCGTCATGTTAAAGACGCCTGGTTCGATCAACAGCTTGTGTCCGGCGACGGTGCTGTCTTGTCCACTACGGTCAGAAACAAGGTCCGTCCCATCTCGTGCTCGACCTTTGCCCACCAAGCCCGGCACGGAGCTCTTGAGAATCTCATTCAGCTCGTCCTCCTCGGCTTTCATGGACTCGGATTTCTGGTCCATTTCAGAGAGCCTGAACATCTTTTTGTTCTTGTCGCGTTGAGGCCGTGCAAACACGTCGTTGGTGGCTGTTGAATTCAATCCAGATCGCGCAATGTTCTCGCCGTCCGTCGCGAGGTAGTCATGTAATATCGATCGCATTTCCATTTGGTACAGTTTCCACAGCTCCTTGAACCCCGTGGTGTAGGTCTCGGGCTTCGCGACCTTCTCTCGAACTGCAATTCCCCCAATGACTTCGTGGAGCACTCGGTGACTCTCGGCGATGGCCTCGAACTTGGAGTACAAGGTCCAGAGAAAGTCAGACAGGACTTGAGCTCTGCCGTCGTTCGTGTGAAGAGAAATGGCTTTCCGGCTTGTCTTGTTGAGGTGGCCTCTCAGATGACCAGGATACTTTGCGTCAATATCGTGGTTTGTCTTCTCCACGACTTTGTACAGTTCCATGGGCATCCTTTGCTCGATCCTCGACACTGCCTCATCCAGCCGACCGAGCTTGTTCAGGGACTCAAGGATCATATGGACGTAGTAGAATGTATCGGCTTCGGGATTCTTGGTCGGGTCTTCGACCATGGGAGAGGCAAGGTCCACATCGTTCAGGTAATGGCTAAACGGTCGATCCCAAGCATTCACACCGGAGCTCAACATGTTATCCTTGGGATCTCGGTCCTCCCCGTTGGCTTTCTTGCCCTTCCATCGGTCCTTGCAATAGGGGCTTCTCAGGTAGAGATGGTCATGCAACTCCTCGATGAGGATGTCGAGCAAGGTGCTTTCCTGGTTGGCGAAATAGTTTCGCAGATCGGTGATGGCGCCAATGCCGTCGAGGTCACTCTTGGTGATGCTCTTGAGACTCGCCATCAGAAGGTCTACCGCTCCGAGGAACTTCTTTTCGCTGATCTTTTCTTCCAACTTGCTAGGGAGAGCCTTGAATGATTCGATACTGGTTAGAGTTGCGAGCATGTTATCGAGCTCACCACTTCGCTCGGCCAGCGATTTCACCTCAGGACGCGCACTCAGCATGCCGTCTCTGACGTTCATCAGGCCCAACTTCAGTTGTCTCACACGACTTTGGCTCTCATTGATCGCGTTCTGGATCTTGTGATAGGTCCCGACTGCGCTGTTGAAGTCGGCATAGTGTTCGTTGACTACTGACTTCAGGCACTTTTGCAGGTCAGCGTGTGTGTTCGAGAAGTCACCCTCTTTCTCCGCCAGGCCCAGAGAACTGGGGTCCATGAGCCTGAGAGCGACCTTGACCGGGACACAATCATCTCCTTCCATGTCTTTCCAGTTCCCCTGGATGTGGCGCATGATTTCCTCCATGCCTTTTGTCGGACGACGAGGGGAGTAGCGTCTGTTGGTGTTTTCGGGAGGAGGGAAGTTATTCTGGACCGTATAACCGTTGGTCGGCGTCTGTTCGTTCAGCCTGGGGAGACTTGGTTTCGCGGGCATGGTCGACGGAGGCGGCATTTGGGCGCGGTCCCGTACCTCTCTCCGCTCCTGACCCCTGCTCTCATTGTAGGCTCTGTGATTCTCGTTGTATGCTCTTTCTCGTTCTCGAATGGATGGTGGTGTTTGTTGTCTCTGCTCGTAGTCTCGTGGTTCTCTTTCTCTCCCATTGCCATAGTCGTTCCGAGGCGGAGGAGCAGCATCAGCGTATCTTGGTCGCGGCAACCCCCCAAAGGCTCCCATGGGAGGCCCTCCACCAGATGCAGCCCTCGATGAGGGCACCGGACCGGAACCATCTAGATCGCGGGTGTCGTACGGATTCGACCTGCGCCTGCGCTCTTGAGAGCCGAAACTGTTGACGGATGCTGAGGACGCATTGTTCTGAGGGTTCACATAGGGATCCGCGAAGCGACTGCCGGCCACTGTGTTCGAGGTACCGGTTGGTGCATAGGGGTTTGACTCGTTGCCTGGACGATATCCTCCTTGCCCGCCGTTGACGGCATAGGGATTGCTACCGCTCATGCTACCGGGAGTCACGGAGACGGAGGCGACAGATTCGCATTTTTCACGGGATTACAAACGGGGAAAAAGCCCGACCAGACGGAAACGAGTGGGAATGTGGCATATGAGAGTCGAAGGCCGCAGCGAGACGTGAAATGCGAAACTGCGAAATGCGAATTGTTGTGACAAGCGAGCGAGTCGAGGGTCCGCGTCTCCAACTGCGCCGCGACTCTCCGCCAGGGACCCCTCTACTGGGGGGACTTGTGTACTTAGCGACGTGTCTTTTCGTTTATATCGGGTCTCTCTGGGCTTCTTGTTCTATCAACCTCTATCGTCTTAGCTTGCGCTATCTCAGGGTACCTGGAATCCATGTTCGTGTACTTCGCATTGGATCAGGCAATGTATCCAAAGCCGCTTCCCCTGCACGCAATCCAAAAGTCCTTGACTACCTCATTCGTCTTCCGAGCACCTCGCAATGCCTCTACCTGGGAGACAAACCGGTTGCGTTGTTCCAATGTCGTGGCCTTAAGAGCCTTTTCATTCATCACTCCAGGCTCTTGCTTGACTGCTGCCCTGAAGATTGCCTTCGTGAGCATGGGCTGCTTCTGCACGTATCGCTTCAGCGTCTCGGACAAGCTGTCGAGTTCTGATCGAGCACATTCTCCGCCTAGCAGTCGCAGCAACAGTGAGAGGATGCGAGGACCAAACTGCTCTAGGACGGCCGTCACTGTGATGCTTACATCGCCGTCGAGCCCTGTCTCAGGCCCGGTGAAGTCGGCAAATGCTGCGAAGAATGCCGCTGCCGATCGTCGTGGCAGCGTATCGGAGTCTGCCATAACCATCAATCCCAGCTCCATGGCTACCGCGACTGTCTCTTGACAGTCTCCAGTTTCAAACCATACTCTTCCCCACTTACTGAAGCAGCGCCCCAAGAAGTCAAGTGACGCAGAGGGGAAATTGCTGTTTGGCACTTGGCCAGTTTGTCGGTGAATGGTTAGGATATGCTGCTGGTGAGAGATCACGGCATACAATACGGCCCTCACACTGTTTCCTATGTTCTCAGGCTTCACCGAGGCCAGGTAGCTGGCGACGCAGGCCATCGCATTGTCGATGCTCGGATTGTCGACATTGATAAACTCCATTATCAACTCGAGCCCGACCGAATCCGAGAACTTGAACGGCGACGGATGCGCCTCGGTAAACCCTGATCTGATGAAGTCACAGCACGCATCGACAAAGACATTATCAATGTTGGTCTGAACTTTTTGTAGCGTGGCGTGGTAAATTCCGAGGACCTCGCGCTGCACATGGGCACCCGGTCCTTTCGTCCAGAATTCCGATGTCCCCGTGCTCGGGGCCTCCAGGTCTACTGGGACATCTGCAGGCGATCGCAAGCCTTTGCCAATCGAGGCCAATGTCTGTACAACGTCTGTGCAAACTCTCAATACGTCGTCTTTGTCCGCAGTGCTATCGTCGGCATTTCTCAATGCCAGCCCTATGGTAGCAAGGAGTTGCGTAACTGGTTGCACTTTCGCTTCGTCTCTGTGAAGGGCCTGAATGATCGCCGCCACAGCAGCAAAAATCCGATGCCTCTCTGCCTCGGCAATATCTCCTATTGATCCCAAGGATCCCATGAACTGGGGTAGTCCTTCTCTGAGGATCTCTCGATGCGAATCGCAGAGCTTATAGATTGCGCGTGAAGCCGCAGTCGTGGACGCCTTGAGGTGTAGCGAGGAGAAGAGGAAGTTTAGAATCGGCACCAGCCGGTCGGGGTGCCGTTCAAGATACGTGACGTTCTCGGCGATGAAGTTGATTCCTGTCTGGAGTGCTCGATCCGGGACGTCGGCAGACTGGAGCAGGTAACTCCAAGCATGGCTGCCCAGTACCGTAGTGATCAAAATGTCGTACGTGTCTGCCTCTGATGATATGGAATCCAACAATGCGATCAGGCCAAACGTGCTGGCTTCGAAGGTGCTCCAATCCGGTGGTGTCGCCTGTTGGACAATGGTCTTGACAACTTCCTCGATCAATGGCTTCCCCAGTATGGTGACGGCTGACTGGAAGAAATCGTGCACGTCGTAACGGAAGTCGCGAAACCTTGCTCGATCATCCGCATCCCAATCTTGGGTCTCGCTGGACATTTGCTCGGAAGGGATTCTGATCTTCAGAAGACAGGCCTCGCAGGCATCTGCTGTCAAAGTCTCCAGAAACTCCATTGCCGGGTCGTTCACATCTTCCCAATCGGTGGATCCCTCGGAAATCTCGGTGATTCTCTGAAGAGCGATATGGCAAACCGGATCTTCAATGACGGCGACGCCCTCACAGCGAAGAAGCTGCCCCACGATTCGAACAATCTCTGCAAACCCCTGATCGTGTAAATAGTCAGGCTTGGTGGTGTCTGCACGATTCATGACCGACTCTAACAAATCGACGTAGAGCATTCCGTCAGGGATAAAGTCACCTCGTAGAAGCGAGGTCACCATTTCTGCGGCCTTAGTGGAGGAGACAACGATGGATGGGAAACCTGGAAGTCCTCGCCGTAGAAGCCTCGCCGATGAGTGCTCAAGGGATATCAGCATCTGAATGACGCTTCCGGTCAGCCCCACTACCTCCAAATAGCGGCTGGCCGCAGCAATGCATTCTGCCGCGAGATCTTCGAGTCTCCGAGTCTCCGTACCCTTGGCGAATCTGATCATGTTGACCCAGTATGGTATTGCCTGAACGCCCAAGTGTAGCAGTTCGGTGGCATCACCGGCTTTTGACTCTTCCTCGTTCTGCTGGTGATTGGGGCAATTCCGCAGTACCGTGACCTGGCTTGCTGGGGCGAGTGCCGTAGAGTATCTCAAGAGCTGTAACGTATCGAGGCAGTTGGCAGCCACATGACTACTGAGCTTGCTATCGTCGATTGTACTCGAGGAGTGGCTGTTCAAATCCTCCGCCGTGATTGTAGCAACCATCAGGACCCCTTTGAGCTGGTGGTCGGACAAGGCATTAGGGCGACCGAGTAGCTGCTCAACTTCCGGTAAGCTTTCTTCAGAGACATAGTGCCTGCTAATCATGCAAGCCAGGAGGTGTCTAATTGGCAGTGTCCAACCTGAATCGGGTCTTGCGAAGAAAGTAATGAGTGTGGAGACGAGTTTCCGCAGCACAAAGTTCGAATCTGGGAGGGTGACGAGACGTATGTAGTTGGTCACCAAAGCTTCAAGCAGATAGTTCCTCATCTGCTCATCCTTGCCCAGACCATCATTGTCCCTGACCTACAGTTAGTCGCTTAGGGCCCAAGGAAATCTTCGCACTTACCAATCTGCATTGATCTTGATGGTCAATGTCAAGGCGCCGTAGAAACGTACAGTGGCTTCTCCATGGTGCAGCAGGTCGAGCCCAAGTTGCCATGCAGACTTCTCCCGCTGCAGTCGCTGGATCTGTGTTTGGATCTCATTTATGCGCTCGGGGGATGATTGGTTTGCGGGATCATAAAGATCTCCTATCAGGCGCTCCATTGTGCTCAGTGGATGGGATCGGCCAGAACATGTCTGCTCAGGGCGGAGGCTTAGAGAGGAAGATCAGGACGGTCTTCACCCCAGAGCGAACACGCCAGCCGCGAAACTGATCGTGCGCAGAGCTGTTCCGTCACTGAGAATATCTTGACCTTTGGATCGCCCAGTGGGTCCGGACTTTTACACCCTGGGATGAAGGACATGTGCAAAAAGCCGCTCGCTCTTTATGAGACTACCGTGGACAGCTTGCAAGTTGATTGCTAACTGTTAAGATGAGTGGTCTTGCACGGGTAGATGACGGATAGTCTGTCATTATCGCCTGCCCTGGTCAGTCCGATGAAGCAGGAACAGAGAATCCGAAGAAAGAAGAAAGAAGTGGCTCGGTGGGTTGACCGCGGCAAGGCTGAAGCTCAGCCTCGTCGAGTTTCGGGGTCGATGCCCATTCCGTCATAGTCACAACTTCAATGCGAGGCCATCTACACAAGCGGATTCAGTAACATGGCACATGCGCCAGCAGTATCAAGGTGATCAATTGTTTCCTCACTTATCTCCCCTTGGGCCTCACTTTCGATGCGCTGGCCGTCCTTGCGCTTGCCATTCTCGCTACGTCGATCTCCGGTCCGCAATCGGGGACTGATACCCAGCTGCTCGCCCCTGCAGTCTGTCCGATCGTTCTCTTTCTCGAGTTCGTTGCGAACTACAGACATGGAAAAGGTGGATACAAGTAGGCGGTTGGCTCAGCTCCGCGAGCTGATGCGCGAACAAAAGGTGGATGTCTACATCGTGCCTTCAGAAGACAGCCACCAGTCGGAATACATTGCACCGTGCGACGCAAGAAGAGCCTATATCTCCGGGTTTACAGGGTCGGCCGGCACTGCTGTCATTACCCTCGAGAAAGCAGCCTTGGCCACAGATGGGCGGTATTTCAACCAGGCCTCGAAGCAGCTCGATGACAACTGGCACTTGCTGAAACAGGGCATGGAGGAGGTCCCAACGTGGCAGGAATGGTAGGGATGACCTTCGCTTTGACCATGTACATGGGCTGAAGCTGAACTAGGACTACAGAGCAAGCAGAAGGCGGGAAGACTGTCGGCGTCGATCCCACTGTTATTACAGCCTCGGACGCTCGCAAGCTCAGCGACACGCTGAAAAAGAAGTCGCACGCGACACTGGTTGGAATCTCCGAGAACCTGGTTGATAAGATCTGGACAGGCAGACCGCCACAGCCGGCAGAAAAAGTCATTGTCCTGCCAGAGAAGTACTCGGGAAAGGCTTATCAAGAGAAGCTTGACGATTTGCGCAAGGACCTCAAGAAGAAGAAAGCTGCCGGTATGGTCGTATCCATGCTTGACGAGATCGCCTGGCTCTTCAACCTGCGAGGCAACGATATCCCCTACAATCCCGTGTTCTTCTCCTATGCCGCCATCACACCCAACTCCGCCACCATCTACATCGACTCTTCCAAGCTCGGTCCGGAAGTCAAAGAGCACTTGAAAGGAACGGTGACTATCAAGCCTTACGATGCGCTATTTTCCGATCTCACCAGCATCGCCGAGGCCGCTACCAGCGAATCCCAAGCCAACGGCGCCACTAAGAAACCCCATTCTCCCAAGCTATTGTTGTCCAACAAATCCTCGTGGGCGCTCTATCTCGGCCTAGGCGGGGAAGATAAGGTGGAGGAGAGTAGAAGTCCCATCGCCGACGCCAAAGCCATCAAGAACGCCACGGAACTGGAAGGGATGCGGCAGTGTCACATTCGAGACGGCGCCGCCTTGTCCGAATACTTCGCCTGGCTAGAATCCGAACTCCAGAGCGGTTCATGGATCGACGAAGTCCAAGCTGCCGACAAACTCGAAGAGATCCGCTCGAAAGGCAAACACTTTGTCGGCTTGTCTTTCGACACCATCTCGTCTACAGGCCCAAATGCCGCAATCATCCACTACTCGCCCGAGCGCGGCAACTGCTCCACCGTCGACGTCAACCAAATCTACCTCTGCGACTCCGGTGCTCAATACCTCGATGGCACAACAGACACAACCCGCACCCTCCACTTCGGCACCCCTTCGGAGATGGAAGTCAAAGCCTACACGTTGGTTCTCAAGGGCGTGATTGCCCTCGACCGCGCGGTCTTTCCCAAAGGCACGACAGGTTTCGCAATAGATGCATTCGCTCGCCAACACCTCTGGCGCGAGGGCCTCGATTATCGCCACGGCACGGGCCATGGCGTCGGCTCCTACCTCAACGTGCACGAGGGACCCATCGGCATCGGCACCCGCGCCGCCTACAGTGAAGTCTCCCTCTCCATCGGCAATGTCATCTCCGACGAGCCGGGGTACTACGAGGACGGCAACTTCGGCATCCGCATCGAGAACATGATCATGGCGCGCGAAGCCCAGACGAACCACAAATTCGGGGATAAGCCGTGGATCGGATTCGAGCATGTGACCATGGTGCCCATGTGCCGGAAGTTGATCGATCCGAAGCTCATGGACCCAGAGGAGAGGGAGTGGTTGAACAGTTATCACGCAGAGGTGTGGGACAAGACGTGCGGGTATTTTGAGGGAGATGAGCGGACCACAAAGTGGTTGAAGGGGGAGACCGCGCCGATTTGATCGGAAACCAACAGAACAGAGCAGTGAATCGGCTTGGTCTTGCTGGAAGGGCTAGAAAGCCATGACGATTCTTCCTTTGTGGACCTTGTTCGGCTGTGGCAGTTGGGGATTCCTCGGCTTCGGAAACCCAACGCACGGTGCGCGGCATATCAAATGGTCAACAGGAGCAGCTCGGTTATGGATGTGTCTTGGTTCTAGAGCTCGTTGACTAAGGATGTGATAGAAAATGCACAGCTAGACTGCCACCTGCTAAGTCAAGGTGGCTGAACCAAGCGATGATATCCCCGGCCAATTGACCTTTGCCGTTCTTATGCACCTGCGTATAGTCCCTGCCAGCGTAGTCTTTGCTGAGGTCTCATTTAGTAACGTCTTCCACCGCTGCCGCTTGCTGTCTGTTTCTTCCACTTCTGGTACAACCTCTTCCTTTCTTGCGGGCTGGGAGGCGTATACCCTGGCTTGTATTTGATCTTGAGTTTATGCCGGGGATGGTACGACTTTTCACAGTCGCACCTGTACTGCCGCTCGACCAGGACGAAGTGCAGTGACGGTGGGTGTTCGTCCAACCACTGGTGCTTGGAACAGCTGACGTTCTCTGACCTTTTAGGGTCTTGGTCTGTACTGGCTTGCATGTCGCCTCCAGCGCTCGGCAGAACTCCGACGGCCTTCCAGCTTTTCCTCTTTGGCTTTTGTCGAAGGTAGTCGTGGACGGCGCGCATCACTTCGGGGTGGGTTTGCTGGACACATGGCGACTTGAGAAGCAGGATACCTTCGGGGAAGTTGAAGGCCCTCTTGTCTTTATCCTCTAGGGGCATCTTGCCTATCACCTTAAAGGAGACTTCAACTTGCTTGGGTTCGTTCTCTGTCGAAGAAGCTTCATTGTTGCTGAGGTCCGAGTGTTGGCGGTTGAAGAGGAATGATAGGGTCGAGGAGGAGAATCGTCTTGTGGTAGCGGCGGAAGGCCGTGTCAATTTGTAATGGCCCTCTCGGGACTCACAGATCAGTAGTCGCTGCTCAGTGAGGGTAGCTTTGCATCGTTCTCGCTCGAGGTTGTACTTGTCCGGATCCCAGATATCCCTCCAGAGATCCGGTGGTGCTCTGCCCAGCGACATCCTGATTGACTTGTGCGGCATGGTATTGATGTTGATATTGATGGTTAATGAACCGTAAACGAGAGTGGGAAAAGAAATTTAGTTGTAAGAGCAAGTAGAGACCAGAACTGGGGGGTGTATCATGCGAAAAACCAAAGGAACAAGAACAAGCTGTGGTTGTCGTGCCATTGCAACTGCGATGATCCTTCTTTCCTGTTATGCTGATATGTCCGGGCTCAACTTTTCGAGCAAGAACCACCGAGCGGGCCATTGCTTCGGGTCGAGCTCATCAATCTGCAACAGTCGTTTGTGAGAGCTCAGAACGAAGGGCGAGGTCGACTTGAAGGGTCAAGCCGTCATCTCATCTCATGAGCTTGAAGAAATTAGGAAGACACCTTCACCTTAAAACACCATTCACCGTGGGACAAATTCCATACGGAGGCATCTTAGCTTCAAATGAATGCTTTCCAAGGTACAAAGCTGGGCTGATGGTTCCTTGTACTGCTCACTCCCGAGTTCATGAATCGGGTTGTGCGTCGTGTGGCACGTGGCTGACCGTACATTCATCTACGGTTGTGCAAATGGAATCTGGGCGCCAGCCCTGATCAAATCTATGGCCCTGTCGGTGCCCTGAATTCTCGACATTTGCACAGCTCTGGGGTCGGAGCTGAAGCTTCGTCTTCGTATCGTCCACGACCGTGGCAAATGTATGCATTGGCATCTATGTCACTGCGAGGAGGTCCTATTACAGCGCCCAAGGGCCTCCGAAACTGTCATGCCAACACCACTACTCGAGAACCAAGGAGCGGCTGAGATGCCAAGGAGTCTTATGAGGAGCACTCCCCCTGGCACTGGGCGACTGATGATAGATCGACGGTTGGGTACCCATCGTTTCACAAAGGTCGCAGCGCTGTTCTTTGAAATTACAGGCTTGAGAATGCTGGGGTTAAATCCTGGGCAAGCCGGATTGGACGACTCATGGCCTGTCACCCCCGACATCACACGCATAAAGGCTTAGCAGATTCGCTCCAGTCTTCTTGACTCGGTCCTTGCACCTTCAGCCTTACACTACCAATGCCATTCTGCTGCACGGAAGACGTCTCAAGGAAGGTGGTCCGCGTGACAAGGCCCTGTTGCGTGATTACGAATTCAACCAGAAACTGCAACACATTCTGCAAGGCACACCGCCTTGGTACCAAATGAAGCACAACTCGCGCTTGTCAAGGCGTGTGACTGCCGCAAAACTACGTGAGCTGAGAGATGGAGGAAAGCCGCCAAGCTCTCCAGCAGGCCATCTCGATCGTGATGGGCTCATGGAAATGAATGACTCCGTATTATTGGCGGTGTTCGCACGCTCAAGGTAATTGTCGCACGCATGAGAGCTGAAGGTTGGCGTCTTCACTTGACCTCAGCTATAAAAGTCGTCTTTCGAGCAGGCTGTAACTCGCTTTCCTTCCTCGCATCTCTCTTGGTTTCAAGCTTCCCGAAGCACAAACATTCCGCCTTTGCCATTGTGGATATCGACAGCTTCAGCGCCTGGTGCGGGACGAGTACAGAAACACCTTCGTCTATTTGTGACATCTCATTGAGGACCTTCAAGACCATACCGACAATGGCTGCTCCCAGGGTTCTTAGTGTTCGGCCTGGCTCGCGGAAAGAAGCCATCCAACAGGCCCAGCAGGCCTTGGGTGGCAGAGCCCCGGCAACATTGACCGAAGACCAACTCAGGAAGAAACCGGATGAGCCAAAAGGGGTCCCTGAGAGCTCTGAACTCTCTTACACGTGCGTCACCGAACTCGAGTCCGAACAAGTTGCATCCATTGTTGTTGGACTGGGCCGCACCATCCCTCGGTGGAAACCAGGCTCGGTCATCAACTACGCCACTTATGCAGACGGGTACCCGAGCCAGGAAGACGCGATCTACGCCGCGAATGCGCTCATTGAAGCTGCAGACTCGTGGAACAAAGTTGACTTTGGCGTCACGTTCAAATGGGTGCCCAATCTGGACGATGCCGCCTTTGTCCTGGCCTACGGCAAAGACAAGGGTAGTGTGTTGGCCAGCGCTTTCTTCCCAAACGGGGAAGCCCTGAACACCGTCTGGGTGTATAGCTTTGCCTTTGACAAGGAGCCCAGGGACGGGAGGGACGGTGTGGCCAAATTCAAGAACTACGAGATCATGAAGAATGTCTTCCAGCACGAGTTGGGCCATGTTCTGGGCTTGCGACACGAGTTCGCCATCGAACGCGAGGGCGAGGGAGCAGTTCGATTGTTCTCCAAGGATCCAAACTCAGTTATGAGCTACTACTTCCCTCCCGAAATCCAAGACTCCGACAAGAAGGACTTGAAGGCATTCTACAGTCTCCCACAGCTCAAGGACTTTGTCCCTGACAATTGAGATGGCGCATTTGAAAGTGGCAGTGAGCGAGAGAATTGGAAATCTTCAGGAAGGACGAAAAACGTCGAGTCGAAAAGCCTGGGATGTCACTCATTGGTACTCTCCACCCCATTATACTGTAGCAAACATGGTAGTTGCAGCAATTCTATCATTGGTCCGACCATCGTAGAGCATTTCAGGCATCTACAAGATGCTTACCACCGCGTGATATTTCTGGCACACCCTGAGCGCGGCGCCAGAGCGTGACAAGAGTGGAGCGAAGGGCGTCGACCGCAAAGTTGGGGTACTGTACATAAAGGCTGACAATCTACAAAATTTTCACACTTCAATGCAGGAGGTGCAGCACGGCTCTCACTCGAAATTGGTGTATCGTCAAGTGAGGGAGAGAGAGTGTGTGTGCAGAGACAGGACAGACGAGCTCCAATCCTTCTCCTGCGACCGCAATGTCGCAGCCCGACGGATCGAGCAGCAGAAAGACGACTCTCAACATCGCGTACTTGGGCCCCGAAGCTTCCTTCTCCCACCAAGCGGCCATCGAAGTCTTTCGCCCGTCGACAGACCACGCCGTCTCATTACATCCCCTGCCCTCCTTCCCGGCAATCTTCTCGGCCATTCAAAACTCGTCCGGATCAGGATCACGATTGCAGTCCTCGTCAGCCCAATCTCACTCCCAGCCCGGACCCGGACCTGGACCCGAGGATCCAATAAATTATGACTACGCGCTCCTCCCGATCGAAAACAGCACCAACGGCGCCGTCGTGCAGGTCCTCGACCTGATCGCCCAGTGTGGCCCCGACGCCCCGGCCCTGTATCCGGACCTAGAAGTCTGCGCCGAGTACTATCTCCCCGTGCACCACTGTTTATTTGTCTCTCCGCGCTCTTCTTCCCCATTGTCGCCGGCAAACAACGCCGCCGCAAGCGACGCCGCCACCACCCACGATGGCGATCAACTAAGACGCGAGATCCGCACGCTGTACACCCACCCGCAAGTCTGGGGCCAGTGCGCGCGCTTCCTCGCCCGGCACTTCTCGCCCAGGGACGTCGAGCGCATCGACGTCGGGAGCACTTCGGCCGCGGCCCAGCTTGTCGCTCGCGACGCCCGCTCGCCCACCTCGGGCGGGCTCAACGCCGCGATCGCCTCGAAGCTGGCCGGCCAGAGGCACGCCCTGGTCTGTCTGGCGGAGAACATCGAGGACGAACCAGGGCTGAACACGACAAGGTTCGTCGTGGTGCGGAATCGGCGTGCGCGACCGGGAGGACCTGGTCGGTCTCGAGATGACAACGTCGACGTCGACTTCGAGGCCGTGAAGGTCAGGGAAAGTGAGGCGGGGAGGGAGAGAGAGAGGGAAAGCGGGAAGCAGATCCTCAGACGGTATAAATCGCTGATTACGTTCACTATCCCGCATACCAAGCCAGGCGCGCTGGCGGATGCGCTGGCGGTGTTCAAGAATTGCGGGTTCAATCTCACGAGCATTGACACGCGGCCGTCGCGGAAACGAAACTGGCAGTATGTGTTTTTCGTCGAGTGCGAGGACACGTCGTCGCCCCCTGCGGTTGGTACGGAGGGCGAGGATAAAGTCATGGAGATGCTAGAGGACTTGAGCAAGTTTACGGAGAGTTTGCGATATCTAGGGAGATTCGTAGATCGGTTACCCGAGCAAGATGGTGATGGAAGAGGTGGCTGAGAAGGATTGAATCCCCATCCAGATTTGACGATCAAGGAGTGACTATCTGAAAACTGCTTAAGCAAACATACAATGCCTTGTGTGGTTGGCTTTTGCTGACAGAGGCGGAGTGGCCTTGGACCTTGCGGGCAGTGCAACTATCTTAGAGCCTGAGACAGTGCTCCCACTTGGTCTATCCCCCCACAGACAAGAGCCTTAGTGATGTGCAAGAAGTGAACAAAGTTGAGCTTGATGTTGAAAAGAGTGACCAGCTCGGTCGAAAACAAACTGAGATTTGATCATGTTGCATGGTCCCGATGCGGCAAAAGTGTTGGACTTGATAGACGGCCGTCTTCAGAGCCGCCTACCGATTTGGGCGACCGAAAGGTGTCGGTCGTTGCTCGATTTGCGAAACCGCTCGTTGAAACGGTACGATATGTCGGTCTTACATGAGACCCCAGACCTGGGCCTGCGCAACCTAACCGGATACTCGTTCAAGTTGCCGGAGGGTCGCGGACGACTCAGACTGCAAGATCCCAACGCCGTCGTCGATTTAGCCCAGGACTATGTTACGCAGATTGGAGCGTCCTGCAGGAAAAAGAAGTTAGACGTCGCCCTAGTTGTGCTGACCGGATTTCGGGGTCAAACCTACCATGACGAAGGTCGAGTTCTTGCCTTGCTGGCGGCTTCATTGCTCGCTCAGCGTTGAGAAGGGCATTGTTCCTCGTGCTCAACATGTTGGATTGCTTGAGGTGATGTGGTTTGGCCCAACCGTCCACATTATTGGCATATGTCCCTTGCGTTGGTGGCCGGGACTGGGGTGCGTCACTTGGACGCACAGCAGAGCGCGGAGCTGCGTTCGAGCCGCCGTCGAGAGCTTCAACTTCTTGTCGGATACTGTGTGTAGATGAAAGCTCCTCGCGCTCTACTGCGAGGTCGCTGGATTGTCAATCATCATAGAATTCGTCCTCGTCGTCAACGTCAGCCAACTGTTCGAAGTTGACCTTGTAGCGCAAGATGGCTCCGATACCACCAAAACCCTTGACGAATTGATTGCCTTCGCTGGATCTGTCCGAGACGAATTCTAGCGTGGCACCAAAATCCTTGTACTTCTCAGCGAGCCATTCGAGGAATGACCCTTGGTCCACAACTTCCATCTCTTGACCAGTCTCTTTGTCCATGAACTCCTCACGGTTCTGCTCTTGAGTCTTTGTTGTGTGAAGAATCTTTTCGGTCCCGTCCGAAGCCTTCAGGACCCAGCGGGTCACATCGAGGTTCTCGTAGACAATCAGTGTCTCGCAAGCACCCAGTTCCAGTGCCTTCAATGTATCTTCAACACCGTAGCAGACTCGACCGCTGTCCTGACTGATCTCCTCGAAATATTTGCCGATGAGCTTCTTCTCTTGAATGAACTTGACATTACCAAGAGTTTCGGAGGAGAGGTCAATGGCCTGGTTGAAACCGTTCTCACCTCCATATGAGACATCCACAACCTTGATGACCTTGTTTTGCAGACGAGCATCAAACATGTCGGATTGGTTCAGGTCGTTCTTGAAATCTGCAGAACCAGCCAGGACAATCCCGGCAACGTTGACCTTGTCGTTTGTGATGAAGTTCTGGACGGCCAACTCTGCCACTTTTCGAACATAGTTGTGACGCTTCTCTTCTCTGAGACGGGCGAAACGCAGCGCCGACTGACCACCTCGACCGTGTTTCTTGGGCAGATCCACCGAGAATTTGTGCACGACTTCTCTTGTGTTGCCGCTCAGCGTTCCAAAGAGGGCACCGTTGCCGTCCATGACGATAAAGCCGAATTTCTGGTCAGACTCGAGGAGTTCGCTCAAGGCTTCGGTGTGGAATTTGTTGTCGCAGAGGTACAGCGAGGTATTGATGGGCTTGAAGGGTTCGAAATCGATGTTGATCTTCCTTTCTTTTCCCTCCGAGGTAATGATTTCACCACAGTAGACGACCAAGCCGTTCGGGGGCACCTTGGAGTACAGTTTGAGGCGCTGCTGGGTGGAAGTAATCGCCGACAGGACGGAGAGACGGTTGACCCGAGACTTGATGTTGGAGGCGGTACCGAATTCTTCAGCCAACATCTTTGCCGCACGGGAGACCTGGTCCTTTGGCGCTGCAGACGAATTAGCAACGGGGCCGAGAAAGCTGCTGCGGGAGTTGCTCCTTACGGATGATGAGGGAGATCATGGAGGTGCCATTGCCTCTGGCGGCCTCGAGACGCTTGATCAGTTTTTTGACCTTCCAGATCTCAATGTTCTTTTCTGCCTCGTTGGGCTGAGGGGCAGACATCTTTGCGGTGACAGGCCGACCAAAAGTGGCCCGCTGGTGAACGGAAAGTGATCAAAACCCAAAGCCGGGAGGTGGAAGGGGGAGAGAGAGTAAGGGAGTGTTGAGAAGAAGGAAATCTATGGCGGGCGGTGAAATTGAAGGTGACGTTTGAGTAAGAGTTAAATCGTGGACACGCTCGAGTGGGTGAGTGGAAAAGGAAGCGGGCTGTGAAATGCGCCTGATCGACGCACCATTCACAATTCATTCTCAATCCGGCGGCGTTATCAACTCTGCAGAAATTTCCCCGCCGCCACTCCTCCTTGATTGACATGGCCATGGCATGCGACCTGGTTATCGTCGGCAAGCCTGCACTGATGATTTCTGCCACCACTAGTTGTAGCTCGGGAGATGAATCCGTATCTACCTCTCCTCAAATTTTCTCGTTTTCTGTTTTGAATCCTCCTTTCATTAGTCCCCGTTTCTACGTTGTCTCGAGCTACGGAGGTTGTCTGGGAAGGTATTCTCTTTTTGTGCCCGGTACGAGAGCTCCCCACCGGTGGATGCTTTGCTGCAAGAAGCTCGACCGACCACGAGCGCTACGTCACTTGTGTATTTCCTACTTTCTCTAGGTGCCCACCATGAGCCAGCGCAACAAGCAAGCTCCCTTCACCTGGGACGCGTACGAGGGTGGCCGAGCCTCCTCCTTTGGCTCTCTCGAATCTGTCCCCGAAAATGAACAGCAGAATCTGCTGTCCTCGTCCACTCCTGCGGCGCACCGCATCCCGCCCATACACGAAGACGAAGATGATGGAGGGGCTTTGCGGCGGAGGTCTTCGTTTGGCAAAAGATTCGACAGCATCAGGCACATGGGCGGACCCAACAGTATCGACAACTTCGCAAGGTCACTGCAAAGAGCCGCGGGTTTCCGTGAAATCACGCCCGTGAGGAGGAACTCGGTCACACTGTCAGAGCCAGATCAAGAGAGCGGACCAGTGCCGTCGAGTCCCGAGCAAAGTACGGCAGGTCCCAACAGATCACTTTTGAGACAACAGTTACGAGACTATCGCTTTCAGAACCCCAACGAATCCGCTGTGCACGATGATCGAACAACGGAGACAGAAGAGCCTACCGAAGAGTCTGCTCTGCTACCGATGGCTAGCCGACAGACGATGAAGTCCACAACCAGCTCGATTGTTCCAGGCTCCCTGCTGCCCAGCGCTTTGGGGACCAGCTATGGAAGCATTTCTTCCAGACTCACCCCTGCCGCCCGGCAAAGAGCGTCCATCCTGATAATGGAGCAGGAAGAAGCCAGCCGACGAGCAAGAGAGGAACCGGAGGAGCTAAAGGAGGAACCTCCGCGACAAATCGAGCGAGAAGTACGACCAGACGGAGAAGTCATCGACCGGACAATTGGCGAGTCCACTGTGCCCATGACCATCTTCAACTCCACCAATGTCCTAATTGGAGTCGGGATCCTGGCCCTTCCCCTCGGTATCAGGTACTCGGGTTGGGTCATAGGTCTTTCCTTCTTGACGCTGGCCGCTTTCGGGACGTCCTACACTGCCAAGCTCCTGGCCAAATGCCTCGACACGAATACCGGCTCGACAACTTATGGAGACATCGCCTTTCTAGCGTTCGATACCTGGGGCAGAAACTTCGTCGAGACTTTGTTCATCCTGGAATTGACAGCGGCCAATGTTGCCCTTATCATCCTCTTCGCTGACAGTATGAATTCGCTCATACCTGCTGTCGGTGTCACCGAATGGAAGGCCATCGTTGCGATAGGCCTGATCCCCCTGAACTTCGTTCCCTTCAAGACGCTGAGTTTCAGCAGTGTCATTGGCATTTTCTCCTGCCTTGGGATTGTCGTAATCGTCTTTGCCGACGGACTCATCAAGCCTCGAGCTCCCGGCTCTTTGCGGGATGTAGCCAAGACGTATGCCTTTCCCGAAAATTGGAGGACCATCCCGCTAAGCCTAGGTCTATTCATGGCTCCGTGGGGTGGCCACAGTGTGTTCCCTGCCATATACAAGGACATGCGTCATCCACAGAAATATGGCCGCGCATTGAAGTACACTTACATCTTCACCTATGGCCTTGATTTGTCCATGGCGGTGCTAGGCTACCTCATGTTCGGCGATGCAGTACGTGACGAAGTGACCGCCAACATCCTGCGCTCGACAGCCTATCCCCACGCTCTATCCGTCATGATTGTTGTCCTCATCGCCATCATCCCGATTACGAAGATCCCTCTCTCCAACCGTCCAATGACGGATACCATCAACAAGAAGTTCTACCTTGATCTCCGCCAGATGGACCCTAAGGCACGCATGCACAGCGAGAAATCATTGAAGCACCGCGCCGCTCGTGGCTCCATCGCCATCTTGGCCAATCTCGTCCAACTGGGCATATCAATTGGCTTTCCCGACTTTGACAGCATCATGGCGCTCATGGGGTCGGCTTTGTGTTTCACTATTTGCATAATCCTCCCTGTGAGCTTTTATTTGAGGATTTTCAGCTCGGAGGGCAAAGAGATCGGACTACTGGAACGGATCCTCGATTGGGGGTTGTTGATAATTTGTGGTTCGTTGGCGGTGTTGGGGACTGTGTTTGCTATCTTGCCCAAGGATAAGATTGGGGCGGCGTGATGGATCGAGGAGAGCGAGATTGTTTAAAGGTGTGAAAGGGAGTTAGCTATGGAATCAGGCTTATAGTCAAGCCAACAGAAAGCGACTCCGCGGGTACATATTGCATAATAACATGAATATACTTGATGAGGCATCGTCGCCTCCGGGAAGCCCTCATGGTCGTGTTGTCGCGCACAACAGGGTATTGCCGAATTAAGAGGAAGTGCCTGGTCGAATACAAGTGCCATCATGAGTTAGTTGCTTTGGACTCTGTATGCAGTTCAACTGGGACTCGCTTCATCAGGCCGCAGGAACCTGACAGGGTATACTATCTGACAGCGAAGCCCAGATGGAGTCGCTCAGCAAATATAGAGATCCAACCTGGCGCATTGCCACTCTGGTCAGCACTGCTAAGCTCTTTCGACCTGACGCTGTATTCCGTCTATCGATGAAACCCAAACACACCGTTCTTGATACACCGCACTGCCATAAGCCGAAGGCAGGCACAAGATAACCCCCCTTCCGACCGCCCTGTCCGTCTCTCAGCTCCCGGATCCTCCCGTGACAAAGCCACCGGGATTGTCTTTCAGAAACTGCACCTCCTCCGGTGTACTGGGCCGACCAAGCACGTCGTTCCTGCTCGGAAACCGCCCAAACCGCATAATCACATCGCGATGAGCCTTTGCGAATTCGCGCGACCCCACGACAAATTTCGTCACCTCCTCCCGTTCGGCGGCGCTCAACTTGGTGTTGACGAGGCAGCGGGCAGCCAGCAGCTCAAACAGACCTATCCCCGCGATCTGGTGGATCAGGCTCTCCGCGTGCATGAGCGGCATGTAGAAGAACAGGGTCTGTAACTCGGTCACGTCCGGCGACTGGTCGAATTCCCTGGCGACACACTGGACCGCCACGTCCACGGCCTTGGCGTCCGAGGAGTACGACAGGTGCGAGCCGCGGTAGATGTTCCGGGGGAACTGGTCGAGGAGGATGATCAGGGCGAGGGAACCTAGGGGCGTGGTGGCCCAGTTGTCGAGGCTGTCGTTCCGCGCCTGTTGGATCAGTGGTTCGAAATTCGTGCGGATTTCCTCGTCGACTTGGTCCCTGTTCGGCGGCCGGAACCATTTTTCCGTCATGCTGGCGCCGGGGGTCGAGGGCGTGAACCAGTAATCGAGGATGCGCGTGATGTCGGCTTGGTGTGCCGTTGAGATCTGTGGTGTTGTGGCGGCGGCGGCCATGTCGACCGAAGTTGTCGCGTTGGTGGAGTAGTAGAATAGAGGCGAAATGTACGATTGAAAGGTCGACTGGACTTGGAGCAGCTTTGAAGGTCGGAGACTTAGCCTTTGCCTTGCAGAGAACGCAGAGATACGCGTCGCTCTTGGAGAGACGCGCAGATGAGGGCGTACCCGTGTTAAAGCCTGGTCGAGAGCGGCCTTCATTCTTGTACTGCCGTGAGAACTCCGCTGACTAACTTCAACTGAAGGGTCACGTCTCTATCGTGCTTCTCTCGTCGATATATTGTTGAGCCTTGTACGAGTACGGAGTATAATCACAAGTGGAATTGTACGAGTACAATTGATCCGTAAAGTTGTTGCGGGGAATTTAGCCGCTGCTTTAGGTCATGATATTGGTTGTCATCAATCGTAAACTATCAATACAGTTCTGATTCGTGCACTTCATGCAGCGTGTCTCATGTTACTAGAATTGTGTCTCTTATGGAGGTGGTGAGCCTGCGACCTCTGGTAACCCGATGTGAGCTCTGAGCAACCGCTTCTTCTCTGCCGAATTTGCACCCTGCGTAGGAATACCCAGTTGTTGTAGTACAGAATCTAATTGTCTTCTTGCCATTCGTTCGAGTTCGGATGAGGTGCGAGGGAAATCAAGGATAGCGGCACCGGTAGTAGCGTTGAGAAACGATATAAGATTTTCGTTTTGACTTCGAAGGTATGTATTCTGAACCCGGGCTGCATTATTGTGATTCCTATAGAATTAGCCTGGTAATATTAAAATAGATCGGATTATGCATACGACGCAGTAGTTATAGTCACAAGCTCTTGACGAACATCGACGATTTCCTGGCGGACATTTGCAATGTCTTGTCGAATTGCCATCGTGTCTCTCGTTGACTGTTCCCTTATCGCACGGAGCTCGGCGAGAAGTTGCAGGCCGCCGGCGAGTGCAGGTGTATTTGGTATCTTCAGTAGCTCTTCAGCAATGATATTGAAGTTAGCCTGCGGACCAAGAGCGATTTCGTCAGCCATCGTGACGGTAAGGGTAAGGGTGATTATGGTGGCACTGGGTCTGTGGTGAGGGTGGAAGTGTTTGTTTTGGGTTCCCGAAACAGGGATGGAGAAAGCGCACCCCCAAAAGCGGCGGTGCTGGTTGCCAAATTGGGCGTGAAATTTCCCTGCAACCTGCCGTGCCTGCGTTGAAACTGTAGAATGGTGATTGAGATCGGCTGATTTTCGTGCCGGTGCCGATATCCACCATGACGTCGTTTTGTTTTCTCGCTTCACTTGACTATTTTGGTCTTGCCCATACAGTGCAACCTCTTTACTTCGAAGGCGACAGAGTTGAGTCCAACTCGTTGCCTCAGCACAGTATACACCCGCCGGCCGAGCAGATTGTTCTCTTCATGCGTGATTCGGGAGGAAAAGTCGACCTACAAGGACCCAGTTATGATCAGAATCTATATTCGCCGATACCACCAACATGAATCATCATCTCCCTCTCATCAAGACACATCTCGTTCCGAAGCATCAATGCCACAGTCCTCTCGCGTGGTGTTTTCAATATTGGATACACTGAGCTGACACCCTCGGGCCATCTCCACGCAGCACGTTGCTTGCGAGAGCATACAGCCAAAAGAACTGACCCACCTCCATGGTAGGAAGAAACTTTGACTGGCCACTCATACACAGGGAGATGATGAGTGATAACGTCCTCGGTACCTTGAATATTATCATGCCTCTCATGCCTCCTGTGGCGCCTATGCAACACACAATCTTCCACGCCGGAGGGTCGATGCACGGATCCCTCGCCGATACAAACAGTTTCTTGGCCAGTATCTCGTGCGAGTTCGACACTCTTAGGAGTACGGAGTGAATGCTAACATTTAGTCTCGGCCACCTACCGTGTACTCTGTACGTACGCAGTGTCCATCTTCCAGATCCGGTTCGAATCCGTCTGTCTATCTCGGCCTGCAAGTTAAATGTCTCGACCCCGGCCCCGCAATCCTCTTGATGTAGCGGATCTGCCGGGCCTGAACGATGGACACAACGCGATGACGCATAAAACACGGTCCCACTCGGCGTGGCGCCGTTCGCCCTCATTCTTTAGCATGGATAGCCCAGCGGGCTTCCTCGGCTGGCCTGGCTCCTTAGCTCTACTTACAGAGAGCTGTAGGCTCAGCAATGGACGAATGCGAGAACTCGAGCACCAATCCATCCATCCAGCATGATCAGGACTCGCGAAGCCGGGGCACGCATTATCGATCCGATCCCCTCCCATAATTTCGCGATCTCCGGGAACTGAGGACGCCACACGGGGAGTGTACGCGATTGAGTAAGTGCCACGATGGAACAGCCTTGGCTGTCACGGCTGGTTGTCAATATTGGTAGATATATTCAGGTACAAGGTAACCTGTGTAATTTCGTGGTAACGACCGTGGAGGAATACAATCAGCGACAATGCTTGGTGGTTTCTGTTCTGCAAAACTCCCTCGGCGAGGCCTGAGCCATCAGCGGCAGTTCTTGAGCTGAACATGGCAAAAATCAAATCACAAAATCAGAACTCCGGCGCTCATGCAAACAAACACAGATATCGCATCGCCGTCATCTATCTCTCTATATTGCTGGGACATTTTTCTGATACTTCTCCTTGTGTATTGCTGTGCAGTATCGCATGGCTTGGCTTTTGACCACTTATCCATCCGCCCCACAGCGCGGATGGGCTCACAAGTTGATGTCGTGAAGCCAGACGGGCTGCTCAACGCGATGCGAGAATCGGCTGGCGGCGAGGATCTCGACCATCTGCTGCTCGCTGACGATCAGCTCCTGCTTGGGCACGAACCATCGTAGACCTTCGCTGCAGGGAGGCGTTGTCAGGCTGCCCTTGTAGGTCCAAAACTCCTCGACGCCGCCGACTTCTTCGATGGCGAGGCGAAGGTTGACCTCGAGGCCCTCGAGCTGGGCGGTGTCGTTGTAGTGGACCATGGGGCCGAGTTGCTTGATGAAGGCGGATTCTTGGTGGCCGACAGCAAGTCGAATCCCGATCACGGCGGCCTCGTGCTCCTCCTCGGTGACGTGGACCATGTGGATCTCGGCGCGGCTGCGCTTCCCGTCGATGAGATGTTCAGACGGGGCATGGATGTGCCACCCGATGTTGAAGACTTTCTCGCCGTCGAACTTGAAGCTCGGGAGGCCCTTGACGTCGCCTTCCGGGTGGTGAGGTGTCCAGGCTGGGGCGAATTGCCAGTTGAAGAAATTACCTGGGATTTTGACGGGCTTGTAGCCCTCGAAGTCCGGCTTGTGGTGTATAGAGAGATCTTTTTGGGCGATGTTGATGGGCGACTGATGGGTTCCAGATTGGCACAGGTGGTATTCTACTCGAACGTCAGCAAGGTCCAGGTCGGTACAACCGCGGTTCACAACATACCAGGTTTAATGGTGGCCCAGTCTGCAGAGACATCGTAGTTCCAGTCTTTGGGCTCCCGGCCTTTGTCGACGCGGACTTGTCTCCGTCCCAAGTGAGGATGTGATTGGTAGTTGTCGTGCTTCGGGCAGCTCCAGGCTGTCGAGAAGAGAGCAGAAAGGAGAAAGAGTGAGGTAAGCATTTTCGAAAAAGGGCAGATACCGCTCGCTAAGACTTTAAACGACTGACGTCGAATGATGGACGATAGGAAATGGAAAGAATGATGGTAACGAAAATAGCTGTGGAAGGAAAAGCGCTACTGTACTGAAGGAAAGTTGATGGTCTGATATGCCACTCGCTCTTCGTGGGCGGGGACGATCACCTTTATGTTGCCCATAGGAGGAAGCGTCGCCGGAAACAATCTCTCACAGCCGACTCGCTGAGGGCAGGAGGGAGATGCCAAGTCGTTGCTTGTTCCAGTACTGAGATGCTTCAGCCCAGCTGACACACATGGCAAATACTGGATTGACCGTCGCGCTTCGGAAACCAATGTCCCTTCTAGCACAGGCCGACAACAATAGTAAAATTTCAGTCATCGGCGACGAAGACCAGGCGCGCTGCACCGCAAAATCACCAAGACGTCATGCATGCGCGGTGCTCACTGCTCGCTGCTCACAGCTCACAGCCCATAGCCGTCCGCTGCGAAGCCTCCGGGGAAGAAGAAGATCCTTGGCCTACCATACCGACGGCTCAGCAATAGCGTTGGAAGACAAGAAGGGCAAGCGCATTGCAAAGATGGGAAAAGCATGCAAAGCCGTCCTGGGCGCCGAGCGATATCTGACAGCCAAGTCGACCGGAACGCTCCGTTGGGCCTCTCGGGGAATAGTGCAACTCCAAATAGGACACTCGAGTGGCCTCCCAGCGGACGCGTGGCTGGCGGCCGTTGCGACGGGATCCGCAGCTGGCGGAGAAAGGGGATGATTCCAAGAACCTCCAAGACTGCCTAGCAGACGCCTTAATCGTGATTGGGGGGCGAGGGAGGCTCTTGGCTGCTGGAGACGCTGGAAGGGCCTAGACTCTCGCGTCAGTGACAAGCCCGGCCATCAGCGTGCCCAGCATCTCTCGGAGGCCTGACCTGAGTCTGTTTCTGACAGAGATGAGGCAAGTCCCCAGCAAAGGAGGTGCTCGCGGGTCGGGTGTTGTCTCCATACAGTCAAGGGAAATTCAGTGTCTTGTTTCTCGCACTCGAGAGGAGCTACTCCGTACAGTACGAGGCAGGCGGGCCACGATTCGAGATTCGAGGCTCAGGACTGCCGAACCGGCTGTGAAAGGATGCTGTTCCGAGATCTGAAGATTAAATGGCCGGTGTCGATCTTCAATAGTCGGAGCAGAAGTGACCAACAAACGGGGAATGGCTATTTCGCTTAACGATGAGCCTTGCCTGTTTGCGCAGTACTAGCAGCGACGATAAAGTCGCCGGGTCACAGACGCGGACCCCGCCTAATCCGAGCTCTCTGTACTTGATGCATCGGGTCGGAACAACAGCAGTCATCCTTCTCGGAGTCTTGGATGGCCTGGCATTTGTGCACCCTCTCTTCGACAAACCGAGGCTCTGCTTCACGGTGCTTGACGTTCTGCGCCCGCCGCGGCATGGGCTGTGCCTGCCTGCTTTGGTTGATCATGGTATTGTTTACGGGCCTGACCGGATTCGCTTGTAGGAGCGGCTGAGGGAGGTAGGATTCGCTTGCGAAGGCAACTCCGGGCGCTGGGGCTGCGGTAGGAGAATGAGGTAAGTGTTGAGAGATGACACGGGAGAATTTTGCCAGCTTTTGTCAGGTGCTCACCTACTCTGCACCTGTGAGACGCTCGAATCTGGGAATGGGCTCGATGAGATGCTTGGAACCACCGTCGGTTGCCTGCGCGGGAGGAATATCAGGAAGCTGAGTGTGAGCCTTGTCCAAGGGCGAAGCATGGAACGTGGCAGCGAACGAGACAAGCACCGAGAGCTGATACCGAGCAGTGCCATCCTCAAACTCTGGGATTGACTGCATTGAATGACTGCAGTGGTCACCCAAGAGTGAACAAGGAAAATCCATTGCGACTTCTACCCGTCATGTTTCACCGTCTTCCGGCATCCTCCCTCAGGTACTACCGCTGCTCGGTAACATCAACGCCAAGGTCAAAGCACTTGCCTGTGAAGACGCATGCTTCCTGCCCGATGTCCGTTCCTTGATCACCAGCTTGCGCCGCCAAGCGCCACAGCCAGCTTACTGATGCCAGTTGTAGTGTCCCGTCTTCTTTGCCACGCAATGAGCGTAGCCCCGGACTCTGCTGTGTATCTTCTGGCCCTGCTTCTGGAAGACTCGTGCCCATTTGCTCAAATTACAATGGGTCTGGAGGCTGTTTGCTAGAACCTCCTCCGTTCCTAGACGAGGCTTCCCGATGAGATTCTCTGAATCGGCGCACCTCAATTCCTATCTAAGCATCATTGCGAATGCATTCAAAGGAGTCAACGTATCATTGACCACTCATCTATTTGGTCTCGTCACCGTGCTAGTTGCCGGCTTCGGGACGAGACTCCGTGACTGGCGATCGCGATGCCGACGCGCCCATCTTCTTGGCAAAGCCCACGTCACAAACCTCAACAGACTCTCAGTTGATTCTTCCTTCCTCCCGTCTCGTGTATGTAGACTCCTTGGAGAAAGCAAGCAACTTCATTCCTTGATCTTGTTGGAGTCTAAGAGATCGTGCATCCCTTTCATAAGTGGAATCAAATTTATTCAAAGCCTGCGACCTCTTGCGAATCACGCCGACTCTCAGTCTGCTATCATGCCTCCTACACTTGTTCTTGTCCGCCATGCGGAAGCACTACACAACAAGACAAATGATCCTACCCTCCGAGATCCAGAGCTCTCGTCACTTGGTCTTCAACAATGCGCTGCTCTGCGCGATAGGTTGAAGGAGAAGTGCCCCAGAACGGGAGAGGTCGAACTGATCGTAGTCAGCCCCATGCGAAGGACTCTGCAGACCGCTTCGATTGCGCTCGACTGGCTGATATCAGAAGGTGTGAAAGTCGAAGTCGATGCGGACTGGCAGGAAATCTACGACAAGCCATGCGATACTGGTAGTCCGTTACCCGACCTCGAGGTGGAGTTTCCCGCCTTCGATTTCTCGGTGGTCGACCCGGTCTACCCGGATAAGAGCTCGCACAAGGGCAGACGATATGCTCACACCAGGTCAGCCGTCCTAGCACGGGCACAGGCTGCTCTGAGCAAACTCTACGCTCGGCGGGAGAAACTGATCATCGTGGTGTCGCATTCGAGTTTCATGCGGCTGGCGGTGAGCGGGACCTATTTTGCGAATGCCGACTATCGCATCTTTGACTTCAGCGAGCGTAAGAGTAAAGACGAGCCACACAGCTTGACCGAGTGGGAGTCGACGAGATCAAGCGGTGGCGGCATGGGTCTCAGCCCGAAGGGTCAAGTGGAGCTTGGTTCAGGAGATCTGCCCCCCGATGCCGGTTCAGCAAGGTTGGAGAGCTAGATGGGACAATTTGTCCACCGACCACTGAAAGTGTCCCCAAAGAGGCACAGCCATTTGTAATGGTCGACACGCGACTCCAGATCCGCCGCAACTTTCGGTATTCTCACGGTCCAAGGCACGACGGCTCAAGCCCCCGCAACAATCTTAAAAGGCAGCACCATCAGTAAGCGGCCACTTGCAAAAAAAAGCCTCGGTAGTGCGAATGCACGATTTGTAATGGACGCTGGGGCTGGGTTCTATGTGAATACGCCAGTCTCTGGAGGTGTCGCCGGCGCCGAAGCTACGACTTTGTCTTTCCTCGCCGGTTTTCCAAGGGAGAATCAGTCAGTGCCGTTATCTAAATGAATATGGGTCAAGCCGGCGGGACGGGGCACGAGTTGGAGTAGCTTTCCATGGTGAGCTGGGGGGCAGGCCTCTTTTGCAAGACTGTCAACAATTCTATCACTCTCAACGATCTCGGTGTGGCAGCGAATGGAAGGGCATTCGGACTGAAGCTTTTTTGTCGACAAGGTGACTTTTTCCAGGCGGATCAAATGTTCAAGTGGTGACTCTTGGGCTTGGACTCGGCGCCGCTTGTTCCTAGCATTCATGCCAAATCAGCCTCCAGCAACGGGCTTTCGCTTCGCACCACGGCTCTCGATTAAGGATATGTCTCTCGTAATGGAGGCGGCACATGAAAGAGAGCTAGATGCGTCAATGGATAAGCAGTCTTGAGGTCGCCAGAAGACTGATAAGACCCGAGCATGACAGTAAGCATTTTCGCGTGGATGTCTTTGGTAGCTCGATTAATGCATGCCTAGAGGATGTTGCCTATCCGTCTAGCTGACTCCAAACCAGTGGCGAAGTTGATTCGATTCAACCATCAGTTGAGACACGAGACCCTCTGAGCAGACCGAAGCCCTGCCCCGACTCATCCTCGACTGGCGTCCGATAGTGCTTCAAATGGCAGCAATCGCCATGTCAGTACTATGGAGTCAGCATTTACAACATCCTGTCCACGCACCGAGAAGTCATTGATACAGCCTCGGCAGGGTTTTCGAAAGAGTGAATTCCAGCAGACAGACGCCTCCAGCCGACCAACCTCAACTACCGTAGACCAATAGATCCCCGTTCACCTTAATTCTGTCCCAAACAAATCCCACAGCCAGATCGCTGCCGAATCGCCATGCTTACACAAGCATCTCTCAAGAAAAGTGAGCTATCGATCAAATACCAACATCCACCGCTGCACAGTGACGACGAGGAACAGAGGAAGGGGAAAGAGCAAGCGGGCTAGGGAAGGAAGTAGGAGTGCAGTGACCTAGTTCTGAGAAGCTGTAGCACTGCCACCCTACGACAGGATGCATGTTGATACACGTAGCGAAGAGATAGTGTGAGTACTGTACGAGGTACGACTCGTAACATGGGCTGCCGGGTAGCGGGTGGAAACCAATGAGGCTGCGACTCCTGAATGCCAAGCAATGCCAAGCCAATCTGCAATTTCTCGCCGCTTTTCCTCACCTCCGCCGTGAATACCAGCTTCAGGGTGCTTGACCTCTCTCTTCTTCTCGCTGCTGCACGCTTTTTCCCCAGCAGAGTGTCCTGACTCAGCAAACACAGCTGTTTGCGCACGATAGTGGTTGTCCGGAATGCCAGTTCGGGACTTAGGAGTAGCACGAGGATGTATTTCCCTCCCAGCCCGAACCGGAGCACCAGCGCGAGTGTTGGTTCCAGTATCAGTTTTCGAGTGTCGATCCTGGAAGAGTGGTAGAGCAAATGGATGGGACCAGCCCGGAATTCTCGAGGCATTGCTCTTCATTTCCTTTACTGCATAGTCACGACGACGCGCTGAAGGATGATCTGGAAGTCCTAGCTAGTAAGCCCTCAGGCAAGGAAAACATAGATAAGACGGATGTGGCAACGAAGAAATGCCGAAGTCAATGGCACGGAACCCAGCTTTCACTAGGCCTGCCGGTATATACTTCCTGTGGCATATACCTTGGCGAGCATCTCGTCGTTCTTGGCAGCCAGTACGGGACCTCGACGCAGACCTAGATATCGGGCAAATGACTCACCGATCTTTCATCCCATTCCTCGCGTGCTTCACTGCCCTTCCATAGCTGGGGGGTTGGCGGGGTGGTGACAGATCGGAATCTTACATGGGAGACGTTCCCGCCACGCCAGCATCGTCTTCGGCAGTGGTAAAGTCGCCATTCAAGTCAAATCCGATGGTATCGGTTCCTAGCTTCTTCGATCGAGCGGCCTGAGCTATGTTGAAGGGACAGACGAGCAGGGAAAAAAGGGCTTTGAGGGAAAGGAAGTCGGTTCAAGGGGCAGGCAATTCTGGACCCGTACCACCCTTCGAACTTCGTGAGAGGCACGGCAACGCGATGGAGGTAGATGTTCGCTTGAATTAGCTGTAAGGTCTTTCCGCTGAGACGCCACGCCCGCATGACCTATCTTGAATCAGATACCATGAACCTCGGGTGCTGCCAGGCTATTGGAGGTTTGTCCGGGTTATGGCGACAGATTCCCCTCCGCTCACTCGAAGCCACTAAGCTTTGTAGAAGCATCGGCAAGAGCAAGTCACATGGAATCTGGTCCGGAAAACATTCGCGGCAAACTTGTTGGACAGGGGCTGTTCCAGTGCCAGCGTCGAGGGCGACACAAGTCGTCGTGTTGGATGAATCGCGCAAGGTGGCGATGACTCTTCGGCTGGACGAAGACAGCTTGACTTACGGCGTACCCTTCGTACCTGGTCCCGTAAACAGAATCGACTGCTAGAGAGGTTGAGCACATGACTTACTTCGTTGGACGTCGTGGTGGCTGGACACCACGAACGTTTTCGGAAATACCTGTACAATACGGGCAAGGCTGTCCACTGCGCGATAAGTTCCAACCCCAGTTGCAGGATTGGTGAGCCGAGAGTCGTCCGTAGGTGGTGTGTCTGTGGTTTCTCCGTATCTTTCCCCAGGTTTCTACCCCGCCTCCAGCAAACGCTAAACGAGCATGTTGCCTCCGGCAGGACGAACAACGGCGGAAGTGAGAGAAGACGGTACGGTGTCTCCATGTGATCGACTGGGAGCCGTGGCATTGCTTTGTAATTCCCGTTGAGAACGCACCAAATAGAGACGAATGAATGGCGAGGTGAGAGGAGGATGAGCAAAACTTTGCCACAGCCGAGGAGATGGTGTGGTCCAGAATTGGTTTAGCGTCCTTTCCGGTCTGGCCGCCTTATCGAGAATCTTCGAGGAGGTTGTCGAACGGGTCGATTTGATCTGCTCTACTCAGTACTTGTTACTCGTACTACGTCCCTTGTCTAGGTTACAGACACAATGAAGTCACAGGTCCCATGGCCCCCGGTCAAGTGGCTCAAAGTAGGTTTGATTTAACATGCTGGCTGGCTTCCTGAGATTTGTTCCTTTCGCTCCCTCTGTTTGTGGTAACATTGTCGACGTTGAAACGCCCTTGTAATTGATCGCGCGTTGCTTTCCTCATCTGTCTAATACCTAGTTCGAGTTGACAAAAGCCAGCGAGACATGGCTTCGGAATACCTGTATCCGCCCAAACCCGCACCCTCGCTGGATATCCCACCCGGAGCGTCCGTCAAGGTCCAAATCATCAATACTACTGCGGCGATTCAGGCTCCCGTCGGGGCCTTCATGTATCCCGAAATACCCGGTCATCAACATCTCCAAGTGCCAGCATTCAGTTTCCTGGTGGAGCAAGCTTCTTCAGGCCGGAAAATCCTGTTCGACCTGGGCTGTCGGAAGGACTGGCAGAATTTCCCTCCAGCGGTGAAGAACACCATAAGCGGGCCGGGGTGGAAGGTTGACGTACAGAAATCGGTATCCGAGATTTTGCAGGAAAACGGCGTTGATGCTGCGGCGGGCGCAATCGAGGCCATCGTCTGGAGCCATTGGCATTTCGATCACACTGGCGACCCCAGCCTTTTCCCATCCAGTACCGCCGTCATCGCTGGACCGGGAATGAAAGAGGCTCTGCTGCCAGGGTACCCGACAAATCAAGAGTCTCCTCTCTTGGAAAACGACCTCAAAGGCAGGGAGCTCAAAACGATTGACTTCGACAATTCACCCGCACTTAAGATCGGTCAATTCCGGGCCGTCGACTACTTCAACGACGGCTCATTCTACCTCCTAGACTCGCCGGGCCACGCCATTGGGCATCTTTGTGGCTTGGCCAGGGTGACCTCGACTCTCGAAGGCGACAAGGAAGATACCTTCATCTTTATGGGGGCTGATACCGCTCACCACGGTGGCGAGTTCCGCCCGTCACAGTATCTGCCACTCCCCAAGGCTATCCAGCCGTCTCCTTTCAGCGGCAAGTATCCAACCTCTTGCCCGGGTCATATTTTTGAGACGATACACCCGAGTGGAAAGGGGACCGAGCCTTTCTACCGTCTCCAGGATCGCGTACCACACAGCCTCGAGAAAGCCGAAGAAAGCTGCAGCCACATGCAGGATTTTGATGCTGCCGAGAATGTCTTTGTGATCATAGCGCATGATGCAACCCTTCTGGATGAGCAGGTCGGGATTGCGTGGTTCCCACATGGAACTCTCAAGAATTGGAAAGAGAAAGATTTCGCCAAAAAGGCACGCTGGGTTTTCCTCAAGGACTTCAGAGAGGCCGTCGAGCAAGCCGAAGGGAAATCGCAATCATCTCTCTGATAGTGAGGCGGCGGCTGTCTGTATTCGTGAGAGTCCCCTTACTTCACAGGAAGGTTCCTCCCTCATCATGACTGTCTACACTCCTCTAGCCTTCATGATACCAACGTGCTGTTCCATTTTATGCCCACCATTACTGCTGCAAGTCCCTCTCCTGCTCAACGGGAGAGGGCGTTGATCAAGGAATATCATATCGAGTTCCTGGGCCCCGAGAGAGAACACCGGTGGCCAGATCGGTACAGGGCTACGTTCGCAGAGGCACGCAACGTTCGCGGCTGTTTCTTTGAGGACTTGAAGAGGGGAGCGAGGGCACTGGCCGGAAGACCTCTATCTCTACCTGTCGATAAATTGCAAGAACGATCGTTGTGCCTGAAAAGGGCTGTGGTTCCCCCGGGTCCTGATCCTGTGAATGAGAGGACGTTGCGGGTGATTGAAACGCTCGTCTTCTCCCGCTTCATGGCCGAAGTCAAATGGTGATCCAGTCCCCAAACCGCCATGTCCTATGCCACTGACATGGTCTTTCAGCAGGACCTGTCGTGACGACACACTGCTTTTCACACTGCTTTTCACACCCTTCTTGGAATTATCGGTCCACTACGATCCTTCCGAGGGTTTAGTCGAACGGGGCATACCACGACGACAGCCTGATCTTGTAATGGGCTTGAAGACAACCAATTCTGTTGCTTTCTTCCAGAACGAATTTGATTCTAGACAGCCTGGATGTCGACTGAGGCACAGTCCGTTCAGGAAATCCGGTCTCGTATACCCCTTCATCCTGGTGGAGTCCAAGGGTGAAGAAAACAACCCCGGGTTTGAGGCCATTTAGCGGCAATCGGCATTTCCGCTACGCGAATTCCTCAGGCTGCAGCAGAAACTTCAGCAGGCGAGTGGACAGCCGCTTGACCCTCTCGCCTAGCCGGCGGGACAGATCGTGTCAAGAACTTTCGGGAAAGTTCACCCGAGACCCGGGTACGCTCGAGACCAACTTAGGCTGACTGCCTCTCCTGTACTGGGTAATGGGTGCATGCTCATCACGCTTGCGCGAGGCATTAGACTGCTTACCAGTCGAGCCAGGGTGTCTGGAGGTGGAGCATTCCTGGATTGGTATTGGCGCTGACACGACGTTCCAGGCTTGAATCTGTCCTGGGCCTGTTGTCCGGGGACAGTTGGGCTTGTAGGACGTCTCACCCAGCCCGCAGACAGATTCTAGGACATCTACTGTCATAGGGCATGTGTCCATCGGTAGAAGGTCAGGACGACGTGGAACTATGCAGGCTAGGGCAACGTGAAATGAGTCCTCGGGTGAGTCTCGGGTGAGTGAAGGGGACAGGAGATGAGAAGAGGGTGTTACGTGCGAGGAGTATAAAAGCGGCAACGGTAGGCGTGAGTCCAGAGTGAGGAGTGAGCCCAGAGTGAGGAGTGAGCCCAGAGTGAGGAGTGAGCCCAGAGTGAGGAGTGAGCCCAGAGTGAGGAGTGAGATAGATTTTTCTATACCTTTAACCGCCAAGATTATGGTCACGTGCCTCGCGCCAACGGGGCCACTTGGCCGTCTCCGAAGTCGCTTGTCCCTGGACTTACTCGTAGTACGTTGGATCTAAAATTTGGATAGAAGCTCAGCTCTCCACGCGAGTGAGTCACAGCGCTCCTGTTACTTGAGACGAGCGATCGGATCGCTTCATGAGGTAGTCTCAATCAGCCATACCTACTGAGCTCACCTCGCCGCCAGCATGGCAAGCAGGCGCAATCTTCTCTCGCTGGCCTACAAAGCCAGCAGTCATCCAACCCGGGCGCAAACTGGAACCTCATTCCTCGACGCAGTCATCCCTGCATCCAGGAGATCGAAGAGCACGAATTCCACCTCAGCATTAGCATACAAGGCTCTCCACCGACGGTCACCTCTCCCTCTTCCCGTATCAGACACCTCCCCGCAATATGGCGCCGCAGCTGCCGTGTCGTCCATCCTTTACGAGACCCCGGTGGCTTCCACCGCGCCGCCGAAGAAGCACATCTTGAATTGCCTGGTACAGAACGAGCCTGGTGTCTTGTCCCGTGTGTCCGGGATTTTGGCAGCGAGAGGTTTCAACATTGACTCCTTGGTCGTCTGCAACACCGAAGTCGAGGATCTGAGTCGAATGACCATCGTGCTGAAAGGCCAGGATGGTGTTGTTGAACAGGCCAGAAGACAATTGGAGGACTTGGTACCAGTCTGGGCTGTGTTGGACTATACGTCTGCTGCTTTGGTTCAGCGTGAGCTGCTTCTTGCTAAAATCTCGATTTTGGGCCCCGAGGTTTATGAGGAGTTGATGGAGCACCATCGCGAGATGACTAGCCCCGAGTCGGACCAGACTACAGCAGATCTGGAGAACGCCGAAGAGAACGCGGACAGGAGACTGCAGGAGCTAGAAGAGAACAAGCCCGAAGAATCCAGCCTCGTACAACGAGCCAAAGAGATGCTCGGTCAGGGTGATAGCTATCATCCCAGCCGACTTGCAGCCAGCCAAGCCCTTAGACACAAACATGAACATCTTGAGGCCATTACACATCTCACCCACCAGTTCGGCGGCAAAGTTCTGGATATCAGCACGAATAACTGCATCGTCGAAGTGTCAGTTTCCTGCCCCGAACTAAGATCTGGTAAATGTGCTAACGTCATCACAGCTCTGCGAAGCCCAGCCGTATCGACTCATTCATGAAGCTAATCGCTCCATTCGGCATCCTTGAGTCAACCAGAACCGGATTGATGGCACTTCCCCGGTCGCCCCTCTACGACCCGAATGAAGAGCTTGTGCGTGATGCTGACGACGTCGTGGACGCCAGCACCCTTCCCCCGGGTTAATTATCTTTTCGGCGGTTGTGAGAGCGACAGGCGTCTCAGGGCATGTGTTTGTTGATTTTGGAGTATGTAGGCCTTTCAGATCATCGTGGTGGTCATCATGTAAACTGTGGTCTTCCAGAGAGGCGCCGCATTCGAAATCGAAATTCGTCCAATCCAAGCGCTCGTCTGCAACATCTAATCCAATCCACCCTGCTGTCCTTCTGCTCCCGCTGACACTGTTTTACGCATTGCCTTCGTGGTACGCGTGATGAGCAGAGCGCCACAGTCCAGACTTGGGCGCGGATGGTGCGACGCCGGCCCTACTCACCCTGGCGGGAACCCCTATTCAATGGCGTCGTCGAATATATACTTCTAGGCCAGACCCCGTCCGCTAGTGTCAGGGAGAGGTTCGCCAGCAGCTAACTATCATTGCCAATCTATAGGCGCAAGGCAGCTCGACTCCAAAGCCAAAGAGAGTCAGAAAGGAGACGCATGCGGCTCGCAAGCTATATACATATGACTCCCTGGGTCTAGGCGCTTGGTGTTCCTCACACGGTACGTGCATGAGTTATAGCCACTTTTACCAACGTTACATGGTACGCCCCTCTAAATTAACTTGCGATACCGCCATTACCTACCTAGACTACTCGGTATCTAAGCCCTGATCAGATGGGACTCCAGTGTGCCAGAATTGGCGACGTTCAATTTCCTGACCACGTCCAGCGTCGAAGCATCCACGTCTTGCCCAACTTCCTTGACTTTTTCGTCTTCTTCAACAGCATACGTCAACCTGAGGCGGAGTTGATAGTATTAATCTCGATAGGTGAGGTTCGAGTTCAACTCGGGGGCGAGAGAGGTGGTCTTGTTTGTTGGGTTCAGAACCGCGTCTGCGATGATCAGTGGATTAGAACCTCGGAGAGAGGACTCGAAAAACCGTACCATAGTTCGGATTGATGAATAAAGCAATGCTGTACCTGTCCTTGTCCTTGGGAAGATTCTCCCAGGTGATGCGATGCATGGTCGACTTCAGCGCTTTGCCCGTCCGTAAAGAGAGGGCATCGGCGATATTCACGACTATGCCTCCATCGAAGACCGGGACCTGTCGCCATTCGTTGTTGGGATCTCTGATCTCCAGGCCGGCTTGCTTGCTGAACACGAAAGTAATGCTGCCCCAGTCGGTATGTTCGGCCAAGCGCGGCACCCCCTGGCCTGGCTGTTCACGCATCGGTGGGTATCTGATCAGCTTGAGGTTATTCCCCGGCTCCTTGTGCAGATGAGAGTGCAAAAAGTGGTCTCTGTCGAGACCAAGCTGGGTGGCGAAGCAGGACAGCAGGACAATGCTGAGATCGTAGCACCGTGCCTTGGACGCCTCGATCTTCTGTCTTCTTTCTTGATCCCACCATGTTGGCAAATGGTCGGTGGTCAGGATACCTCCGGGATTGGTCCCAAAGGTTATGCCTTCGGCGGCGGACCACCTGAGTTCGCCGACGGTCAGTTTTCCGTCTGATGCCACTCCCTGTGAGCACTTACGTGGTAGGACTTTTGCCATCGTACCCAATGGAGCGGCCATTGAGCAATTTCGACGCCTTTTCTTCAATTCGGTCAATTGTGACTGGCATCGACACCGCACCAGTTCACGATCCAAACTCACCTGAGTCTCACCAGTTCCATGTGCTCAATAATATCCAATACAGCATGCAAGTCGGGTGGCGCTCGCATGCCGAGCCGCCACTGCTGGGTCCCCACATAGTCGTTGATGGATGTGCGACATGGGAACGAGGTGGGGACAAGAAGATAGGAAGGAGAAGGTCCCTGAGGCGCCGCTGGCGGCCCGCCAGAGTAGGTCGAATTCGCTTATCAGCAAATCAACCATCCACGGGTCGCCACCGCAATATTGACAGTCACGTCCAAAACCCGATGATCAAGGTAGGGAAGCATACACCTGCCACTAGGGCATTCGGTATCACAGCTGGCAAATTGTCAGAGGAGCGTTCATCATTCAATTCACCCGTTCCAGGCTGGGACTCATTTTGATTTCCAGCTCTGGGGTTCTGGCATCGTGTTGTCAAAAGACACGGCGGGAGTGAGTCCTCTTCCAACCAGATGGTATTAGGCCCTCCTTCGTCACCGTCTTCGTCGTCCCTATCCTTGGTCCGGGTTAACTTGGGCCATCAAAAACTATGGTCGCTGTCGATGTGCTCAAGTTCCCCATCTCTACACCGGCGGATACAACGCCGCTTGAACGATTGGTAGAGGCAGGCTATCAGCCTTCTCAGATCCTGGCAGTGGTGGGAAAGACTGAGGGTGAGTGCTGTGTCCTGCCTGTGCCTCCGTGCTCACAGATGGCGCCTCACAGGAAATGGCTGTGTGAATGACTTTTCGCGCACACTGGCATCCACGGTCTGGGAGCCCCTGATTCCCCAAGATGCGGTGACTGTCTTCTCCGGAGGCACCGAAGGCGTGCTCTGCCCCCATGTCACCTTCATTGTGCGAGTTCACGACGCCGACCAGTCCACACCCACATCCACCGGTCTGTTGGCCGCCGCCGGGCACACGAGAGCCTTGCACCCTCACGAGATCGGCAGCCCGGACCACGCTCGCATCGTGGCCACGACCATCAGGACGATGATAGCGGATCTGGGCGTCCGCCACGGAGATGTGGGACTGGTCCTTATCAAATGTCCGCTCCTCACGTCGGCCAAGGTGGAAAGCATTCGTGCCGAGGGCAGAGAACCGATTACAACGGACACTTATGAGTCCATGGCCAAGTCACGATATGCCAGTGCTATTGGCATTGCCGCCGCGCTGGGAGAGGTGGCGGACACGCAGATTGAAGCGTCACTCCTACAGGGGGAAACTGCATGGAGCGCCAAAGCCAGCTGTAGCAGTGGTGCCGAATTGGACGACAATCACATCTTGATCCTGGCCTCGGATCCTGTCGCGACGCCAACGTCGACGAGAGAGACGCGCCTCAGGATCATATCGCGGCCGATGCAGGACGCCATTGACGCGCCGGCCGTCCTCGCCCTCCTGTCGCGCGTCAAAGAGGATGAGGGCGAGGTAGTGCAGCTGTTTGCCAAAGCCGAAGCTGACCCCCACGGTACCATCAGGGGGAGCAGGCATACGATGAACACTGATAGCGATCTACATAGCACGCGCCACGCCCGTGCAGCTGTGGGAGGTCTTCTAGCCGGTCTGGTAGGAGACACGCAGCTGTACGTCTCAGGGGGTGCTGAAGGCCAAGGCCCTTCGGGTGGAGGGAGCCTATGTGTTGTATATCGGACACCGCTGTAGGACTTCCGGAATGGTGTAGAAAATGAGACCGAATCTCCTACTCTTAAAAACCCCTAGGCTCTATGTATTCATTTCTAATCTTCCGCCCTGCTCTTCTCAACATTGCGTGGGTGATTCCGGATTGATCGGACCTCCAGCTCAAATCCTCAGAAACCAGCAAGGCTATCCACTTCCATCGATTTGGCATCGTATGGGAAACTGGACCAGGTTCCTCGCGTGAGATGGGCATTGTCAAGCACTTATTTTGATGGAATCAGCAGTCTATGTCTATAGACGAAGTCTCTCTTAATTTCGTTCCCTTCTACTGTGTCCTCAGCGGTAATCAAGACACCTACACCAGTGCCTAGTCAAGGCTGAATAAAGGGGCTGGGCGAGGCGCCGCGAGCGAAGATGGCAACGACATATCTCTCAGTACTCTTCGAGGGATTGAGTGAAGCCCCAGGGCAGTGTTGCCTCCTACTGCGGGGGATTCCCGTACGTCCAGCCTCGCCCAAAGAAGTCCATGCCCTGTCGCTGCCAATGAAACAGATCCCGGTTGTCCAGGTTGGAAGCCGATACGGAGAGACCATCGGGACCTTGCGGAGACGGAAACGTGATGTCGACCCATTTAGGAAATGGCTCAGAGGCGCTACCATCGTGCCCGGCGGCAGTCGAGTGGTGAGCCTCGCCGCCAATGCTGCCATCTTCAGGCCAGGTGCGATGTCCATTGTTCGCTTGGGAACGGCCTGGGGCAGGAAGAGTAAGTTGTTGGCCCCTGTCATTTCGGGCCAGGGGACTGCTCGCGTGCTCATGTACATTAGGTGCATCAGTTGCTTCAAGGACCGGAGCAAGGGTGGAGGCAGTATCGGTATCGACCCCACGGGCAATATCTCCCGGGGATATGTGCTTAAAGTGCCACAGAGAAGCATCTAAGCGCTGCACTGCATATTCAAAGTGGCTCAGGCTGCGACTCAAGGTCCGTAGGATCCATCTGTAGTCGTCAAGCAATGTCTTGTAAAAGCCAGCCTCTTCCACCGATCTTGAAGTCGCGTAGAGCAGCGCAGTGAAGGTGCCGATGGAAACAAGGGCCCTGCCGGTCGGGAAATACCAGAAGGATTGGAACTGGTCGATTTGGAAATTCTTGACCAGCTTGATTGCACCCGTGACTCGTTCTCGAGCTGCGGGCCGACAGACCTCAGTGATGAAAGGGTCGCAAAACAACCCAGTGAGCGAAGACAGGATCGCACGATGGAGGGTGATCTCGGCCGCAAAGTATGCGAGCTGAACTGTTGCCGTGCTCCGCTCCTGTTGGGGGGCGTCAGGAAGACTCTGCTACCATGCTTTGAGCTTGATCTGCACAGGCTTCGCGGCTTCCAGCAGCGGCTTCAGGTCACTCCAGCCCCTTTCTGCAACACTCGGTGAATACAAGAGCCTCATAATCTCACCTATGATCTTGGTCAAGGATATCATGTGCTCAAATGGTCGACAGGATTCAGAGCCCTCATTCAGATGATCCGAAGCTTCTTGGAGAAAATCATCCTCATGAAGCTCATCCAACAACCAGTCCTTATCTAAAATGTGAGATGGCCTACCATGAGACCAAGCCATCCATTTGTCAAGCATATAGAGGGCCCAACCGAGCCGGCGCCGCAGGCTCTTTTCCCAAGGTGGGATTCTCCAGGCATCACAGTTGCGGTGAACGCCAAGTTCCTGAGCGACGGCGAGCATAGGCCAAGGTTCTTCTTAAGCAATGAATGGCCGCGCAATGTGTCATAATCTTCAATCACCCGGGTTGTGCGCATTGGGATGGTGGCACCGCTCTCATCATTGGGTTCGCGCGACCTGGTCCCCGTCAGTCGTCAAAGGAAGGGTCCCATGTGCAAAGCCCGGAAGCTGGTACCTCTCGACTCGTTTCAGTGAAGGCCGTTCAAAACCCTCTGCGGCTGGCCGCTTCTGGGCAGTGGTGGTAGGTTCGGCGTCAGTAAAGGTGCACGCTGCTGCGCCATTGGATCGACAGCGCTGGCATGCAGCATCCCCAGGCTGTAGGTGACATCGTCGCTTTCGTTTGCGGCACGAATCGCAAGGACGTGGACGACGGCCTCCAGCCAAAGCTGCGGTTGGAGCATGAGGGTGAGTGGGAGCGCACGCGGCGCGCTTCATTTTTCGCAGTCATAAGCGCAAACTCATGTCTGTTGTGCAGCTACTTAGGTACAGCAACCCTTTAGGCGTGCCCTGCCGCTCCACTCACCCCACTCCCTCAAGCTGGGGGGGAGCATAGGCGGGCATCGCCCAAATTGATCCCTATAAGCACTTCGCACTACTCGTAGGTGGTATAACTCGACTGCGGGTAACCTTGCGGCTCTCACCGCAGCCGATGACTTCGGCTAAAGAAGCATGCGATGTTGCCTGTCTCAAGGTCAATGGCAGATTCTGACCTCGTTTCGACGATATGGCCACACAGGGCGAGCCCAGTGTCTCCGTTACAAAGGCAAATTACTGAAAAGAACCCAAGAAATGTCGACAAGGGTGAAGCAACTTTAGGAACGTATGATGGAGCATCGTACAGTTTCCCCTTGTCAGAAGGAGACTCAAACACCCCCAGTAATGATGGCCTTACACTTGCAAATATTCCGTCCCTGGGCTCAAGGACGCACAAGGCGCGACGCCTTTACTCGAGAACGATGTACTTTCCTATCAAACTTTTCAACAATAAAGGCGCTCTGACCCCACTGCGAGAAGCAGCATTTGCAACGGACGCTTTACTTGTAGAACTTTTTGGCGGCCAGATGGAGCAGTTGAACCTACCCTGCTTAGTCCTTTTGAAAATGGAGAGAAACGTACGTTTTATCACTATATCCCAAGATACGTGTGATTGATGACATTGTTTTGGCGTTCCTTTTTGGCAGTGAGGAAAGTAGCCGTAAAAGCAGCGGCGCAGCCTTGCAATCGACGAGGCCGCACAACTTTCGTCGTGACTTTCCTTCTTGCTATTTTTCAATTTCATGAGAACAGCCAGCAGATCGCCGGACCTTTGTACCCTTTTTCCAGCTCCAGATCTCCTAGCTGAAAGTATGGCGTCGTATCTCTCGAATCTGCCCTCCTTAGGGGAGTTCTTCCCGCCAACTCCAAGAGCGGCCGGGTTGGCGCTCAATGTCTTTCGATTGTACATCCCGGTGAGCACCCAAAGGAAATTGAAGTGCACCGCATTTATACGCCCATATCCATGAGTTGAGATTGAACCGACATGTCTCCGAAAGCACCGTACTTCCTTTCTGACAAAGACTGCCACTGCCACAGGTCTCTATTGCGCAATGGACCCCGTTAAATCAGCTACAAGCCATGGGCAAAACATCGTATACTACATCTCGTTTCAATTTGCCCGGACGCTACGCATGGGCTGCAGCCGAATTGGTCGGTCCTATAAACCTGATCTACATCCTGACAACTCTACCTTCGAAGCTCAGACCTCCACAGGAAGTGGCAACAAGTTTCCTCGGGACAGGTCTACCTGTTCAAAACGTGATTCTGGCCTGCCTCTACCTTCTTCACTACGTCAACCGTGCTCTCGTCAGCCCGCTATTCCTCAATCCGAGCATGTCGCCCATCCATGTATTTGTCACGATGTTTATGATGGTCTTTCAGTTTACGAACTCGACGAGCATTGCGGCTTGGCTCGTATATTCGGTGCTAGACCTCGAGGCTGGGAGTCGGCCCATAGTCTCCTTCGGATCAGTCGTGGGCGTCACGATGTTTCTGCTGGGGCTGGCAGGGAACATCTGGACAGAGACGAGGCTGTATGAGATGCGGCGGGGAGCAGCGCGACGGAAAGCGAAGGCGGAGGGTAAAGCGGTCATCACTTACGACAAAGTATACGTGATTCCGCCGGCGGAGGGCTTCTTCAAGCACATCTTGTATCCACACTACGTTCTGGAGTGGCTGGAGTGGTCAGGGTACTGGCTTCTTGGAGGAATATGGGGGCTTGGATGGGGATCGAAGAGCGCGGCATTCTGGTTTCTGATGTGCGAGATTGCGACCATGCTCCCTCGTGCAGTTGTTGGACGGAAGTGGTACGAGGCAAAGTTCGGCAAACGGGCTGTTGGAGGCAGGGCAGCAGCGATTCGTGGTCCAATCAAGATATAAATGTCTTATGTATGGAGGTAGATTTTTCTGGGACACACGATGCCAGCCTAACTCGACAAACCTCGGAAAGCAAACCGAAGATGCACCGTTTAGTCACATGGCGTGATTAGGAGGGCGTCGGATACGCAGGAACCAACCGAGCAAGGGCTGCCGTCCGTTGGTTCGTTGGCGATTGCGTTGGCCTAGCTTGCCACGTACGTAGTGGTGGTAGGGCGTCATACAGGCAATAGTCGCCGCTAGGCGCCTTCTCGTGTGCGCCCGGAGTAAATAGTAAGGTAAGCTCGAAGCGGGAGCCAAGGGACCAAACATCCCACCAGCCCGCCAAAAGAAGTCTCCGTCACTCGCAGCGTCCTGAATGTTTTTTCGAACTTACTCAGACCTTCCGACTTGCTCACAATTTCTCACCGCTCCGAGTTTGTCTTCTCCCTCCTCTCATCCTTTTTGTCCTTTACTCACCTCCCTTCCTTTTCATCCTGCAGCCTCGTTAGAAGGTTGCTTGTACAACCTCCTTCACCGTCTTCCCAACAATATCAAGACATCTGCGAAGATGGTTCAATCGTGAGTCAATAACGAGTCGGGCTCCCATCTGCAAGGACTGACACCTCCGCAGCTCAATCCTCGGTTTCCCTCGCATGGGAGTCAACCGTGACCTCAAGAAAGCCACCGAAGCGTACTGGGCTGGCAAGCTCTCTCAGGACGAGCTTTTGGCCGAAGGAAAGAGACTCAGATTGGAACACTGGAAAATCCAAAAAGATGCTGGCATCGACATCATCCCAAGCAATGACTTTGCCTTCTACGACCAGGTCCTCGACCACATTCAGCTCTTCGGCGTTGTGCCAGAGCGGTACACAAAGTACAACTTGGCTCCCATTGACGAGTACTTTGCCATGGGTCGAGGGTTGCAGAAGCCTGCCACCGACAGCTCTCCTGCTGTCGATGTGCCCTCATTGGTATGCCCTTACTTATTGACAGCTATCGGAGCTCTACTGACTTGTGCAGGAAATGGTAAAATGGTTCGACTCAAACTACCACTACGTCAAGCCCACCCTCCAAGACAACCAGACCTTCAAGCTGTCGTCCAATCCCAAGCCCGTCTCCGAGTTCCTCGAAGCTAAAGAAGCTGGCATCACCACCCGCCCTGTCATCCTCGGACCAGTCTCCTTCCTCTACCTGGGCAAGGCAGACCGTGGGCAGACCATTGAGCCGATCTCAGCCCTCGACAAGCTGCTTCCTCTCTACGAGGATCTGCTCAAGCAATTGAAGAATGCTGGTGCGGAGACTGTGCAGATTGATGAGCCCGTCCTGGTATTCGATCTGCCAAAGCATGTCAAGGACGCCTTCAAGCCTGCATACGAAAAGCTTGGTGGCCTGGGAAGCAGCGCTCCCAAGATCGTCCTGGCTACCTACTTCGGTGACATTGTTCACAACATCGACGTCCTCGAATCCTTGAAGCACCTCTATGCCATCCACGTCGATCTCGTGCGCAATCCCGAGCAGCTCGACACCGTGGCATCTGCATTGGGCCCTCAACAGGTCTTGTCAGCAGGTGTGGTTGACGGTCGAAACATTTGGAAAACCAAATTCAAGCGCGCCATTGAGCTTGTTGAGAATGCCATCCAGAAACTAGGGAAGGACAGAGTCATTGTTGCCAGCTCCAGCTCACTTCTGCATACCCCTCACACTCTTGCCAGCGAGAAGAAGCTCGACCCTGAGATTGCTGATTGGTTCAGCTTCGCCGTCGAGAAAGCGAAGGAGATCAATATCATTGCCAAGGCAGTCACAGATGGCCCGGCGTCTGTCCGTGACGCTCTTGAAGCCAATGCCAAATCGATGCAAGCTCGCGCTTCCTCAAGCCGAACCAATGATCAAGCCGTCAAGGAGCGACAGAGCAAGGTCAATGCCGAGATGCACAACCGCAAGTCACCTTTCCCTGAGCGGATTTCTCAGCAACAGAAGCGTCTGAACCTTCCTTTGTTCCCTACCACGACTATCGGATCATTCCCTCAAACCAAGGAAATCCGTATCCAGCGCAACAGGTTCACCAAGGGCGAGATCACTGCTGAGGAGTATGAGAAGTTTATCGAGAAGGAGATCCAGGATGTCATTAAGGTCCAAGATGAACTTGGTCTCGACGTCTATGTGCATGGTGAACCGGAACGAAACGACATGGTCCAATACTTCGGTGAACGACTGAACGGTTATGCCTTCACCACCAACGGCTGGGTTCAGTCCTATGGCTCACGATGTGTCCGACCACCTATCGTTGTCGGCGACATTTCTCGACCTGCTCCTATGACAGTCAAGGAGTCCAAATATGCGGCTTCCATCTCGGGCAAGCCGATGAAGGGCATGCTCACTGGGCCCATCACCTGCCTAAGATGGTCATTCCCTCGTGATGATGTGCATCAGTCCGTCCAAGCACAACAACTGGCCCTTGCTCTGCGTGACGAGGTTGTTGATCTTGAGACGGCGGGCGTGTATGTCATCCAAGTCGACGAGCCTGCCCTGCGAGAGGGTCTCCCTCTCCGCTCTGGCAAGGAACGAAAAGACTACCTCAAGTGGGCCGTGGATGCCTTCCGCCTCGCTACCGCAGGCGTTGAGGACGGAACTCAGATCCACAGCCACTTCTGCTATTCCGAATTCCAGGACTTCTTCTACGCCATTGCAGCACTGGATGCTGATGTGCTCTCGATTGAGAACAGCAAGTCTGATGCTAAGCTTCTCAAAGTCTTCGTTGACGAGGCTTACCCACGTCATATTGGACCTGGTGTCTATGACATTCATTCTCCCCGTGTTCCTTCCGAGAAGGAAATTCACGACCGGATTGCCGAGATGTTGCAGTACTTGAAGCCAGAGCAATTGTGGGTCGATCCCGATTGTGGTCTCAAGACTCGACAGTGGAAAGAGACCAAGGCGGCCTTGACCAACATGGTCAATGCGGCCAAGAGCTTCCGTTCCCAGTACGTCGCGGCCAAGTAAAGGCCATGTAACAGACATTGGGGAACGGGTTGTGTTTTATGCTCGATCAGTCAACCTGATCCGAGTGGATGGCGTCAGTGGGGTGTATGACTGAGACGAAACGGGTGAAACGACCAAAAGTGCTTTCAACATGATACCAATGTAGCGACGGGGGCTGGCAAAAGCCGATCTTAACATCGGCGTTTTCGGCTAGCTCTGAAATCAGACAGAGAGGGAGGGTCACCAGGGAACCATTCGGTCCGAGGCCAGGGGAATGAATACTGTCTTAGCCATATATTGGCTCTGTAGTTCCTATAGGCAGATAAAATCAATGCAATGGGCTGTCTTCATAGTTAGGTTTGCTGGTAGTGGTGGCTAGGGATTATCACCGAGTCACTTACACCGTCTTGCCAGGTGTTGTCGCAAGGTCTTGACCTTGTGAGAAGCCGGGGTTCTTATGGGGTACTCAGCTGAGGCTCCCTTGTGGAAGCTCGCCAAGCCATCCCACACCGACCAGGAGCAGGACACAAACTGAGCTGGCACTTGGCACGTCCTCTTGCCGAGAAAGTAGAGTAGATACAGTACAGTAATTAACTGACGTGACTGCTTCAGTAACGTGGTGTGCACTGCGCGCTGTACGATGAGCACTGTGTGCGGAGTATGCACATACTCAGTCGTGTACTGAGTACACGTACAGGAAGCTATGCGTCCTCGGCAGTGTAGAGTACACGTACACGTACAAGTACACTGTACGTAGCATAGATAGCATACATTAGGATAGCATAGATCCTTCTCCCGATCCGGAGTACTGGACCAGGTAGGTACGGAGTAGTAGTTGGCAATGGGAATGAAAAAGAAGGGGTCGACGTCAGCGAACTGACTCGCACAGCCCATGCATGTACTGACTGTAACTCCCGAGCGCTTATGTCGCGACACCCACCCGCCTGGAATCGTTGACACGGACAGGCGTGAGTCGGCTTGATTGACTACATGGTTTCGCTGACTTGTTTGGTTGACGGGAGAATTCTCTTGTCAAAGGTGTCGACCGGGAACTTCTGATGGGTGAAGGCCGGCATAGTTGGATGGATGGATGGAGAAGGCACGCATGGTACTCCGTATAGCTTGGTTTTGTATAAAGCAAGGTTGAATGCTTCTTTCTCCGCAAGGTGTACCCTGTCAAGGTTGCTCGGTGGGGATTTTACCACTGTTGTACTTTGTTCTTGTGCTCGTGCTCGTGCTCGTGCTCGTGGCTTGCGCTTGGATTGCCATTTCGCACCATGACTGCATCACTTCTGTCCCCCAACTCACTCCCGCATTTCGTCCCGCATGGCTTGCCCTCCCTGTCTCCGTGGACCATAGCGATCGTGCTGCTCGGCTACGTCGCCCTCGTCCGCGTCTTGCGCTTCAGCGCCTTGCGCAAGGTCGAGCGCCAGTATGCCTCCCTCGTCCGCGATCCCTATGCCATGGACTACAAGGCGGCGCACAAGATCATGCACCTCTCCATGCTGTACGACTGTCCCTTCATCTACGCGTTCAGCGGGCAGTTCTCGCTCCTCAAGACATTCACCATCGCGTCCGGCACTGGCCTGCTGGTCAAGACGCGGCAGCTGGGCAGCAGCGCGAACGTGGGTCGACGCATCAACGACACAGGTCTCATCACGACCGAGTTCGTCATCGGCTCCATGGACAGCGAGCGCGGGTCCCGTGCGTTGGCCAAGATGAACTGGATCCACCGCCAGTATGGAGACAAGATCACGCAGCCGGAAATGCTGCACACTTTGGCGGTGAACATCCTGGAGGCCATCCGATGGGTCGACACGTATGACTGGCGGCAGCTGACATACCTCGAAAAGGTGGCCCTGTTCGTGTACTGGAGGGAGGTTGGCAACCGGATGGGTATCAAGGATATTCCTCCCACGCTCGAGAAGCTGGCAGAGTGGGCCGAGGACTATCAGCAGACCGCTATGGCCTACTCGGACGATAACCGCATATGTGCCGATGTGTCGCTCGACTTCTTCCTCAAACATGTCTCGTCCCCCCTTCGTGGCGTGTTCCGCAAGGCCATGATGGCGCTGCTGGAGGACCGAACGCGGGAAGCATTGGGTTACGCTGCGCCTTCGACAACGGTACAGACTCTTGTCTATCGGTTCTTCCGGCTGCGTGCCTTTGTGGTCCGCCACCTCTTCCTGCCCCGGCTCCGCCCGCTCGATCCTTTGGCGAAGGAGGATCGTAAATCCGGCCGCCTTCATCCCGGCCAGCAAAGCATTGAGCCCTGGTACGTCAAGGACACGGCGTGGAACAAGGTCCTGGCCTTGTTGTCCGGCGGCGCACAGTATCTGCCCGGTCCAAAGTTCAAGAGTGAAGGCTACTTACCCGAGGAGCTCGGACCAGCTAAGTTCGAGAAAATTTCGAGAGATGCGGTCCTAAAAGAGGCCGAAGCTCAAAGGGCTTATGCCGCCGAGGGAGGTGCCGCAGTGCTTGGCTGTCCTTTTCGATTCTGACTTGACGAGTGTGAGAAGCATGTCAAGTGGGTGACTGCTTGGAAAGAAGGGACTAGGTTGAGATCGGATGACTTGTGCGCCAGGGATTTGGGGCTGGGCGATGTGTGAGTGCCAGCAACGCTCGAAGAAGACTCTGGCTGAGGCTATGTTCGGCGCCGTGTGTTCTTCCTAAATCGCTGGCGGCGTCATCGCCGCACATATGAGACCTCTTCACTTCATGTCGCAGGTCTGGAGGTGGAGTGGCGGGGGAGTATCCTGCCGAGACAGAGACCGATAGAATCAGGAATTTGTGCGTCTTTCAAACAATGACCCACACTTGTAGCTTGCAATATCACCATGCACATGCATCCTGGCTTCTTCCTGAAGTAAAATGCCATGTGAAACCCTTGTTAGACTGTCCCCCATATAGCCTGAGGGAAGTCGGCATTGAAAAAGCCTCTATCGTCTTGAGAATGATCGTGTCCATTTCCTGACTCTGTCAGCGCCCTCCGCTGAAATGTCCGTTGCGCAGCCGGCGAGTGACGGCTCAGGCTATAAGAAGGAGACGGGGAAAACCGGGGTATGTCTCCGAGAAGCTCTGGCAAGGCAACAAAATAGTCGTTGTCCATCGTCCAGCAGGAGAGATCTTCCACGCGTCCGACAAACTGCTCGGAGAACGAGTATCGGCCGGTGCTTGAGTCTCGGGAGTAGATGTCCTCAGGCTCGAATGGCCACAGGAAGCGGAAATTCGTGCGGAAAAGCTTGGCGTACCGATCCGCATCCGCGGCGAACTGAGATTGGGAGAAGATCAGTCTTTCACGAAGACCGGGCCTGTACTTTATTAGACTTGACACTTTCACCGAAATTACTTTGCCATAATAGGAGACGTAAGCCTTACCATACAAGATAGTCGATCATCGGATGGTGTTTGATGTGTTCCTGGCATGGCCTATGTACAGCTTAGATTAGCGGCAAGTGCAAACAGTGTTGAGACGAGAAATGGAATATGACCGACCGTTTGAGCATGAAAGCAGGCAATTCGGGGCGACGTTCTGCAGTGTTGATATGCTGCGTCGACTCGATCAGCAAAGGACTTGAGGCCAAGTTTCACCCACAGGGCCCCAGGTTCGAAGAACGTACATGGCACATCAACCTCATAATCCGCAAAACAGCCAATCTCTCAGCAATGCCACAGCCGACGAAGATATTTTGATCGAATTGTCGAAGGACCTTCCACCCCGCATCCAGCGGCTGCCGCGCATTGACTGTATCCCAGCCGTGTAGCACCGCGGAAACTGGTATATCTCCATCATTGGCGTCATCTGGGGTTTCGAGGGGAAACGCAACTGGTCCACTTAACAAATTCACTGTGTGTAGCCAATCCCGGCTATTGCTACCATAGGGAGCCCGTAGAGCCAAAGTCTCCGAAAAGAGGCCAGAATTCGAGAAGTCAAAGTGAGACTGAGTCTTGGTCGGGCCATCTCTGGTCGAATTGATATTCAACGGGTCCAAAGTCTCTTCGAAAACATGCCCCTGCATTGAAAAGTCCAGGACGTCATGTTCAATGAAGTCTTCCAAATTTGCATCATCATCGTCGCTGAAAATCAAAGGAACATCGGTTGCATGAGCGTTAGTGTTAGCCCCGAGGGCCCCCGAGTCGTCTGCTCCGCGGATACTTCCAAAGGGGACCGACTGCCGACCAGATGCGAGGGATACCGACTGAGCAGTCCCAGGAGTCTGAGATTTCTCAATCTTGGGGGGGTCGCATTCTGTAGATTTCCTTTCTCTAGAGTCGGCAACTGGATCGGGCGAAAACGAGGTCCCTGAAGAGCGTCCCTCACTCATGCCGAGAGCAGCCTGTGCGATTTTGGAGATGTTCGCTAGAGCTTTTCGGATCTCGACATTTTCGGCGCCCTTTTGTTTGAGCAGATCGGTGGGATTGGAGCCTGCCGTCGGTTCCAAGGACTGCACAAGTGCTTCGAGATGCGCAATGTAGTTTTTCTGCTTCAGGCGAGATGCCTTTTGCGACTCCCTGTCCGATTTCCGCTTCCGTGCAAGCCGTGCAGGAGACAATCTGCTGGCTCTGGAATTATCCTTGGATCCATTAGGTTCGGCTTCTCCCTTGGAAGACATGGTCGCGTCCACCAGCTTGATCTTGTAATGGACGGGTCACCTGAAGTTACGTAGCTGTGGGTGGCACTGGAAGTGGACGAACGAGGCAAGCGAGAAGGCTGGGAGAGATCAGACCGAGTTCCAGAGCCTCGATCACGGGTGTTGACCCTTGACAAGCGGGGGTTGTGATCGTGGGGAAATCAACGGCTGCGCAGCCAGCGTTGGCCAGCCGGACCTGGGGAATCCCGAGACACATCTCCGGTCAAGGATATCCAGTTTATGCATCTTCTTGTCAAGCTTCCAGGCATGGACAGATCTCGCTGCGCATCCCTGTGCCTACTCAGTAGTCCCGGTTGATTTCGGAGATTGCCCGTACTTGGTCTTTGGAGCTCTGCGCAAGAGTACCTCGTAGTACCGATGGAGGGCGTGGGGCATGTGTGGGATACATGAGCTTCTTCGATAATGGTGAGTTGATCCTCACCACTTTGACGGCACAGACGCCAGGCATAATCAATTACTTGTACCTCGTACTGTGACTGTGAAACTCCGTAGAGACTGGCGTGTCTAGATGCCAAGCCGCTAACTATTGTGCGCCGGCTCTCGACGCGCTCACCTCGAATTCAGCCGCAATGCCTGGATCGGTTTACCATCTCAATCTCAGAGCTGTGAGGTCCGATCCTACTCTTGCAGACATGCATCTCGCAGGTCGAACAGACCTTCTTCTGCTCCTTGCCGGAGACTGTGTCTTTCCTGTCCGTTGATTCCCACCTGGCCGCGATGCCAAATCGCTGCTTCGACATCCCCTACTTGTCGTCATCAGATCCTAATGAGGGCCCGTACGACAATCAAGACTTCTCGACCTACATCGACAGGAAGTCAGGCTGGACCGTGGACGACATCGTGAGCCCGAAGCAGAGCAACCACTCGCAGACCGCCCTTGCAGACACCATTCAAACTTGGCTTTTCTTCGGCCTCATCCACGAAGCGTTCGGACATCATGCACGACAGCGCGACTTTATTGACGTTGGTCCAAGTGGCCAACCCTTGGTCACGACGGCCCCCTTGTGGCGATTGTGTTATGACACGTTCCTAAGCCGTGCTCAACCTGAAGAAAGCAACTGCAGGAAGGATCTCGAGAAGTCGATTGGACTGGCAGCAGAGTCCGTGGGTCGGATACATTTGGACCTGGAAGAAATTGACGAGCAGCTGGAACTGATCCTCTACTCTGTCATGATCTTGTGCGATGCCCTACAACTATTCATCAACCCCGGTACAACCGTCCTGCCTAGTCGTCAGTGGCCACTATCAGATGTGTTGCTGGAGAACCACATGCGCTCAGTTGGATGGTGTCCTAGCGATATCCAGAAAGTGACCAAGATGCTCGACCTACACTCTCTCACCCTTGTGAGCAGGTTGCCTCCCAGAGACCCAGGCTCCCATGACAGGTGCGACGACGTTCGCTGCTATGCCAACGACGTTGTTGCCGGCGAATACCAACGCACACACCACAACTGTAATAGTTGCGTGGAATTCGTGGCTGATCCAGTAGAGATTTGCGAGATTCTCGAACACGGACATCTTCCACTGATCGATCCCACCCAGGGGAGTGGTCCAAAGCTCAGCTTGAAAAGCACTGCTGACGTCCCCAACTACATCGCCATTTCTCATGTATGGTCAGACGGACTAGGTAACCCAAGGCGCAATGCCATCTACAAATGCCAACTTAACTGGATTCAGGATCTGAGCTCCCATATGTCGCGGCCAGCGATGCCTGTCTGGTTAGACACCATTTCCTGCCCTCGTGACTACGAGCATATGCGTGAAAGAGCGGGGAAGGCTTACGATCAGGCAATCGCATCCATGCGGAGGACATACAAGGACGCCGAAACCGTTTTGGTGCTCGACCAATCTCTCCTCGACGTGGACAGTAAGAAGCTGACCCACCTCGGCATCCGCCTGCGCTTTATCACGTGCGGCTGGACACGTAGACTCTGGACATACCAGGAAGGTGTGCTGGCGAGGAAATTGCTTGTTCAGTTTGCTGACCGCGCTGTGGATATTGACGAGGTCTACTCTAGATGGCAAGATTCCAGCAAGGCAATTTTCTACCCCGGTGTGCGGGGTGCGTACAAAGAGCTTCGAATTTTGTTGGATTCTGATGATGAGGACTATGCCGAGAAAATCCTACACAGGGTGTCTCGTCCGTTACAGTTCCGCAAGACATCTGTTTCTTCCGACGAGGCTTTATGCTTGTCAACTCTGGCGAATATGTTCCCCGAACAGGTGAAAAGAGTGTCTGAGAGTGGGAAAGACAGACGTATGGAGACATTCTACACCAACTTACCTACCTTCAGCAAACAGATCATCTTTTGGCATGGGGATCGTCTACAGCAGATGGGCTTTCGATGGGCACCGGCGTCGTTTCTCAACAACAGCAACCTCTATTTCAGAGATTGGGACCATGGTCCATCGACAGAGTGCAACAAGGCCATCTTATCACCTTGTGGCCTGACCTTTGATTGTCCTGGCATACTGCTGGGCAAGCTCAGCGGTGGCTTACAGTCTTTCCTCGTAACAACTGGTCCGGATATATGGTACCATGTCAGCTGCCGGCAGTTTGACGGCAAGGAAGGTCTACCGTTTCGCATAGTCCCAGACCGCAGCATACCCAACGTCTCATTGGCTCTCCTAAACCCTACCCCTTTCCGTGAAGACTTTACTACCCCGGGCTTTGAGACGCGGATATCGCTGATAGTGGCCATTGTCGCCGAAGAAGACGGCACATTCGTTGCGCAGACACTATGTCCAGCTTTCGTCTTCCGCAAAGTCGGGATAGAGGCAGAACTGCCTTTGGTTATGAAGACATACCGGTTTTTCAGGCAATTCCTACGGGATCCCCACACCACTGACAGCAACCACGACTCTGATCCAGAGATCGATGTTGAGAATGCCTGGTTGCTCGAGGATAAAGGCCTGATGGACCAGTACCGGGCGCGTGGTCGTGCCGCGGTGTTGGACCACGTCCACAGTTTCGGGCCCGGTGAGGGTGAGAATCTGTTGTGGGCCGGTACGACTATGTCGAACGGACGTCTCTGTCTTGTACGCGAAGGTATGCATAATATTTTCGAAGGCTCCGAGATCGCATCAAGACAGAGATGGTGCCTGGACTGAATCGTCCGCTTGCATGGACACGTTTGTGATCGACTATCGGCGACTCCGCTAATCGACGAATTAACTGACGTGAGGCAATGCTAACAATTTCTAGGGCGGCCTTGCCTGCGAGCCTGGTGCATCCTACGTACTCTTGAAGCACTACTTTTCGCGGACCACAACTGGTGATCTCGTTCTCGATCTTGAAGTACTTGGAAGAATTTCTTATACTGTCCCTGCGGTTCAGCGAAGCAAAGCGGCCCCCTGTATGTTTGACAAGTAATCAGCAAACTGCCGCCCGAATAGTCAGCGAATTGACCTATTCCACTCCACGCTCGGCACTTTTTTTGACACCGCTGGTACTGTTCATCATGCGAACGATGGAAGATTGTGGAGATTAAAATATGCTCAAGCGAGCCCGACGCCGATGTCCAAAATCCATTATCTGAAAAGGGGATAGCATCTCCTCTCCGCTCTCAAGTCGCACCTCCGCTTCGCGTTCCCTGGCGTCACGCATCTCAATGTCCAATCACCACAGCGCCGACTCATGATCTAGCATCATGCAGAAGTGCAATCCTTTCACCCCCCGCCTCCGTCTTTCTGGACTGCGCGAGCACCTTGTACGACCCCATTCATATGGCGGTGGCGGCGGTCGCACTCGTGGATAGACCTCCTTCGCCAATCATTCGGTGTCACCCTCGATGATCGGTGCTCCTCCAACATCGCAACTGTGATGTTGACATATTTGCCGATCCATCCTGGTGCAGCGAACCAGACTCCCCGCTTAAGATGGGCAATGCTCGCTGGTGCCCTGTCAGTGCGCCACAGCTGATCCACCATGGGGAGCTCCGAGGCTCCATCTCTTCTTGCTGGGGAAAGCTCGTCTGGGGAATCTCCAGGGTTCCACCTCGACAACTCGACCGACATCCGCAGTCGGGATTCATTCTGGGAGACACGTCCGCTCTACGTCCGGTGGTTCAAGACCCATCTTATGACCCTTCTTGATGCCGAACATGGCCCCGCAAGTGAGAGTATTGTCTTTATATACGACTAGCAGACAACATCCCTTTGATGCTATCTTCCCCGACAGATTTTTCTCAGTGATCAATCTAGTCGCCTATTTTCCTGGGCAGAAGAGCCAAGATTTGAATACGAGAAGCTTGATTCTTCGCAGGAACCGGGGTCACCATGGGTCTTGGTATTCTCGAAGACCACCACCTGGACCATGTCCCGGGTACAGCCTTGCTCGCGGATATGACAGATGCGGAGCATCATCAATTCCACGGTATGAAATGGTGTTCTACTGCCTGGGACCGAAGATGGCCAACTAATACTTGTTAGGTCGTGATACTTCTGGACTTAAACACGCTAAGGGAAGAAATGCCGACATTGTGCTCGTCCCTCAACCCAGCGAGTCCCCCAGAGACCCCTTGAACTGGCCAACATGGAAGAAGGATCTTCTCCTCCTCATCATCAGCTTAAATACGAGTGTGACCGGTGCTTGGGGACCTATGATCTCACCTGGCTTTGCACAGATGGCCGAGGACTGGCACATGTCGTATAACGCGCTCAACGGGGGCCTCGGCTGGGCCATCTTCGCCATCGGCATCTCATGCTTCGTCACCAATGGGCTCTCGGTCAAATACGGCCGTCGACCGGTCATCATCCTCGGAAACCTCATCCTCTTCATCTCCTCGGTGTGGGGATACTTCGCGCACAGCTACCACTCGTTGCTTGCAGGCCGTATCTTCGGCGCCATAGGCATGTCTCCATTCGAAGTCCTTACCACCGCCATCATCGGGGACATCTACTTCGTGCACGAGCGCGGCCTCCGTCTCGCGTTCTGGGGCCTTTGCCTGAGTATCGGGGTCGGTGGAGGTAGCTGCATTTCCGGCTACATCATTGAGGACATCGGCTGGAACTGGACGTACGGGATCTGCGCATGCTTGTACGGCGCGTTCATCATTTTGATTTTCTTTTTCGTGCCCGAGACGTTCTACAAGCGAGATCCCGCGTATAACCTGGACCTGGGCACCACGGATCATACCTTCGAGACTCTCGAGGCCACAGAGCGCAAGGGCGAACACATGGAACAGCTCGAGACGACCAAGACAGGCAGCAAGGTCGCGCACCGAGAAGTGCTGTATACGGGCGCAGAAGAGAAGCCTTACACCTTCTGGGAGGAACTCCGTCCCTGGCGAGGCGCAGAGTCCGATGAGAACTTGCTGGCGATCATCGTGCGGCCGTTCGGCATGCTCTTGTTCCCTCAGGTACTGTACGGGTTCATCACCTACGGTCTCTCGACGTCGTGGCTGGTCGTGATGATTTCGGTGCTGGCGCAGCTTTTTACCGGCCCTCCTTACAACTTTAGCGTCTCGGATGTTGGTCTGATCAGCATCGCGGCCCTGGTTGCATCGTTGCTCGGCTTCGTCGCTGGGCCGATGAACGACTGGACAGTCAAGAAGCTTGCTCGCTGGAACGGTGGCATCTACGAGCCGGTAAGGCTGTTGTCTCTGTTTCCCCCTTCCCAGCCTGCCTTGGAATAGTGCTGACTTGGATGCGCTCTTAGGAGTTCCGACTTGCCCTCAACTTCCTCACTCTCATCCTCGGTGTGGTCGGTTTCTTCGGCTTCGGCGCCACGCTGCAGAACGAGGCTCCCTGGGCTGGACCCGTGGTTCTCTACGGCATCATCTACTTCTCCATGTCATTCCTCAACATCGGCATCTACGGCTACATCACCGAGTGCCACAGGAATAAAGCGCCCGAGGCGTTTGCGTCGCTCAACCTCCGAAACATCTACAGCTTTGGCATGAATTACTTCATCAGCGGTAAGTTGAGGTCTTCCGATGTCGTCTATCTATCGTGGTGGTCTGCCAAGCTAATCACGCCCGATAGATTGGATCACCAAGCAGGGTCCGCTCGAAGTCTTCTCGACCATCGGTGGGCTTCATATCTTTATCTGCCTGCTGACCATTCCGATGTGGATCTTTGGCAAGCGGTGCCGAAGTTTCACAGCCAGGAATGCTGTTTTTAGGAAGATACAGCAGACTTGAATGAAAGTCGACTCGACTCGGTCGTCAAAATATGAAAAAGGGGGGCATGTGTGTGGCTTAGGGTTAGGGTTAGGTTTGAAGGTGCTGGTGTTTTTATACTGTGGCGGATGCACCCCGCACTTCTAGGCTAGATGCACCTACTACTATACTCTCTCCAACAGCTGATCTGATCTGAAGGTAAGAAGAGCGGATAGATACATCGACGTATTCCAGATTCTTAAGCCACCCACGGCATAAACAGTACCTTGTCTCTATCATCCTGACCATATCGCATTTCGCGCCGGAGATATGGAATTGACTGCTCAAGACTGCACTCAGCCCCACGCTTACTACTATCGCAGTCGACCTGATAAGCCTAACCTTCACTCCCTCGGCCCTCGCAATGCGGGGTCGCCATTGTCCGAAAGGGCGTCCAACGTACGTACATGACCCTATCTTGGACGGGGCACTTCTGTGGAGCAGTCTGCCTACGTACCAGGAAGCCCGCCAATGCTGCTGTACCCTACGGTCGCTGTTCGATTGTCAGAAACCATTGGAGCTTCTTCATCGGACTCCCACTGCTTCGACTCGTGTGGTCGCTTGAATCTATCTACTGACAGATCTGGCTGGAGGCCGGATAACGCGCTTCTCCGCAATTCGGCTCAAGCGATTCCAGGAAACAACCGACAGGAGGACTAATTTCTGATCTCGGAGAGAAGGGAGGGAAGAGAGAAGAGAGTGACAGTGAGGAATCGCGTTGTGCCACGTCGAGCAATTACCCGGCGACAGGACACTCGAGATGGCCGAAGCGACGCGGGCATCAGGCAAGATGCGCGTGAAGGAGGTACGTATCATCCTGTGGTTGTATTACATGGATTTCGAATTGCGTCGCCTTGCCACCACCACCACCCACACTGTCCGGGAGATAGACTCATGTTCCCTGAATCGCAGGTCTACACCTACCCGATCAAATCCATTCGAGGCATCTCACTCCCCTGCCTGGGCGCCACGTATACGGGCTTCCCGCACGACCGGCGGTTCATGCTCTTCGACGTCAAACAGGGCAAGAACATGCACGTGGCCTACCACGTCGAGATGTGTCTTTTCACGACCTCTTTCGACGATGTCACGACGCCCAAGGAGGTCATCGTGACGTACACGAAGGATCACGTCTTTGACCACCCGGACAAGAAGGTCAACGGGGAGGCGCTTCACGTTTCGTTGGATCCCGCGACCGAAGGCCTGGACGAGGTTGAGATCACGATGCATTCCAGCCCCGTCATAGGCTACGACATGGGCGAGGAGTGCGATGCCTGGTTCTCGGAGCGGTTCGGGTACGAAGTCAAGTTGCTGTACATTGGCGGAAACAGCAGGAAAGTGCTAGGAAACATGCCGCCTGACGTCGCGGCAGAGCAACAGTCGGAAAGCGCAACGAGCGGCAGCGGCGGTGGCGGCAGCAGCAGTACGTGGCTGGGCAGCATCTCCTCGACCGCGGCTTCGTTGCTCCGCACCATGACCGGCGGGGGGTATGAAGGGGTGGACCGGGGCATTTCGTTCGCCGACGTGGCGCCGTACCTCGTCATCAGTACCAAGTCGTGGGAGGACGCCCAACGCCGCCTCGACGGCTCCGGCGAGGTCATGGACATCTCCAAGTTCCGGCCCAACATCATCGTCGAGGGCGCCGACGAGGCCTTCGAGGAGGACTACTGGGCCGAGCTGGAGATCGGGGACGCCGGCGCAAAGGTCGTGCTCACGCAGAACTGCGCCCGGTGCAACAGCCTCAACGTCGACTATGACACCGGCAAGGTCGGCGAGGGCGAGTCCGGCAAGATCCTGAAGAAGCTGCAGAGCGATCGCCGCGTCGATCCGGGCGCCAAGTGGTCGCCTGTCTTTGGCCGGTATGGCTTCCTCGCCCGAATCCCCGAAGGAAGGGAGGCCCCGGCAGTGAGGGTCGGTGACGAGGTCAGGGTCGTGAAGAGGAACAAGGAGAGGACGAGATTCGGTAAGTCGTTGTTGTGTCCCTTCCCTTCCCTTCCCTTCCTTTGCCACAGCGTAAACCAAGAGTTCATAAGAGAGCTGACCCGCGTGTGTGATGATAGAATGGCCCAATCTGAGCACTAGTTGAAGAAATGGAATACGGAATGGAACGTGTCTGTGGCGGTCTGTCTGTCTGTCTGTCTGTCCGTCTGATACTATGCTATGCTGGCGTCCTGTTGCCCGTCCAATATCTGTGCTTGCTTCTCCAAGCCCGGCGTCCGCCGATAATCTGGCTTAATGCTTTTAATGCCCGACGAGTCCCAGGGTATCATGCAAGCCTCTATTTTACCGCCCGTGTCCATGCAATAGTTTAACACGCTTGGCGCGTGCTCTCCGTCCTGTGATTGCTCACCCACGTCAAGTCATTGCCCGTTCCCAATGCAGTGTCGTAACGAAAGTTCATGCCTCATTCAAGCCTACGCATACGTCGTCGTCCTCCACCATGTCATTTCGTCCCCGGCGTGAACATTCCCCGAATACTGGGCTGCCCGCTGCCTCCCAACCTTCCCTCGATGCCCTTGGGCACATACCGACTCTCCGGCTGTCGCACGCCCTTCTCAACGCTGTCCACGACCCACTGCGCGGAAACATATCTCACGCCCTTCCCCAAGCCGCGCACGAGCTTGATTTCCTTGTCGATCTTCCTGCCAGCAAGTCCGCCTCCATCGCTAAACTCGTTGCCGAGAATGACGTGCGTGACAGAGCGGCGGCCGAGGGCTATGGAAGTGTTGCCGCCGTGTCGCACAAAGAGGTGCTTGAGTTTGTGGTCGGAAATTAGCGGTGCCGTGGAGCCATTCAGGTAGATTCTGAGATTGCGGAAGATCTGGGGTGGTGGCTCTGATGGTGATGTAGACTCGTCATCTGGATTGTCTTGCTTGCCTGATGAGGGCGGAAGGTCTTTACGGTCCGATACTGTAGTCTCGTGCGGCTGGTTCGTCCCTCCGTCAATCAACTTCGATCGCTCGGCTCCAGGTTTCGACTCTTCGTTCGCGTTGCTCCCGCCTGATCGCTTGCGACTCCCGCTCATCAACTCCCTGATGTCCTGCCATCCTTCCTCCCTCAATCCCGGCGCTCCAACCTCCCAGTCACCATTCTCCTTGCGTCCATCCTTGTTGAAGTTCTCGCTCCCTGCTCCGACCAGATCAGAAACGTGGTGTTGTCCGCCACGCCCTGTTGCGTCTTTGAGCTGATGCTCAAGTTTATAGGTCCGCGAGTCACGCCATGACGTGCTTCCTGAGAGCCGGTTCTCTGCTCTTTGATGGCCGGTTGAGGAGGAATTGAACGGGTCGAAGATCATGCGTGTCGGTAGAGGTGGAGACGGGAGTCTAGAAGGGTGAGTCGGCATCTTGTGGGATGGAAGGGCGATGCTGCCCTCGCCAATTCCATCGAGCGTGAGTGTCAGTGTTTGTTCATTGTTCCGTTGTTGTCCAGGTGATGAAAGTCATCCTGCCGTGGACTTTGCCACGAGTTCGCGCTCCACAGAAAACATGGCAACACGTGCATTCACACGCAATCACGTGACTTTGCAAGCTTAGTGTCACGTGCTTGTCACGCGTGTGCATTTTGTACTGCTCTGTCTCTCTCCTTCCTCCTCCACCTCCTCCTCCTCGCTCAGCATCCCATACTTGCGATTTCCGTTGGTTCATGCTGTTGAGAACCACTCTCGCTTACTCGGGATCATTTCAAACCTTCCCTGTTGCTAGAGCTCCTCGAGACTACGATACTAGCTGTGCCAGCTGGCCCCTACAACAGGGCACAGTCGTGGCTTGCATGATGGCAGCTGAGGGCTCGAGGCCGTTGTGGCTTGAGCTGAAATCCAAATTCGCTGCTCGCTTAAACGTCCCGTTCATGCTCTTACTACCCCGTCTACGGCCGCTTGAACCTTCGAGGTCATTTGAATAACTGGCTACGTCCGGTCACATGTATCTCGGCGGTTAAACGGTTTCCTGTTCTGGCCCTAACTCAGTCGCTAGTCAAAGCGTGCCTTCAAATGCTACTGCCATGTTGACAGCCTAGGTGCCGTAGGAATACGGCTTCACTGCAAGCTATATCGGGAACATTCACCCAGAATGGGCTCGCTGATGGGATTCTCTGTCGACGACGAACATTTATACTTAGGCTGGTGTAACTCAATCGCCTGCCATGACTGTCTTCTCAGGTTCTCTTCATCTTCTGATCCTGTCACAAGTATCTGCTCGAAATGCGGCCTCAGATCTGGACTGCGCCCCTTCTGGTGGCGAGCTTACTACTAGGAAGCGTTGGTGGCATGCGACAAGGCGGAATGCTCTCAGAAGCCGTTCGACGAGAACTTGGGAAGCGAGACACTGCCCCAGCATCGACCTCAATGCAGACGGTGGAAACACGTGCTGCCCCTCATAGATTCTACAACAACGATACCAAAGGTCAGGCTTTTTTCTGTGCGCTTCTTCAGACCGTGCTCACACTTCTTGGGTTACCAGAATACTTTGTGGAGTCTCTGCCTGAAATGGACTTCGACCTGGGCGAACTGTATTCCGGTGTGATTCCGATCGACGCGAACAACGCCTCTCGAGGATTATTCTTTGTGTTTCAGCCTCGTGCCGGAGCCCCGGTTGACGAGATCACCATCTGGTTAAATGGCGGTCCTGGTAAGTTGGGAATATGTGCTTGTGAGCTGTCAATGACCTTGGCAGGCTGCAGCTCCCTTGAAGGGTTTCTTCAGGAGAACGGCAAGTTCCAATGGGCTTGGGGCCAGTTCACGCCGACCATCAATCACTATTCTTGGGTCAACCTTACCAACGTCCTATGGTAATTCTCCTCGGAGTTCCGTTTCATCTGAGTCCTGCGGCTAACCACATGTCGTCAATTACTCTAGGGTCGAATACCCCGTCGGCGTTGGATTTTCCATTGGAGACTCTCGCGCGACCAGCGAAGAAGGAATCGCTGAGGAATTCAACGACTTCTTCCTCAACTTCCAAACCATTTTTGGTATTTCAAATTTCAAGATCTATGTTACCGGCGAAAGCTATGCAGGAAGATATGTCCCTTACATCGCATCCGGCATGTTGGATAGGAACGATTCCACCCACTTCAACCTTTCTGGTAGACGATTCCCAGCGGTAGACGCACAGCTGAATTTGCTGACCGGGTCTAGGTGCGCTTACCTATAATCCTACGATTGGCGAGTTCTCCTGGGTCCAGACTCAAGCTGTGATATACCCTCTGCTCCAACAAAACACCAATGTCATGGGATACAACAAGTCGTTCATGGCCACGTTGGCGTCGCTCGACAAATCGTGTGGCTATGCAGATTATCGAGAGACGTATTTCAAGTTCCCGCCGGCAAAGGTTCAGCCTCCCAAGTACTTCAACTCAAGCAGCGATGCAGCCTGCGATATATGGCATACCGCATACTTCGCCGCGTACGCAACCAATCCTTGCTTCAATCCCTACCTGATAAGCCTACAATGTCCCCTCCAGGGAGATCCTCTGGGCTTTCCCAGCGATCTCGTCTACAGCTATCCGGGAGTCCCGGTCTACTTCAACCGGACGGACGTCAAGGAGGCCATGCACGCGCCAGTTGACCGGGAGTGGTCGCTTTGCAACGGCAATCCCTTCCTGGGAGGCGAGGGCGGACCACAAAACTTTGGTGACCTCTCGGCCGATCCCATCCAACGTGTCCTGCCTCGCGTCATTGAAGCAACGCAGCGCGTGCTCGTGTCCAATGCGGACCTTGACTTCGAAACCCCCACCACTGGAACTCAGCTGGCGATCCAGAACATGACATGGGGCGGCAAGTTGGGATTCCAAACCAAGCCATCCAAAGCCATCACCATCACCGAGCCCGACCTGCAGTACGAGGCAGTCTTCACTTCCAGCGGCTTTGACGACGTGGACGATCCTCAGGGGACGATGGGTGTTCAACATTTCGAGCGAGGCTTGATGTGGGCGCAGTAAGTCAGCCGAGCTCCTTTGAATTAATCACAGTCGTGTCCATCTGGACTAATGCTCTTTGCCGCCCAGGACGTATTATTGCGGCCACATGCAACCTCAGTTCCAGCCCCGGTCGTCCTATCGGCACCTCCAGTGGTTGTTGGGCCATATCGAGACGTTGTGATGATGGGCCGATCGAGAAGCAAGAATCTGGTTTCTGTAGTCTGCCAAAGTAGACGTGACATGCCGTCTGCTTGTGTTCTCTGTAGAGAATGTAACCTTCCTCCATAGAAATGGATCTCGGAACAATCGCCGCGCCAAGCCTTTTGGAGAAGCGACTTTTTCTCGCATCATGTTGAATTCTTGAAATCTTGAGCCCGACAATGCTGGTGACTCTGGTATTCCACGCCTAGGAAGCATACAGAGGCACGAGTGACTGCAGACCTAGACCTGTCTCTCACCTCGCTGCCAGGTCATTGCTGGGCCGGGAGATGAAGACGCCTGTGGCGCCTTCCCGAAATCTGTTGCGCTTCCTCCGATCTCAGTCCATCCTCGTCTTCGACTCGACTTCCCCGGCGATAGCGACGAGAATACCCTGTCGACAAATCTCGACATCGTCTCCGAGAAGACGGTTCTCCCCCCTCGAAGATACATGGCGTCCGGCACGAGAGCCATGCAAAGCGCTCCCTCCTCCAAAGCGCAGTCCGCCGCGGCCTCCGCAGTCTCGCAATGCGAGCACCGAAAGTCACAAGTCCAGTTTCTGGCGACGGTGGTTTCGGCAGAGAGAGACCGCCGCCCAGGCATCGTCAAACAGCGGCTACGATGAGACCTCTGAGCAGCTGTTCAACCTCTCCCGCGCCCTGTCTCGCAACTCCAGCGGTGCCGAACTCAAACTCCGCTGCACCGAGTTTGACGCCAATGGCTCCGTTACCATGGTGTCGGGCGAGTTCAGGAAATCAGAATTGATAGCCAAGTACGGCCTACTGCCACGAGATCTCCGCAAGATCGACTCCTCTGTGTTGCCTCATATCCTCGTCCGGCCCTCGGCCATCCTCATCAACCTCCTCCACCTCCGCGTCCTCATCCAGTCCGACCGAGTCCTCGTGTTCGATGCCTACGGCAGTACCGACTCTTACACGCAGTCCCTCTTCATGTACGACCTGGAAGGCAAACTGCGCCAGAAAGCCGACCCCAGAAACGGCTCCTACAACCTCCCCTACGAGCTGCGCGCCCTCGAAGCCGTGCTCATCTCCGTAACGTCGGGTCTCGAAGCTGAATTCGCACTCGTCCGCGACCCCGTCACCCACATTCTCCGCGAACTCGAAGAGGACATTGACCGCGACAAACTGCGCCATCTCTTGATTCACAGCAAAAAGCTGGGCACCTTCGAGCAAAAGGCGCGCCTGGTCCGCGATGCCATCGACGACCTACTCGAGGCAGACGACGATCTCGCAGCCATGTACCTCACCGAGCGCAAAACCGCGGGCAAACAAAGAGCGGAGAACGACCACCAAGAGGTCGAGATGCTGCTGGAATCGTACCACAAGATCTGCGACGAGATCGTCGAGATCAGCGGCAACTTGATCAGCAATATCCGCAACACGGAGGAGGTGGTCCGCGCGATCTTGGACGCGAACCGAAACCAGTTGATGCTGCTCGAGATCAAGTTCAGTATTGGCACGTTAGGTCTCGCGGGGGGCACGCTTATCGCCGGGCTGTACGGCATGAATCTGAACAATTTCATTGAAGAGACACATTGGGGGTTCGGGAGTGTCACTGTCGTCTGCTTCGGCCTCTCCTGGATCATCTGTATCTACGGCATGAGGAAGCTGCAGAAGGTGCAGAAGGTGCGCATGTGGGGTGAAGGCTTGGATCATAGTGTTGGCTTCCGTGGTGGTGGCGACCGCGGCAAAATTGGCGGCAGAGGAAACTGGCGCAACGAGGCCATTGAGAGCCATGCCCATCGCATCGGTAGGCTCAAGGGTGGAGGACTCAATCTGGGTGGCAATGCGCATCCGGGCCGAGTGCTTTGGCCCGGCATGGACGGCTTGGGGATGCACAGGTTGAACAATGCCGAAGGGGAGGGTCACCAACAACCGGAGCAATCGCGCATGACCATCCACGACGATGTGGAGAATGTTGAGGACAAGATGAAGGCCGACGAGAAGAAAGAGAAGGGCTTGACCCCGAGGGAACCGTTGAAAGGACACTCCCACGGCCATGGCCATGGCCACAGCCACAAGAAGAAGTGAAAGACTCTCGACTCTGTCTTATCTCTCACCCCTTGTATATTAGTTCTGATGATTACAATGCACTTGGATCCGGCGTACCTAGGGAGGTACGTACATATATATAGACAGGGTCTTGTCAGCGTTCGAGCGGCATAGGTGTTGGTATTGGTGTTGGTGGGCATAAGCAGAGGCATTCGATTGCATAGAGACTGCTATGTAGAATGAATACTGTAATCCAAAACGGTGCTTTTCCTACCGCAATGTCAGAGATCTGGCATGATGGATGGACAGACCGACAGAGCATACTTCCTAGCAGCACGGAATATACTCGTGAGTAGGGGCTAGAGCAAGCGAGACAGGAGAGACGACGCAAATCTATGGAGCTGCTGTAAGTGACTTACTAACGTTGCAGGGGGACTCAATTTACAGGGATCAAGGCATAGATATGGACATAGACACAACACAGTGCATTGTGTCCAATACTTGTATATACTCCCTCGCTCCCTCGCTCGCTCCTACGGTATACAGTAATAAAGATTTTCTTTGTTCGCCGGCCGGGCTCACCCAGTCGCTCACTTCGCTCACTCGCCTGCTTGCTCGCTGTTCTGTCCAATACTACGACGCTCGTGTTTGTCTTGTGTTGTCTCGTCTCGACTGATTCAAGGCGGGCTATTCAATAGCTTCGGCTTTGGCTTTGACTTTGGCTCTGGCCCTATTTTCTCAACCCTCGCCATTACCCGTTCGTTGTTCCGCTCTATTCAGATCAGACTGACTCCTATTCCCTCGACTCCTCTCCCTCATTTGGCGTGTCAGGCCTGGAAGGTCTGCATTGTACTTGCAGCCGCATGCAAATGGCTCACCAGTCGTCATCGTCGTCTTTCTCGTCATCTAGACAATCCAAAAGTCAGTATATACACCTCTCCATACCCATATACACAGGAGCGAACACAATACGGAGGTAAGGGGAGAGAAAAGGGGGGACTCACCGCTGCCACTAACTTTCTTCTTCCTCTGGCTCAAAGCCGCGGCCAATGCGCCCGCCAATCCACCCTGATCTCCTGCCGGCGTGGCAGGGGAACCTGCCCCACCCGGTGGCGGAGGTGCACTACTCTCCGCGCCAGGCACGAGAGCGGAACTTCGATCACGCTTCTCGCTGTCCTTGACCTTGCGCAACGCGCCACCCGCTTTGCCACCGGTTCCGCGAATGGCGGCGAGGAGGGAGTCGTGGCCGTCGGGTCCACCGGCCGGCAAAGGTGGTGCTGCAGGCCCGGAGCTGTTTGGCATCGGAGGAGGCGGAGGAGGACCTCCTGAGCTGGGCATAGGAGGTGGAGGTGGTGGTTGACCGCCAAAGGAAGGAGGAGGAGGCGGGGGCGGCGGGGGGCCACCGAAGGATGGAGGTGGAGGCGGAGGTGGCGGTGGAGGGCCAGCTCCTGTAGGTGGGGGAGGAACTGCGCGAGTGTTCGGCGGCGGTAAAGGCGGAGCATTGTTCCTGGCCGGCGGAGGGGGTGGAGGCTGAGGAACAAAGAGTGCTGAATGCGACGGCGTCTGTCCGGCTTTGGGCGGCAAGGGTGGCGGCGGCCCGGCAGATGGAGTGGGTGTCCCTCGACTGGGTGGCGGAGGAGGAACAGGACCACGACTTGGTGGAGGTGGAGGTGCTGAAGATTTTCGATCGCCTGTGAAAGGTGGAGGGACCCTAAACAATCCACCTTGCGGCTGTTCTTCTTCGATCGGGGTCTTTGGAGGACGCGGTGGTGGTGGAGGGCCTGGGTTCGCCAGAGAGCCCGATGACGCTCGACTTCGGCCTGAGGGATGGAGGGCTGGCCCTTCTTTGACGGCAAACTTGCCGGCGTCTGCAATAGGAGGAGGAGCACGGAATCTAGGCTGGGGAGTTGCGGGAGGGGATGGCGTTCGAGCAGGCGGGGACACAGACCGTGGTGGTGGTGAAGCCTCTCTTCCTCCCACCGGTCGTCTCGATGGCGGAGGTGCTGGCGGAGGGCCACGTCGTCCGGAAGAAGAGGCGCCTGTATTCTCCGGGCTGATCCTTGACGGGGGCGCTGATGGAGGTGGTGGGGGAGGCGCTCTCGATCTCGTGTCGGCTACATTGGGCAAGGCAGAAGCAATTCCGTTGGCCATTTCTTCGGCTTGTTTTTGTTGGACATAAGCCTTGATGAAGTCGGCATTTTGGGCTATTTGATCTTCGGTGATGCCCATTTGCACCAGTTCGTCCAAGATGGGCCTCCACGACGGATCTGCAAGATCTATCCCGCCTGCACTTTGCGGACGGCTGGTGGGTGCTGCGCCCGGGGTGTAAATTGGCTGAGGAGCCATAGCCTGTGGCTGCAGGGACGCCGAACTCTGTCTGTGGCGACCAAAGAAGTTGCCGACACGACTATGGTGTTTGTGCGTGCTCCCGGGCACAAAAACCTGGCCCCCTCCTGCGCCCGAGGCAAACGGTTGCGCTTTTGTCTGCTTGGAGGCATTCTTTTCCCGCTCGTCCATCTTCTTCTTGAATTGGCGGGCCTCCTTCTCGTCGACGAACGACAAGCCTGCCAGACATTGCTCGAGTTCGAAAGAGTGGAAAAAGGTCCTGTCCTGGTTGTATTGGAACGTGTCGTAGATTTCTTGATCCCATATCACGCCCCGGTTGGCGGGGGAAACGTCGACCAATTTAATCCAGAATGTGTTTCCCACCAGGTCGTTCGACAGCACGGCAGCGCCCTGGAGGCCCGAGTAAGTCCATCGATTGCGGTCTGGGTGCGCGACGTAGAGCCGAGCGACTGCGACAGCTTGGATCTTGTTCGATGCCTTGGGCACAGTTCGCTTGACGGTTTCCTTGTCCGCGTCACTGAGGACCGAAGGCATGTTGGAACAGAGGCAGGCGACAGGAAGGTAGTTGGCTCTGCTGGAGGAAAGATAAGACGGACAAAGACAGTAACATGAAGTTGCGGAGTGACAGAATCGGGACAGGACAATCTCCAGCCTAATTGGGGCCTGAGCCGCGTGGCTCTCGGGCTCGGAAAAACCTCGTTAGGGGTGCCTCTTTGCGGGGCTTAGGCTGGAGCGCCCCCCTGGTTAGACGAGCCTATTCAATTGGAGGGAGCCCTGAGGATTCCGTCACCGCGCCCCACATTGCGCATTCAATGAACTGGATAGACGTCATAATCGCAGTCGACCAAGTGTAACGAGGATTAAACGCGGATGCCTTCACAGAGTGGTGCGAACAGTGATATAAGTACATCAGCGTCTCGAATCCGTTCCTGATCCCTGGATTACTTTCCACTTCCCCAATCCTGCATCACCACACCTCAAATCAACCTCTACCAAAAGACACCGCAATCATGGCCACTTCAGACAACGCTCAAGACTCGGTCTACGACAAGGTCGCCAAAGAGTCCGACAACTCCACAGCCTCCAGCCACCCAACTCATCAGGGTCAGCACGAACAGGCACACGCTTATCATCACCAGAGCAAGGGCCCTCAGATCTCAGACAGTGAGCATGCTTCAATTCCCCGCATCACAGTGCGAAAGGCGTAGCTGACCCCAGGTGTCTTCGCAGACATGCCCGAGGCGAAGGGCAAGGAAGAACTCAAGGCCAAGGCGCAGGAGATGAACGACCACGTCAGCAAGTAAGGCACTTCTGATGCTCTCTTGGACGATGCATAATGAGACGGCCGAATCATAAAAGGCATTGATACAAACACATACATGCAGGCATGCATGGGAATGGAACAAACTTGCATTCAGACACGAGCACGTGTCCACCCTACTCCCTGGTGGGAACACCTCAACGTGCCTCGATTCCGTTTCGAAAAGTGTTTCATTGCTTGTCCCGTCGCTATGCGTCAAGCTGACATGTTCTGTCGTATACATTGACTCCTTCATGATCTTCTGGCTCGCTTCTCTGGCGGCTCGCCGCCTTTTGCCCGCACTGTGCTCCGATCCTCCGATTGTCTCCCGTCAATGGCGAGAGTGCGCTTTGGCCCTTCGATGGCGGCTGTAGACTCGGTGGCATTCTTGGAGTCACGCTCGTGCGGGGTGTCGGGCATGGTGATCGAGAGATAGACGAGACGGCGAGAGGCCTTCTCAGGATCCTTTTTCTCAGCCTGAGATTCCTGTCGTTTGCTGCCTTTACCTTCATCATCGACCTGACCGTTGGTGTTTTCTTTCTCAGCCTCATCCCCACTAGACTCCAACGCGTTCTTGTTGTTTTTGGCAGCATCCGCCTCGTCCTTGTCGTCTTTCTCATCCTCTGGCATCTCGCTGTAGTTCCATAGTGTTTTCAGATCCCCTCTCACCAACGCAGTGCCCCAGAGAGACCCCAAGACACCCGGAACCAGGTACAGCAATGCCGGCTGAGCGTGTTGTGCCACCTGCATCACAACCACTGTAACAACCATGCCAAAGAGATATCCAACAATAGTAGCGTAAAGATACGGTTTAGGGAACTGCTTGGCCCGGATCTCCTTTGGCCACAGCTTGGAACTGGTCCAGAATCGTTCACCCCAGCTTCCCTTCGCGCTGGCATAGGTTGGTCGAGTGGTCTCGGTCTTTTCTCCCTGCTTGCTCGGGTGGCCCTGTCGGAGGTAGTGCAGATACAAGTCGAATCGCAACGCGAAGGCCAACACCATCCCGGGAACAACAATGTCTCCCAGTCCCAGCATGGCCATCGTCCTCTTCTTCGCCAGACATTTGAGGTACTCTTCCATCGCTGGCGACCCTTCAGGGGCGCCGACTGGCACCACGCAACCGTCAGGACGAGGAAACAGCAATTTGATCGGCACATCCAGCTTCGTCGCCACTGTGACCATCATCGGTGTGAAGAAAACAAAGTAGATATCGTAGAAGAACAAGGCGCTGAGGATGAGCGTCCCGGTCCATGCTGTTGTTGGAGTCACATACTGCAATGAGCCATAGCAGAAGGAGAAGCCGAGGAAATTGGTGAGAAACCACGGTTTGCCAATGAAGGTGTGGTAGTACACGATGCTACAGGAGAGCGTCAGGCTAAGAACATCAAGGAACTCGACCGGCGCCTTCAGGTTGATGAGTCCGTGCACATGAAGCTCGAATCTTGCTTTCGCGTAGAGAAGGCCCCGAATATCCCAGACCCGTAGCGAAACGGCACTGGGAAGCGGTATCCGTCCCAGCGGTCCGGCAAACGGTGAGCCAGTGCTCTTTCCAGCGTCAGTCTTGAAGCATTTCGCCTGCTGGTCGACTTTCCACAGCACCCCGCTCCGCGAGAACTGACTGGGCAGCAAGAAAGATCTCAAGAGAGAAAAGGCGTCCTTGAGAAACTTGGTTGCGAAGAACAACCCAACTTGGGAGAAGTAGAGCCCCAGGGCCCAGTTCAACCACGCGGGATCTTGGAGCCATTTCAGGATGAAGTAAAGCGATGCTAGTGTCCCGCCGGCAAGAACAGGGAACATAATGGCGTCCCGGGGGGTCAAGCTCTCGACTTGCGTCGATGACGTGTCGTCGCGGTCGTCTTCATCATCGTCCTCCCCCTTCTTGGGCTTTCGTGGTGCGGCGGAAGGCGGTCTAGTCAAAGAAGCGTGAGCGGCGGTGTAAATCGGGAAGATTGCCGATACGAGAAGGTGGAGGTACGTGGGCAAAAGAGGTCGCATCATTTCGAAGTGATAAGCCACTTGACCCATGAATTGAATCACAGGGCCCGGTTCTGAAGCCATCTTGTTGGCTTTGATGTGGAGGCGGAGGTAACCGTCAAGACAGCCGTCCTTTACAGATGGCGGGGCGATTGGGGGCGCTCCTCAAGGAAATATCATGGCAACTAGTTATGTTAGATTTGTGGGAATCATCAGGGAGGATGGCAGGATTTTAGCAGCAGACATGAAGGAAGTGAAGAGCATCGTGGCAGCAAAGAAGACGCGTTCAGGCCTAAGGACAGCCTGTCCTTGGCAAATCGTGATTGGTCAGATCTGAGACGCTGCCAGCCAGCCTACAGTGTGAGTGAGAGTGTCAAGCATCGCCAGCATCGCCGCCATCGACTGAGAGAGAACTATCTCCTCGGAATATAGTAGGTAAGCAACCGCAGTGACCGCCCCTCAACCATTTCCTGCGCCCGTTCTGCCCAAGCGACCTCCTGTTTGAACTGTGGATAGACCCGCAGCGTCTCATACGCAATCCTCAACGGACAGGCAACACTCTTTGGTCCTTGATCCAGCATGTTTTCCTGCAACCCATATTCTACCGACTGTAAAATGCTGCGGCAAGGTGCGGCAAAGTCTGCTCGGTGTTCGAGAGGGGGAAACTTGAAGCGCGTGCTGACAGCATCGTCGACGGATTCCGGACTGCCATTACCGTCCTCCACCTTGGCCGCGGCCATGAAATACAGCCGCAGTTCGGTAATGAGACGATAGAGCTGCCACATTCCATGCCACAGTATGACCTGAACAGCCCAGTAGATAAGGACGGTGTTGGCAATCGACAGGTTTGGGAAATGAAAGGCAACTGGAAACAGCATGCCGTCTTCCGAGTCACCATGAAGGTCCTTGTTGCGCGCCAGCTCCGGCCAGAACACTGGTCCATTGTGGCTCGCTTCCACATAATCATAGACGGACTGCAGTTCTGACTCCATCTCCCAGCACTTCCAGATCAACTCCGTCGCGACCTGTAGTTTACTACGAGGATCCAGAAGCTGGAGCATGTCTCCCCGGTTACGAAGCTCAGGAGCACGGAGGAGAAAGTCATAGATGCGGTCGTATGGCGTTTTGGGTCTTTTGCGCCACGGTACTTCCTGCCACAACGGGTCTCTCAGGAAAGAATATTCGCCTTGGTCTAATGAGTACAGGACCTACCTCTTTGTTAGGCTGTCATTGCTGAAATCATGTACAGGGATGCTTACCTCTTGAATGCGGAAATGAACAAACACTGCATGACCCAAACCATCCACGTGTGCCTCAGGGCCGCGGATCTGGACTAGTCTCCGGCAACCTAGAGTGTGGCTGACATAGCCATGTTTCGATCGGTTCGGACATTGGCTCATCTCGTACATGCCTAATGCCACACAGGCAGTGAAAGTCTGATCGTCAAGCATCAGCGCAGGGTCCCACAGCGCTAACTGCAATTCGTGGAGAGCGCGGCGGTAGAGCTTGATGCTCTCGTAGGTTAGTCCTTCATCGCGGTGAAGGTCTCCTAATTTGGCTAGGCATAACGCCATCATGGAAACCTCTAATGCAGGAGTGATGTGAAGAAGGCCGGGGATCTGTATCAACCAAATCCTTTGCTGCATAGGCCCAACTGTGCTCTTGGAGAGATGGCTATCCAAATACACTTCGAGAAGCCGCTGGCGAAGAACAGGATTGGCATCGACTTGTGTCCCTAACCGGACGAGCGATTTTTTCGGGTCGAGGTGGCTTCCGTTGGCCAGTGGGGTGGCGACCGCCGAATCGAAATCCGGATACTCGGTTTGAGGGTCTCCAGGCCGTGACCTTGCATCAGATTCAGATTTCATTTCTGCTGTGGCTTCTAGGTGGCCCTCCTTGGGCGGCTGGTGAGCGATGAAGATGGGGTACTTCCGGTATCCGACGCATGTTCGTTTCGACTTGACGCATTGAGCACAACTGGGCTTCTCCAATCCACACTGCCATTGGTTACTGTCAGTGAAGGCTTCCTTGGTCAGCACTGTACAAAGGATCGAGTACCGCTATCTTGCGCTTTCTGCAAGTGCCACAACCACGAGCTCTTGCTATCCCGACCATGGCCGCCAATTAAGCATGAAGCGCTGCTCGCAGGAAAGCTTGGATGTCTTTGACTGGTGACGAGAATGGAATCGCAGGGGAGGAGACTTGAATCTACAGACGAGGACCAGAAGGACTTGAGGGAGTTTGGGGCATTTTGCGAAAATGGAAGAAATACGTCTGCCTTCAGACGTGGCCGTCAACAGGACAGAGGTATCGGAAAACGCCTTGTTAGCCTTGTGGAATTCGTGGCGTTTTGACCATACCGCAATAGGTTCATTCGGCGAAGAATTTCATACGCATGGGTGTCCAAAGTTTGGAGGCCAGTGCCAATAGCATGCCGAGTTTCTGCAACAGAAGAACAACGAAATCAGCTGTCGACCTAGTATATCAATCGACGACCTTTGTTCTCAGCACTCTGACACGCAAGGACTGATGCATAATAGCAGAAAGGGATGGTTGGAAACCGCTCATTGACGATCCAAGCCTACGCAATTGCTAGTCGACGCCGATAAAATCTTCATGAAACCTCAATGAGTTCTGCCTGATAAAACGTAGACCAGACAATCGTCAATCGAAGACAATGAGATCTCATCACACAAGTCTGATTGACTCGCATGGTGCACCGAAGGCTCAGCGGCAAGTCAGAAACGCGACGGTCCGCCGCAGTTCTGTGTCAGGTTCCAGGAATTGAGAGGAAGAACACACTGCAGTGCGAGCCGCCCTCAGTCCATAAACCACATCATATTCATATGCCCTGGAAGCAATGGAAGTCTTGACTAATACTGGAGGTTTGAACAAAGAGTAACCAAAGCGCGTATGATTGGAAATCACGAGAAGTGAAGAGGAATTTTGACGGATGCCGTTTTGCCTGCTAATCTTCGTCGACGGAGCTTATGCTCCGCCGTGAACATGTCACGTGAGAGCGTGTCACTACTGCGAACCACTCTTCTCGACTGCGCATTTCTTCGCAAGTGACCAGCGCGTCTTTCCCTTCAGCTTTTTTGCACAGGAGCATCAGAACAGAACCATTGACGACTCCACCGGCACTCAGTTGTCGCATATCTCGATGTGATTCAAAGGCCATAATGCCACGAGCGGCATTGAAGCGAACAGCGAGCATCACAGACCTCCGCTTCACTCTCCGCCGCGTGTTCGGCAAGGACGCGTTCCGACCAGTCCAAGAGGAAGTCATCGCCGCGGTAGTTGCTGGCCACGATGTTTTCGTCTGTGCAGCCACCTCCTTTGGCAAGTCGCTATGCTACCAACTGCCCGCCGTCGTCTCCTTGGGAGTCACGGTGGTCATCTCGCCTCTCTTGGCCTTGATGGAAAACCAGGTGCACGCAGCCAAAGCACTGGGCGTTGCTGTCGAGATGATCAATGGCAGGACCGCGCTGACGGAAAGGAGACGTATCGAGAATGATTTGCTTTGCGGCCATCCGGAGACCAAGTTGCTGTATGTCACGCCCGAACTTTGTGCGCTCGACCGGTTCCGCAACATCATCATGCAGATTCATCGCCAGGGGCAACTTGTACGTGTCGCCATCGACGAGGCACATTGCATCAGCGAATGGGGTCATGACTTTCGTCCAGCCTACAAGGACCTGATATGGTTGAAAACCAGCTTAAACTGCCCTCCTGTACCGATGATGGCGGTGACGGCCACTGCCACAAAGCAAGTACGAGATGATATCTTCAAGTTCCTCGGCCTCGATCATGAGAAGACGAAATGCTTTTCAACATCTACATCACGGCCCAATATTCACTACGAAGTCCAGTATCTATCCGATTCGAACCCGAAGAACGGTGATGACGACATGTTTTCGTACCTGTCATCCAAGCTGGATTTTATGCATCGGCGACGAGGCGCGCTGCTTCGGCACCTTAAACAGCGAGATCCCTCAGCGACTGTACCTCCGATCACCGGTATTGTCTACGTTACCATGCGTGCAACAGCAGATACTGTGGCCTCCAAGTTGGCCAGTTCGGGTATAAGAGCAAGCGCGTACCACGCCGGTCTTGACCCAGACAAGCGCGAGAAGATTCAGAGATTGTTCGAGAGACACGCAAAAGCAGATCCACGCCTATTGCAGGTCAAAGATAATGAAAGCATAGCCGCGTCTTTCAACATCATCTGTGCCACGACGGCCTTTGGAATGGGCATCGACGTCTCCTCCATTCGCTTCGTCATCCACTATGGCCTCCCGAAGGGGATGGAGGCGTTCGCGCAAGAGTCCGGTCGAGCAGGTCGGGACAACAAAGCAGCCTCTAGCATTATACTGTACACACGGGAGGAGGCGACCCGCTGCGAGTATCGCGTGAGGTGCGAGGCAGCCAAAGATAAAGGCAAAGCCAAGTCGGAGTCGAGATTCGAATCGCTCAAGAGGATCGTGGAGTTTTGCGAAAACACCAGCACCTGTCGCCACGAATTGGTTAGTCGCTATTTCGGGGACAAGAAGGAGGCTGCCGAGTGTTATTACGCGTGCGATGTGTGTAAAGAGGGGCCATCAAAGTTGAGGCAACGGAAAGAAAAAGGATTGGCCACAGAAGAGGAAGCCATCGAGTTTACTCAGAGAGAACAAATGAGGTATGACGACTACGATTGACGAGCCACAGATTAGTGAGCACGATACCCGGCAATATGACATAGAATGGAGATGATGCACAGACTAGAAGGTTCAGAGGCTGTCAAGGTATTGGCGCACCGAGTGATCATTTCATTCGACCTCTGTCCCACCGGGTGCCTCAGCTCTTGAGGTTATAATACCCGCCTCCGAACTCGACCAACCAGCCCTTCTCCACCTTGCTCAAATCCTTGATGTACACCTTGATCCCTGTCTCCAACAGCTCGTTGAAGACCACGTACTCTGCCTTCCTGTTGAACATGAGGCTCGTCGGGTGGGCATGCATTGTGACGTTTCCAGAAACGGACTTGAACGTCCCGTCGGGTTGCATTTTCGCAGCGTGCGAAAAGTAGCCCGTCACCAGGCACTTGAGGATGTTCTGTGCTTTGTTCTGCTGCTGGGCGGTCGCAGCTGTGGATGGATCGTCCCCTTTCGCGACCCCGAGCTTGTCAAGGTATCGCCACAACTGGTTCCTGATACTGACTGCGCGCTGCATGCTTTTGAAGTTCAAGTGATTGTCATGGCACCACTTTGCCTCTTTCCTTCCCTTGGTCACAAATGCCTGATAGACGTTCAACAATGTGAGATGATCGCCTTCTTCGGCGGCGAATTTCCGCCGCGAAGACTCCATGGCTTTCTTCTGCCCTTCGTGGTGGAACCAGACGTTTCCTTGCAGGGAAGTCATTGCGGCGAGGGTGAGCATCTCTGCTTGGCAGTTGAACTGCGGTGACGAGGAAGTCAGGAGGCATTTCGCCATCATGGGCGAGATGGCGCCCAGTTCGGCCATGCGGGTTCCCAGTGGAGAGGTGAGCTTGGCATAGTCGTCTACCGCGCCGAGAGCGTAAAGGAGGTCGAACGCTCGGATGAGGAGTTGTGAGGGTGGAGGGGAGAGGAAGTCGAAGCGTACGATATTGTCGATTCCTAGGGCTTTGAGTTGGAGGACGACCGGGGCAAGGTTCGAGCGTTGGATTTCTGGAGGCGTCGTTGCGGGCAGTGAGGCATAGGACTGCTGCGTATACAACCGGAAGCACTTCCCTGGTTGGGTTCGACCTGCACGCCCTGCTCGTTGGGTTGCGGAGGCCTTTGATGTGGGGAAAGGAGTCAATGTTTCGATGTTTGTATTCGGGTTGAATGCGCGCAGCTTGACAAAGCCGCAGTCGACGACATAGACGATGCCATTGATTGTCACGGAGGCTTCCGCAATATTGGTACTGAGTATGACTTTGCGCGTGTTTTCAGCCGCTTCGGAGAAAACGTACATTTGATCGTCGGTGCTGAGACCGGCATAGAGTGGAAGTGGCTGAAGCGCTTGAGCTTGGGGAGGGAGCGTCGATGCCAGCTCGGAGAGCTTTTGCATGGCTGTTTCGATTTCCTCTCGTCCAGTGAGGAAGATGAGGATATCCCCTGGACCTTCCTGCTGGTGGACAGTGAATGCTGTATGTACGGCTTTCTCAACATAATCCTCGGTGGGCCGGTCCAGATATAGGATGTCGACGGGGTATGTCCGACCTTCAATACTGACAATGCGACACTGCTGCTGGTCTTCGGGGGTATCTGGATCCGCGAAGAAAGTTGCAAACTTTTCGGCTTCAATGGTTGCACTGCTGACGATGATTCTCAACTCCGGGCGGCGCTTCTTGATTTTCTTCAGGAGCCCAAGAAGGATATCCGAGCTTAACGATCTCTCGTGCGCCTCGTCGACCATGATGACCGAGTACCTCGTCAGGAGCGGATCAACCAAAGCCTCCCGCAACAGCATGCCATCGGTAAGAAACTTGATCTTGGTCTTGGCTGAAGTAACATCCTCGAAGCGAATCGAGTAGCCAACCTGTTCGCCCACTTGACATCTCATCTCTTCAGCCACGCGGGCAGCGACTGTGGTGACGGCCACCCTCCTGGGCTAGAAAATGGTCAAATACACTCTGGCCGGTTGTGCGGACTTGACTTACCCACCTGAGTGATCGCGATACATTTTCCACCTAAACACCATCCTGCCTGCTCTAGGTACTGCGGGAGCTGGGTGGTCTTTCCGCTGCCGGTCTGCCCCACAATCACCGTCACTGGATGTGTCTCGATCGTATACAGGAGGCTAGCCTTGTGTCTGGCGATGGGAAGTAAGGCTGAGGGCGTGTACAAAGCAGGAATGAAGGACAGATCAAAGTCGGCCATATTGCCTGTCTCTCCAGCGGGTTACCAGGTGGAATGGCAGAGTCCCGCCCGGAGAAATCAATTGCTGCACCGCCACAAAAATGACGCCGCATCTGACGACGTCATCGCAGCCACACCGCCAAGCACCGCGCAGCGCAAGGATTCCCGACCCCACCGAGAGTCCGTGACCACAGCTTCCCCCGGACGGAAACATGTGTTGTTTCGTATCCATTTAATTCAGCTGCCTGCAAGATTGCAGTTCCCCTCCATTGAATACAGTTCTACCTCCTGAGCTGGATATCATCATCGACCATCAAGATGGCAAGCAATAATGCGGTGAGTCCCTCTGCTTACAGCTTGTCCGACTTGCACTGACATCCGCAGTCACCGCCCGTATCTCCGTTGAAACCATCAGATGGGCCCCCAGAATCCCCGACAACTGCTCGACCCCTGGATTTTGACAGCGATCAAGAGACTGGCACCGTAGAGACAACCAAGGCCGATATCCCGAAGCCACCTCCCAAGGACGAGGCTCCCCCTTCAAAACCGCCTCGGCCAATGTCACAGCGCGAACAGGCAGAACTCACTTTGAAGGAGGCATTCCCTTCCATCGAAATCGGTGTCATTCGAGCAGTCCTTACTGCAAGTCGAGGTGATATCGAACCGGCTTTCAATGCCCTGCTAGGGATGAGTGACCCAGATTCACAAAGAGAACCGGAACCTACACCTCCTGCCAAACCTCCTCGACCGTCCCAACAATCTCCTCCAGCCACCACGAAACTCACCCAGCTGGAAGCCGATGAGCTGTATGCCAGACAACTAGCCCAGGAGTACAACGCTGGTGCACCTAGACAGCAACCAACAGGCCGCCGTGGCTCCAGCGACAGATACAACGAGAACCTGCAAGGCTCACGGGTTGGCCGGCCAGGAGCGAGCCCAAATCCCGATGATGTACCCTGGCGTAGTTTCATTGACGGTACAGCGCCCGGCCTACGCTCAGACAAATACACGCTAATAGACGCTGTGACAGACGACCTCCCAGAGATCCGCGACAACATTCGAAAAGGTTTTGTCGAGACGCAAAAGACGGTCAACAGTTGGATTAGTGCATTCAAGAAGAAAATCGACGGGGAGGACGACGACGACGCCGAATTTGCGCAAGCTAACCCCCCACTTCCCGCTCGGCCGACACAGCAATCGCCTTTCCCAGGTCGCCGAAGTGCCGAGATGCGTCGTAGTGCAGACCTCCAACGCTACGATGCGGATATGCAACCTATTGGCGACGACTTTTCCAAACTCGAACTCCGAGATGGTGAAGCACCACCACGGACGTCAAGTCGACCACTCGCCAATCCCAACCTGTTCAAGTCTCAAGGACCAGACCGTCGCCCCTCACCAGGTACGAACCGCAAGGTGTCTTTCCAGGATGGGCCTCCCGAGGAAATCCGGGACATGTATAGTGCATCACCGAAACCCACAGCTGGGGCGACCACCAAGTCGAGCAAATGGCAACCTCTACAGACCATCGATCCAAGCCCAGTGACGGAAAATGATCCATTCAGTCTAGGCGATAGCGACGAGGAGAAAGATGCCAAGGTCATTACATTGAAAGATGACGAGGACGACGGGAAGAAAGTCGAGGATAACAAAACCGCGGACGGAGATGCCCAAGTCAAGAAGGCCGCTGAGGCAGCTCCGAAAGAAAGTATAGGTGCGGATTCGAAGTGAACGGAGGAGGTCACATTGCATGAAGTCTGGGTCAATTTGAAGGCAGAGCGGACATTTCGACCTTTGAGCGGCATTCAAGTCAGAGCACAATGGGCCTCTTATATGAGGAAGGCATCCTTTTCAAGGGATTTTGGGTGGAGTGTTGATCCGACCTCTATTTTCTCCTCACCATCTGCTATCTCCTTTCTGGACATCTCCGGCCTTGCCCGTGCTCCCTATAGTGTCCATCATCCACTCGATCCTCTCCTGGATCAACCTTGTGCCTTCCTCCATGAACTCGGTCAAGGGTGTCCGTCCAGCCTTCTCTTTCGCGTAGTCCTCATACTTCCACAAGACAATCTGGTTGACGTTTAAGCGGGTCATTCCCGCGGCGACGCACTGCTTGAAGATGTCGGCTGTGAACTCGTTGGTGCCGTGCATCACGAGGGTGACCTTCCCTCTCGAGGCCTCCTGGATGGACGCCAGCCTCGGGAAATCCAGATGAATGTTCTCCGCGCCGTTATACGGGCCATGGACGTTCCCGATGGCCGGGGCCAGGAAGTCGATGCCCGTGTCGATGAACTGCAGCGCCTCGTCGGGGGTGGTCAAGATCCCCTCGAGGTCGCCCGTGTCCTGCACGCCGGCCTCGCCGCCGTTGATGCGCCCGGGCTCAGCCTCGGTGGCGATGCCCAGCCCGTGGCAGTACGTGACCAACTCCTTTGTCCGCGCCAGGTTCTCGGCCTTTTCATAATGCGACATGTCGACCATGATGCTGTCGAACTTGCCCGTCTGGGCGGCGCGCTTGATGCCCGCCTCGCTCTGCGCGTGGTCCAGGTGCAGCGACATGGGCACCGTGGCGGAGCGGCACACGTCCGCGGCCAGGTTCACGAGGTTGTCGTCGGCGTACTCCTGCGCCCAGGGAAACAGGAGGATCTGGCACGGCGAGTTCTTGGCCTCGGCGGCCTTGCGGCACGCGATGATGGCCTCGAGGTTGTAGCATACCACGCCGGGGACGCCGTAGCGGCCGGCCTCGGCGGCCTTGAGGATGCGCACGCTGATGTTTTGCGAGAGGTCGGGCATGGTGATGGGAGGGCAGGTTGGGTTAGGAGGCACACTAGGACGGAGGCACGACGGAGGGCTTGCAGTCGCTCTAGTCGGGGCAGTCTGTGTCTTTCCACGAATGCGTAGTATAGGTAAGTGTATTGTTATACACGGAAGAGATAAACAAGTCAATGCTAAAGAATCTTGAAGCTCAAACACAGCACAATAACGGAAAAAGGAAGACTCTCGGCACCGTTCCTGGAGCGGCTTTCCGTCAAAATACTTTTTTCGTCCAAATCGCAAGAAACATTGCAGGTGCCGTCAGTCAAGCATCGGTCGGCAACATGCCGTACGCGCCACGCCACGAGGAGGACGAGTACCCACACCATCTGCTTGCTCGTGTCGAAGCTCAGCGGCCGCCGTGCAATGCATGAGGGAAGAATGATGTCGTCGGCCTGTTCTCCGCATGAGGGGCAGAGGCGAAACACAGAAGCGTCATGGCATGGCAGGCATGGCGGGGTGGATGGTGCGTGTCGCTGTGATGTACTGTCGGCTATCCTATTGAACCTGTCCTTCCAGCGTGCCCGATCCGACCTCCTCTGAACGTCCACGTTCAATCTTCAATCTAGGACGCGTTAGGACTCAAGGCATGAGCCGCACTACTTCTCCTTCTGCTTGTTACTTGTGCTTCTGCTCTCTCACTCTGCAGTCCTGCCATCCGGTCCTTGACTGACCAAAGCCTTTTTCGGTGCGGGCAAAAGATGACCGGCAATCGTCGGCTTTGACGCCGATGCCGACACAGAAACCCAAGGGCTATTAATTAATAGGCAAAATGCGTGACTCTGTGGCAAACCTCGGTTGACTGTGTACCTGCTCCGAGAAACAGTAGCAGGAAGGCTGGTCCGTGGTTCAGCCCTGTCTATTACTGCGTGCCCAGTAGTTGTGGACAGACAGGAATAGCGAGCTACAAGCTGTGATGGAGAAACTCGAGTTAATCTTCTACGGATGGATCAGGCAATAGTTCAGATAACATATTGGCAAAGCTTCGAAAGAGAAACTTATGTGCAGGGCTTGACTGTGTCCTCCCTGCCGTAGCCCTGCGACTCCCTGTCGGCTCAGCCTCGTCTCTCAACTCCCCCTTCTCTTCATTATGCCAACTTCTCTTGCTCCTCCATATACTCGATATACTCTCTCACCGACTGCTCGAAACTGTCGGGCTTCTTAAACCCCAGCTTGTAGGCCAGCGAATTATCATACGTGACCGCCCAGGTATACAGGATCTTGGCGATCGGCTCGTCATGCTCCTCCCGGACGTACTTGAGCTTGTCCTCCCCGCCGACCTTGGCCAGCGCGTCCATCATGTCCTGGATGGTCACGACATGGCCCGGCGCATTGATCACCCGCTTGTGCGAGGGGAGCGCGTCCGAGGCCAGGCTGAGACAGTACACCAGGTTGTGGATCAGGGTCTTGGGCGACGTGACGTGCGAAGGGAACGCCCGGTCCTTGACGGGGAGCACGCACTCCTTGCCGGCCAGCGGCTCGCGGATGATGCCCGAGATGAAGGCCGACGCCGCGGGCGCGGGCTTGCCCGGCCGGACGGTGACGGTGGGGAACCGGATGCAGAAGGCGTCGATGTAGCCCTTGCGCGTCATGTCGTTGATGAGGATCTCGCACATGAACTTGGCCGCCCCGTACGAGCCCTCGGGCGTGGGCAGCACGTCCTCCGTGATCACGGCCGGCAAGGGCCGGCCGTAGACGGCGCCGCTGGACGAGTAGATGACCCGTAGGCCGGGGCGGACGTGGCGGATCGTCTCCAGCAGCAGTCGCGTCGATTCCAGGTTGACGCTCATGCCCAGGTCGAAGTTGGCTTCCGACCCGGCAGACATGATGCCGTGGAAGATGTACGCGGCGTCGAGGTCCGGCGTGACCACGCTTCTGTCCTTCAGGAGGTCGGCCTTGACCGTCGTGGCGTTCTCGGGGTGCTTGGCCCCCTTGGGCACGGGCACGTCGAAGATGTCTGTCAACACCACTTTGTTGTCTGGGTTGGACAGCAGTTCCCGGGCGAGGAATTGCCCTATGAAGCCGCCGGCGCCGGTGATGAGGATCTTCATCTTTGAGAAGTTTGGATGCGAACAAGTTTGCTGCTACGCCTTGGCTGTTCGTTTATATTCCGCTGCCGTTTCTAGGATGTTTGGCCGTTGTTGCTTTCCTTGGTGCTCGAGCTTCAGTATTGTGTGTATGTTAGACCCCTTTTCTCTTGACTTATTACTCAAGAATGGCTTCGATATATGAGAGGCAAATCCTTGCAAGAAGGCAGAATTGCTTCATCGCACAACACACGGGATTCCTGCCGTCCAAGGGCTCTCAGACTTCCATCCTGGCAAAAGTTACTCCGTCGCCGCGTGCCCGCAAACCGTCGTGCCTCCGGTTGGAGAAGAGGTTGTCGGCGTGTCGGTGACTGACTCCGGGGGATGACGGTGAGGGGAACGAGCAAGAGGGGCGACTGGGCGACAAAGGACCTGACACTTCGGCCCATCTACCAGCGAAGCAGCGAAGCAGCCCGTGAGCTTGTTGATACATACCATTCTACCATTCTGTTTGTTACAAGGACTCCATGGTGGTACAAGCAGGCAAGAGGCCAGAATCATCCATCCATCCATCCATCAATCAGTCACATTTTGGTTCATCGTTGGTTAACGCCGCCCCCCTTTTCCTTGGTGAGTCGTCGTCGACGTTTTCTTCGCTGCATTTTTCATTTACATGCGTCGTACTCGTGCTCATGCTCATCATTGTCAAATCGAATATCCGTCTCTCCTGCCGTGAACATATTGCCTTCTCCCCGGATCAAAGTCTCTACTCGTTCTCGCAGCTGAGTGTATCGAGCCACGGTTGCTCTTGATGGTGGCTGTTCGACTGACTGACAGTATGGTTGCGTGCAGCGCCGAGTTTACACCATGTCTAATTGACTCAATCAGCTCCCTGACCGATCGGATTTCGGGTGCTTGGTTTCCTCGCTCCAGATCGCTTGCCATTCGGTCGCGCTGAGACTGAAAAATTTGAGGTTCCCCTCGGAGTCTCGCTGTTTTGGCGCTCGCCACCGCTGAATCAGCGTTGTAGACACCGGAATCAAGCTGGAGCACGACGTGGATTGTTTGCTGTGAGTCTTGTGAAGGCATTGACCATCGGCTCCTGCCATCATGCGATGACGGCGGCGGCGGCGGTGGCAGAGGCTTGGTCAGTGCTAGAGGCAATGGCCAATTCTGGGCCGGACTCCCTGCTTTCGCGCCTTTCCAGTCTTCATCATACCCTGGTCCAGGGCCGTCAAATGTGGCAGTAGGATCCTGCTCACGAACCCGCACTAGAACAATCTTGCCCTCTCGGCTAGAACCCAGTTCAAATCGGCGGGTCCTTTCGTGGCTCATGTCTTTCCAGAACCCTCTTTCACGCGCGTCTGTTTCGTCGCCCCCATACGCCATTCCGATCACTTCCGTTTCCACTCCGGTCTCAGGGGCCATACTGCTCGAGACTTGCTTTTCCTCTTGCTGGATGTCCGACATAGTTCCCTCTGTATCGCCGCGTCGTCGTGAATACCTTGCAAGGCTGACAATCGACTCAACCAAGAATCGACGGAAGAAAGGCTTGAGGGCAGGTGCACTGGCGGCGAATATTCCAACGTAAAGTTCTACAACTGACCAAATCCACATTTCCCACAGCATCCATGTGAAGTCGAAAGTTTCGTTCAACAGCCGATTCATGAGAACGACCCTCACCACACCCAGAGCACATGCCAGAAATCCCAAAGCGAACAAGCCATACAGGGCAAGCTTTTGCTTCAGGGGAATGTTTAGGCCGAAGATCAGCACAAGCGGAAGTAGCGTGCTGTAAAAGTCGCCTAACACACTCAGACCGACGGCCGCTGGGATAGATGCTCCTTCTCTTGCGCAGTGGAAGTTGTGAGAGGCGGCCCACTTTCGACTGAAAGAATTCCAATACGCGTCCACTGGACGACAGATGAGAAGAAGCGTCATCGTGAATGCGAGTAGGTATAGAACGTTGTATACAATTCCCACCCAGGTCGCCACTAGGAATACCTTTTTGAATTTGACACTCAATCTCCGGTAAAACAGCAGAACGCTGGTCTTGATCGCGGTTCCCGCAAGGACAAAGAGCCATTCGCTGATCCAGACGTTAAGCCGATGTGGTGTAAAGGTAGATGGCGGGACGTCCCAGACATGGCGACCGCTGAAGTATAGCTTGTTGGCGATAACAACCATAATAGACATGGCGATGCTGAATCCAAGTCCCACAACGATCAGGAGATCGTCCCATCCGGGAGCTCGAGTAATGAACAGCCGCGAATATACCCGAGCAGAGACGATGGCGACTCCCAGGACGCTGAAGATGATACAGATGTGCTCCAGAGCAGGTCCTCTTGTGGGGGGATTGACATAGTTTGGCTGTGGCCAGGAGGCAATGACCGAGGGAGGAGCTGCAACCTTCGTTAGCATACACGACTCATGCTCATCGAGCATCTACGCACGATGTAGCGTATCCGGCATGGTTGGTGTCTTTCGTGATAGTAAGGGGACTTCTTGATCGCTCAGGGCGAAGGCCGGCAAAGCGAGGTACTGATGGCCTCCGAATGCTGGGTTCTCCAGTCGAATGATCATATACTGGTCTCAACCTCAGGTTAGTATGTGAATGAAGATAACTGACCAGCGCACAGCTAGCTGGATACAGATTGGAGCTGCTGAGTAGGCCGGATAAAGTTCTCGCGTAAAAGAGGCTGAGTTGTCGCAGTTCGGAGGAGGCCACAATCGTCTCGCGATATCGAGACGCTGTACATCCATCACAGATATAGTTCCATCCGATTGTGTTTCGATCAGTATCATCTAAGAGAAGGCCCCGATGGACCTCTGGTAGGATTATGACGATAGTTTTGATCAGCTTATCAGGGCTCAAGCTTCTAACTGACCGATAGGCGAGGATTTGAATAGACCATGTCAACATATTCCCGCCAAGTTCATCATCGAGCAGTGGATCCAGAGCATTTCTCGGAAGAATTCAGCCCAGGTGACCGAAAATCCTCCCCCGTATGAAATCCCCTGGACGGGAAGACTGGGCCAATGTATGAGTCGCATCGAGGTGTCGAGGGTAGGATATTCCAAGAATCTGCATGAATTCGGTCAAAGTCGCGGGGAGGTCCAGCCTCGCGGGGTAGAGAAAGCTCATCACCGAAACGTTAGCTTCAAAAGAGGGATTTTGGCATGACAAGAGTTCTGTTCGTGGTCGCCATGAGGAAGTAGAAGTAGGGTTTCGACAGGGGGATTTGGCCGGCCTGGATTGGTAGCTGACACCAAATGAGAAACCAGGTGAGCACGCCAAAAACCCCCGGAGTGTACATGTCTCTACTTGTCGGGCGACTCGGCAGACGGCTTGCCTCAGGTTAGAATCTGTTTCGGACATGAAGCGAGTCAATGTCGACCATTTCAGCTACTGTAACTGCCTCTATCTGCGAGACGGCCGCCAGAAAACCAAATGGCGAAGGATGTTCAAAACGCGGCAGAGACTTGAACTCAACCAGGTATAAAAGAGGCTAAGCAATAACCCATGTCCATGCCCGTTACCATTGACCAGCCTAGATCGGTTATCAGGGCTGAAGAAAGGGTGTGTGCACAGTGAGGATGAGGATGAAGTGAGTTTGAAATCCACAATGGCGCTCTGCAAGGGTGGCTCTTGCGCCTTGCCGTTTCAGGGAACAAGCGCTCTCATGAGCAAGAGAGTAGTCGTATAACTTGGCTTGTGACCGTGAACTTCTGTATCGATCAGGCCAAGTGTACGAGGTAGAGCTACGACAATAGAATGTCCGAATCCGCTAATGCATCTCTCTCAAAGAAGTATTAGGCCGAGACTCGGAACACGCTTCGAGTGTGGCAAAGGCTACGTTAGTTTCTACTCGGTGTTCTCTCGAATCAGATGCTTGTGACGGGTGCTCGAGAAGGGTGCAAGCGAGACATTGAAACCATCTTACTACGCAGTATGTGACTCCTGCGCTGGATCGAGAATCGTAGAACAGAGTATATCTGGCTCGTAAAGGGGCTTAGCAGCATCTGAGACGTCGAGAGCCTGTGACAACTGCGAGGTGTTTCAGGGAAACTCAGCCTCAACTCCAGCCTCGCATTGGCTTGCATGGTGTCCAGGTTGTTGTTCACGGTCCCGGAGCATATGCATAGTCGTGAGATATGTAGACGAGTATCGACACACTCCAAAATGCACACTTTCATGAGCGGATAAGCGGATCAGCGCAAGAAAGTGAAACGCGTTCCGAACTAACAAAAGATTTCTGTACATTATTTGATCCGTGCCGCTACTGCCACGGTCATCGTCAGTCCATATCCATAGCTGTTTTCAACCTGGCGACGATATCGTATCGTTCGGGAGTCCGCCCATTATCCTTTTGACCTTCAACCAGCTTACAATTTTGCCACAGGCTGTGACGAGCCAATTGTGGTGATTTCGTTGTACAACAAACTGAACAAAAGTTGTTAGTATCACTCTTTGACAATACTCCCACATCAGTAAAACATACCTTGTCAAGAAGTCTGCATAATCTTCGCCGGTCACCTGGCCCTCGAAATACCGAGCAGCAAGATGGTACTTGTTACCCTTAGGTGCTTTCGACGACAACTCCTCTGCCTGCTCCTTCAATAGCCGGAGAGCATAAGCCTTGTCGACAGTTTGTCCCTCAGCAGTCTTCACGCCGTGCTTGACCCACTGCCACAGTTGTGATCGCGAGACTTCAGCCGTTGCAGCGTCCTCCATGAGGTAGTTGATGGGCACACAGCCAACGCCTCGGAGCCAGCCCTCCATGTATCCGAGACCGATATTGAGGTTCTTCCTGATGCCGTCCTCTGTAACTGTGCCAGGCATGTTCATGTTTAGCAGATCGTTCTTGGTGACATAGACTTCTTCACGACGTTTGAAGAGTTGATTCGGGGTAGGCATATGCTTGTTGAAGACCTCGGCAGCAATAGCCGCCAACGCAGGGTGAGCAACCCAAGTGCCGTCGTGACCGGCGCGGACCTCGCGAAGTTTATCTTGGCGGACGCCATCCATCGCTTTGTCGTTGGCTTCTGGGTTGTCCTTGATGGGGATCTGAGCGGCCATGCCGCCCATGGCGTGAACGCCGCGGCGATGGCAGGTCTTGATGAGGAGCCGCACGTACGCGTCCATGAAGGGGACGGTCATTGTGACGGCAGATCGATCGGGAAGGACAAAGTTAGGAAGCTGGCGGAACTTCTTGATCACCGAGAAGATGTAGTCCCAACGGCCGCAGTTGAGGCCGGCCGAATGGTCGCGGAGTTCGTAGATGATCTCGTCCATCTCAAAGGCTGCAGTGATAGTCTCAATCAAAACAGTTCCTCGAATGGTGCCTCGAGGCATGCCAATGTAATCTTGAGACAGGTTGAACACATCGTTCCATAGTCTGGCTTCGAGGTGGGACTCCATCTTGGGAAGGTAGTAGTATGGACCTGTGCCGCGCTTGACCAGCTCAAACGCATTGTGGAAGAAGTATAGACCAAAGTCGAACAAGGAGCCGGAGATCGGCTCGCCGTCCACTGTAAAATGCTTCTCTTCCAAGTGCCAGCCTCTGGGTCTGGCGATAAGTGTGGGCAAGACCCTGTCTGTGCGTAATTTGTATTCTTTCTCTCCCTGCTTGAAGTCGACCTGCTTGCGGATGGCGTCGTATAGGTTGACTTGGCCTGAGACTTGATTGTCCCACGTCGGGGCTTGGGCATCTGCCAGGAGGGTTAGAAGCTGCGGCATCGCCTTGATTCTAGAATCTTACCTTCGAAGTCTGCCATGTAGGTCCATACATTGCTGTTCAAAGCATTGACAACCATTTTGCGGTCGGTAGCTAGTGGATGGTCAGGATCGGACGCGAACTCGCAGAGCTTGCACAAACTTACGTCCTGTGATTTCAATGCGACGGTCCACCAGGCCCGGGGCGGGCGGGGCCCCTTTCCAGGCATCGTTGTCGCGAATGTGCTTGGTTTCTGGCAGGAAGTCGGGTAGATTGCCCTTGTCAAGCTCCTGCTGGCGGATCACGCGTCGCTGAAGCAAAGCTTTGCGGGTGCCGTTGAAGGTTCTGTGAAGGAGGGCAAGGAATGCGGTAGCTTCCGGCGAAAGGATCTTGCGGTATTCTGGCTTGACGGCTCCGTTGATAGCCACGCCTTCGTTAATTGTTTCGATGGTAGCCATGGTGTATATTGGCAGAAATTGGACACAAATATATGGCAGGAGTTGGTAGTCTCTAGAGAGAGGATGGCTGCCGTCGAACAAAGGGAAGTCGAGGAGACTGATATAATAATGTACGTCAGAGCAGCTCACGACTCGAAAGCGTTAGAGCACATGTCCGACCGACGAGATGTGCGCGAGGAGATGTTGCCGTTGCCACATCACCCAATGACTGCCATTCCTGTGGACTCCGACCAACCCACTAGCGACCACAGAGAGCCGGGGATGTGGATGACATGAGCTCAAGAATCAGTTGACGCCGCCAACCAGTGTGGGGTAAACGAAAGCCCAGACATCATCAAAGCCTCCCTGACGTCTGTCCCTTTTTTCCGAGCATGCCTCTTCATCTGCGACATGCAAGCTGTCACAATAGGCACGCCCACAAAATCGACGCCTGCAGCTCGTCGCCTCGAGGGAGGCTGGGTTTGAAACGTTAGATTGAGCATGAACACTACTGGGCTGCTCCAGCAGAACTTGCTGGGCAAAACCAACACGACAAAGTCATCCCACCGGACCCAACAATTGCCGAGGTCCAAAGCCTCTGCAAGTCCAAGCGTCGTGCGGGATCTTCCATTGGCGCGGACAAGCGGCGAAGCCCGATTTGCTCCAACTTTTCAGTCCTTTTTCGTTTGCTTGTACTCGTGCTCTGCTCTGCACCCGAATGCCCATAGTATGGAGCAACCTAGAAATACAATGTCATTCTTTAGCGACATTATCGCCCGCATTTTTTCTCTAGTTCAAGTACATGTATAAGCTACTTTTCGAAGTTTTCCCGATGGTCGCAGACATCTTGCGCTCCATTCTTGTGGTCAATCCCCCCATGTGAGCTAGGTGTACTGCCATGCACCGAGACCAGGAGCATCCGCAGCCAGAGGATCGAATCCAATGCACTGAGATACGTTGCCCAACGGAACCGTCGCGTTCTTCAGGTTGCCGTACACTTGGTATATCCCTCGGCTTCGCGTTGGACAAGCCATAAATCCTGTGATTCCAAAAGGGGCTCCTGTCGACATCAGAAGACGCCCGATGTATGCTCCAGGCGCCTTGCTATAGCTGAAAGGACAAGAGACTGCGCCCGGCGGCATGAAGATGCTATGAGCTTGAGTGTAACCGAGTTCGCCTTTTGGGGTGACATAGATTTGCTGGCCGCCGGGAACAAGAACGCCCTGGATCGAGTGTTAGCCTGTTATGATGTCCCTGCCGTCAGAGGTCGGCTCACCATGCTGCAGACCGAAAGGACGGTGGTGTTTCCAGGCTGCCAATCACCGTCAGCACGTACTGAGAATCGATGGACTGGTATGGAAACTATCAATGTCGCCGCTAACTTACGGGGCATGCACCCTGAGCCTCAACTTGTTCCGGGCAGTACGAGATGGTGCTGCCCCCCAACCAGAAGCGCAGCCCTGCAGCATTCATTGGGAGAAGGTGGATCTCAGAGCCACTCCGCGCAGCAGTGACGGTGAGCCACGAGGTTGGCTGAGTGAGAGGGGTAGCGTAGGTCGTGGTTGAGCTTGTAGTGGTCGAAGTGGAAGCAATGACCGTTGCCGTCAGAGTGCTGGTCACGGTGACAACGTCTCTGATTGCGAGAAGGTTATCATAGCCGGCTTGATGACGGGGAGAGGCGCAGGCGACTGCAAGAAAGAGCGAAAAGGCCAGAAGAATCGGGTGCGCCATGGTTGATGGGTGAATCAGTGGTTGACAAGATCAGGAATGAGAGATTGAGCGGCGTAGAATCTAGTGGCGGGAGCAGAAAGAGGATTTGCGTGATGTGTTGAAGGGTATTTGAGGAAGAAGTGAAAGAACTGTGCACCTTCCTCAAATCACTTTACGGGACCTCGCAGCTGTATTCGTCACAACGAGTGCAGCTTCCCGTGTCCTGAGACAGCTCTCAAAGCTGGTATCTGTCAAGTACCCCGTTCTCGGCTGGTTGTCGTTGTTGTTTTGACCGTGTCGATAGACTCATAGTTGAGCGCAGGTAACCATTATATTCTCGGCTTCGACTGCCAGCCACGCCAGGCCCCATCCACAAACATCGGATACAACTGACTTAGTTCCTGTCAAAGTCGTACCCCATCCAGACTTTGATTCCCTCTCCATTCTTGCTTGTCACTCTGTATCCTGTGAGTATGTCTTCGGGCGCCAGCTTCATCGAAACCCCACTAGTGCGTTGCCGTCCAAGCATCGTCCGGCTTCTTGCCGACGGCGGGCCTAAATAAACTGGTTGCAACTGTCGCCCGCCCGCCTCCATTCTGCCTGGCTTCATCCTGGCAGATCCACCGGCTTCGATCTTCGATAATCCCGAAGAAGGCGTCGTGATTCTTCTGCCAGCGCCAGTCCAAATCATACTCTTCCGTTGTCCTTGGTATAAAGGCTGCCGTGGCAGTCCGCCCCATTCTGAGCTCTTGCTTGGACGGCTGCGTCATTTTGAGATGTACTGAGGCTGAGCTGATGTCTTTCCACAGAAAGACGTAGGCTTCTTGAAGAGCATCTTTCGGAGTGGAGTTGACGGACAATGATTTGTTCAAAGTCCACTGTCCGGTGAGGTTCTGTGATATGATTTGTGATGGTTCTGCCCTGGTTGTCTTTATTCAAGGGAGAACCGACATGACCTCCCTGGCAGCGTACAACGTGCAACATTTGACGGGCAGTCACCTAGCTGGCGGTCGCTCCGTAGATAAATGCCGTCATGGACCCAGTCGCGCCTGGAAAGTCTCATGACAATGCTCCAGAATCCAAGTCGATCGCCTCCCGACCCAGAGCTTCGATGCGTCTCCGATTATTCTGCCACCTGTCTCGTTGTTAGCATAGAAATTGTGACGCGAAGGGGCCAGGGCTAGAAGACTACTCTGAAGAGTATTCTGGGGACCCCGGCATTCGTTGTTGGGAGAAACTCACTCGATCCATGACAATCCTTGCAGGAGTGAGTCTGCCAGATCATCCAGCTTCGTCATGCCAGCGGTTGCTGTTGGCTTTTTCTTGGAGACCTTATTGTAGCCGGATACAAAATCTGCCACGAATGGTTGCATTCCTGTTCCCACGCAGATGTTTGGGTTTGCTTCTCGAAGCATATCGCCAACAAGGTCAATTTTCGCTCTCTTGACTTCCCGTCCAGCCAGCTTCCGCGTCGAGGGATGCATACGATCTTCAAGCCAATATCGATTGACCCGGGAAGGTTGCATTGGCTCTACGCTCAAATGCGTCCTTCGCTCCTCAATCAGGGTTCGCAGCGCCGCGTACAACATCCCTTCAAATACCCCTACCCGAATCGTCCATTCTTGAACGGCCGAGCCGCCTCCGGAGCGGAATCTTTGTCTCTCGATCAGAACGTGATCCGGTTGATAAGTCCGCAGCATGTAGTTGACGAGATTGTATGCGTGTGTTGCATAGTCGACAGGTTCAAATGACTCTTTCGAAGCCGAAACATCTCTTGAACTGTCAGCGTGCACTGACGTGGGGACCTCTCTTGCGACATCTGGTGACTCAGACACTGCAAGGCGACGCCACGCACGCAACGTGGGCTTCCCGTACTGAACATATCCAGCAGAGTTTGTCACCCGCAGCGGGGCCGTAATATGGGCGAAGGCCAAGTTCCTGATACCCATATCTATGCTCAAGAGACTCAAGTCGGAAGGATCTCTTCCATCATTGCTTGAAACATTCGTCACTGCATGTTGGATGCCCTCAATGCGTGCAGCCTTCGTGCCGCTGCAAGGCGCGCCGATTGCGATGGCAAGTCGATGTAGCTTGGCAATGGTGAGGTTTTCGAGCCACGGCTTCCCAGCGGGCATCACAGCTACAGTACGACTAAAGGTGACGCGACCGCTTCTCACATCTTGCGCGCGAAGTGTGAGGCAGCGTTCGGTGAAGACAGGCTGTCGAGAAATGTCGACACGCGACGAGCCAAGACTCGCGAACCGCGTCGCCAACTCGATCTCCAAACCGCGTAATTTCCAAACAATCAATCATCATTTCTCAAACTACAATGTGCTCAAGACATCTACACTACGAGTACGCCCCTGTACCTCACCCTACCCTCTTCCAGCTTCTTCATGGCTTCGATGACGCCCTGCCTGGTCATGGGGAATTTCTCAACGACGGGCTTGATATCGTGTTTCGCGCAGAACCTCAACATCGCCTTGACCGATTGTGGATGCGCTCCTCCACTCCCGATGATGCTGTAGCCATATAACACGAGTGGCAGGGCCGGGACTGGAATGTTGTCCATGCTGATGGTGAGTGGAAAGATCTTCGCAAATGGAGCAAGAATCGGAAGATACCTTTCCACGATTAGCATTGACTCAATCATTCGGCCCTTGTCAGACTTACAGAGAGAGATCGGGCAGGACCGAAGTCGTGATCAACAAGCAATCCACAGGCTCAATCCCTTCGAATTTGGTGACATGCTTCGTGGCATAGAATTCGCTGGCCCCGAACTGGAACGCCTCTTCTTTCTTCGATTCGGTTCCGCTGAAGACAACGGCTTCCATACCCATCTTCGACACCATTTGTATGGCTAGATGCCCCAGACCTCCGATCCCTACAACATGTTATTTGACTAGAACCGGCGCTTCGAGCAGGGGACTGACCTATAATACCAATGCGATCGCCCGCTTTGAAGCCATGCTCGTACAACGGGCCCCAGACAGCTGGCCACGGAAGCGATTAGCACACCATCGCTCAGAGTTGGTGGTGCGGGCACAAGAAGAGAAAACGCTTACTGGCGCCACCACACATCAATGGCCCTGCAGACTCGGAAGCGATCTCATCCGGGATTTTGAACAGAGCCGTCACATCCCAAGCCACGCCGGTACCGAAGCAACCTTGGTCCTGATTGGAGGACCCGAATTGTTCGCTGTTTTGGCACTTGAAATGCTGGCCTGAAGGCGAGGTTAGCTTCGGGATCGCTCAACTCTGGATAGCACTTTTGATATGGCTCGCTCACGGCATGATTGAGCCTGGCAGCGGAGTGCTTGTGAAGGAGCTGCTAAGACAGAGGGCAATGTTGAGTTACGCACCGGTAAGACATGGCTTGCAATATCCACAGAAGCGCCTACTTTGCTGTCAGCATTCAAGAACTGCATCAAGACTGTACAAAGATTCGCAGCTGCCAGCACCTGCTACACGCTTCGGGTATCACTTACTGCATCCACTGCGGATCTCAGTTAGCCTGTATCGAGATCGACAGAACAGGACCCAAGTCCTTGCAGGGCGTGGGAGCACTCACACCCATACCAACACGATCGCCCACTCTCAAATCCGATATCTGCTCGACCAGGCTTCCGACCTCCTTGATAACCCCCACGCCTTCATGGCCGAGCCCCTGGTCCGCATGCTTGTAATGCTCGTCCGTCTGAGAGTGTTAGTCGAAGTCTACAAATTGCACGACTTTCGAGCCACCAGGAAGACTCACACCACAAACACCACAATGCGATAGTTCGACCAGAGCCTGGGTCGGACCAACGTCGCGTTGCCCCCTGGCCTCCACGATCTCTCCAGATTTTGACCCTTTGAAAACAGTGAATTCGATACCCATGGTTGCTTGTGCAGATTCTTCTCTGGGATGGTGGGTGAATATTCGTAGGTGGGATCGACTCTGGCACGATGCTTGAACTGAGAGTCCGTGGGCCTCTTTATATTGTTTTCTCTCTGCCAGAGATGCAGACAAGCCGCTCCACGGCCCTCATGCGAAGATTCATGCCTGCTGGATTAGTCCGAGCTGCATGAGGTTGCACCGCAGCTGGAACAAAACGCCACGATATCTGCAGTATGACGGACATCAAGACATGACTCCTAACGTCTCTGTGAGTTTGAGATCTCTTTACCATGGTGACAGACAACTGAATACCGGCCGCCACAACTCCCTTTGCTAATTGCTACATTCGGCAAGAGGCAAATGATTGGCCAGCGCCGTCGGAAACCAGCATTTGGCTTCGGCTCGTGACTAAGCTGGGCGACGAGTCCTTCACAATCGTGCTCATTAAAGTAGGTGGACCAGATGCTGTTCAGGGAAATTGCGGTCTTCGAATGGAATAATGCGGGCCGCAGCAAACTGTAGTCAAAGGAGAGTGATCTGATTACCACTCATGCGGCTGCCGTGGCGTCCAGCCTTAGCCTGCATACAACCCGAGAAGAGCCAGCGCAACCCAGGGAGGGTCTGTGGAACAGCGGGCGTCTACGATGGGGCTGCTTAAGTAGAACATGGGTCACGGCAACGACGGTGCCTCGTCACGACTATGAGGAGTATGACACAGCTGGACAGAAAACTCTCAAAGCGAAACGAGGCACCCAACATCGTGCCGAAGCCAAATCCGGCGCCGTGCCGGCAAGCTCAAGGCCTTCCCTGCAGCTGTTGCAGTTCCTGCAAAGGAGGAATATCTTCGAGCATGCCAGGTTGCAACTGATCCCACAAAATCCCAGACAGGGGCTTGTGAACCGAACCCTGAACCTCTATCGCTTCGGTTGGCGTGATGATATGGTCACAGACAGTGTCAAAGATCTCCGGTTTTAACTCCTCATCCAGGACCTGGCAGCCATGAACCACGGCAGCGCAAGGGACAGAGGAATCGACAACATGGACACTAGTCAGCATCCCCCATTCGAGATCGAAGAAGCCGTGTCCTTTCCCAAACCTGATACCAGCTTGATTGATCGCCCCCGTGCCCGTCACCATCAAGTCCACACGCAGATCATGCCGTTGCATCTCAGCAAGTGTCAAATGTCTCCCAAGTCCTGGCTTCTCCATGGTGTCTAAGAAACTCGCAAGCTTTCTTGCCTCTGGTGTCGTGATGATAGCCGGATCCAGCAACCAGAACCCCCTTCTGATAGCATAGGTGGTCACCAGTACTTTCTTGCCATCCTGAAGAGCTCGGAATCGAAGCTGTTCAAGACAGTTGTCCGGCGTTATGAACACTACTTTGGCGTGAGTGTAGCAGGGCAGAGACGCGAGTCGCTCAGTAGCAGCGTCAGATCCATGGAAATCCGCGATAAAGCTGGAGAAGTCAAAGTGGAACCGCGAGTCTGGAATGGCAACCTCTCGCAGTCGTGGCCAAACCCGTTGCCGAATGCTGTCCTTGTGATCAGTAGCCATGGCTATCTTGAAGGCTGCCAAATCGTCGCCTTCTTTCTCTGGGCAAAGCACTATTGGAAAACGATACCCGCGGATGGACTGTGCTAGTCAACCATTTCTGACCCGGATTTCACTTTGGGAGCGGGCGAGGTGAGCGAGAAGCGAGAACTTACAGGGCGACGGCGTCTTCTCCGCACACGGTCTTCAGTCCATGCGGAGAATGATCCCACGGTGTCCAGTATCACATTCACCCCGCCATCCAGTGCATGATGAACCCAGCATCTCAATAACATCTTCGACGAAGCAGCAGTATGGAGCCGCTAATAAGTCGGGTTGAATGGCCCCAGGCAGAGATATAGTCCGTCCAGCCAGGCAGCAGATGGAAGGTCCAGGCTTCATGTCGCTATATGCCTTTGGAGAAAGTAGTTCCGAAGATCTGAGCCTCGAATATCGACGCAGGTTGTTCCCACAGTGCAAGATGGATTACCCCTGCCGACCTATCCACTGCCATCGACGCTGTTTCCGCTCACAGGCATGAACAATTGGTCTCTCCACCTTTGGCCTGTACCGAATGGAGTATCATTCCGGCCAACGCGGTACGCTTTCGAAGAAATTAGCTTCCAACGCTGGCACCACACCGGTGACTGTTCAAGTCCCATCGAACGGAATGGCAATGAATCCATGCAGATCTTTGACCTCGGCGACGAGAAAACTACCTGCCACGACAAATATCAAACTTGTCGCATCGACATCTCCATAGTCTTCTCCAGACCTCGCAGTTTGCGTTTGACAAAGTTGCACACTATTCTCCCTGATAGCGACAATGGGTGCCCTCATCACTCTCCGTGGCCCTAAGCTCTACTGGCTGATGAATTTCATCTGCGGCACCAGTTTTATGGTAAGCTCTGGTGGCCGGCTTTGTAGCATCTCTCTCGGATTCTGGCAGTGCAACGTTACTGACTTCGGGTACAACAGGGGCGTTCTCTTGCATAGACCCTTCCTCGACGCCATCGACAATCCGACGGGAGAAGTGTGATACCCTGGATCTCGAGCTCCTACTCCTGGTCAGCATGCATCACTTGTGCCATCGTGGCGACATTCTCATTCAAAATCGGTCGGCGAGGAACCATCATCCTGGGAAACGTCGCTGCCGTGATCAGTTCGATCATTCAGGTGACCGCGAACTCAGTTGCACAACTCACCGTAAGCAGTCGAGTCATTCTTTAGACAACATGCTTGATGGAATATTTGCGGTTTATTCACTTGCGATCAAGTATTGTTGACTCGCCCTATCTCACATAGGTCGGCGAGTGATCACAGGTTCTGCCATCGGCTGCATTTCGAGCGCTGTCCCTACCCACCTTGCAGAAACTGGAGTGAAAATCGGTGACCGTAGCCCAGCCATGCCTTCAACGCGATCATGCTCATATCCGGCGTCCCGTTGGTGTACTGGATTGACTATGGTTGTACCAAATCCAGCGGGCAGCGGAGGTGGCGTGTTCCCATCGCCTTCCAGTGCATATTCGCCATTATCGCGGGAGTGTGCATGTTCTTCCTGCCCGACCACCCCCGTTACTACTACGCATCCTCAGCGGAGTGGGCGCTCGTGCTTCGGTGGTCAGTCTTCTTGCCGGGGTGCTTAACGTCTTCTTCGTCCTGGGCCGCATACCGCTGTACTTTACAATCGAACGAGTTGGCCGGCGCTCCGTCCTCCTGTACGGAGCGTGCGTCATGTCCGTCCTCATTCTCATCTTTACTGTGCTGCAGGCCGTCCCTGCGACGACATCCATCCAGTGGGCGGGTGTTGGCATCATCTTGCTCTCCTCTTTGTGTTCGGGCACGCGTGGCAAGGCTGCGTCTGGCTCTATTGCTCGGAGATTGCTCCGCTTGAGTATTGACACATCGGCGGTGCTTTTACCGGATTCGGCGAGTGACTGGAAGTTCTGGCTGTGGGTGCTCAGTGGGAGCCTCGTCTTCATCGCCTGTGTTTCCTCCCTGTGCCCCGAGACAGGCGGGAAGACGTTGGAGTAGGTGGATTACCTGTTCATCAAGAGTGGATTTGTGAGTGGCATGAAGAAGGCCGAGCAGGACGAAGAGGAAGGAGGGGAGAAGCGGATCGAGGAATGGATTGAAATGAAGGCATAGGTGGTGAAGACCGCCATCACTGTCTGATCTCCAGCAGATGCCCTCAGAAAGCGCTGGCGATCCAGACACGGCATCTTCGAAGCCTACTCAGTCCTCGGTCGGATCAGGCCTCGGTGGGATCCTCAGCCTCAGTCGGATGATCGGCTGCATGCGCGTCCTTGCCCTCAGGTAGACCCGCTATGGTGGCTCTATCACCATAGTCCAGACCCTGATCGGCCCCAGCTGATCTTTGACATACCCCTCGACGGACGTCTCTCGTCGCTGCTTGGCCGAGACCAAGATGTCGGCTCAACAATGATACATGCGGGGGTTCCAGAGTTGTCACTCAGACCATCGCCGTCGCTGAAACGCTCTAGCAGACTGGTACCAGCGTTGTCGTTTGCAGACTCTTCACGAATGAGTTTCAGAACGTCAAACACCAGTCAGCCCACTCCGTGTCCAAGGCTGTACTGAGTAGGTCACATTGCACGGGGACAATTGGCATTCCACGGTCTTCGCTCGCTTTATCCACTGGCTTCACCACCAGCGTGGACAGAGAGGTGGAACGAAGTTTGGGCAAATAAATGGAATGCAGGTGGCGACTTACTTCCTAGGGCGAGGTGTTGCCTATCACAGTCGACCTGGAAACATCCAACCTCCGCCGTCACACGCACTGCCCCCCAAGACTGGGAGGCCGGAGGATTCAATCACACTCCTTCAGCATCTCCTCCTTAGCATTTCCTCATTCCACGCGCCTCCGTCCCTTCCACATTGACTGTGATGCGTATGAAACGTGTGGTTTTTCTTGACTCAGGCTGTTTCGAACTTCTGAATCATAGAGGCAGTACGTACTTTCTGCGTCTGCGTGTCAGTTCAGCCTGATCCACTGGAGCTCTTGACATGCTAGCTTCCCCGAGCTACCTACCTCTTTCTCAGAGGATGGCTCTCGATGTTGACTCCGGTGTTGCTTCAGCACAGTCGAAGTCTTCGGCCGTTTCCTGCCGCCTATCGATCGCCTCACTGCCCTCGACTCGAGTCCTAGGCTTCGTCAAGTGTTCCCGAATCTCTCCACGGATGGCTCCTACAGCAGCGAGCGCTGTCTCCGAACAAACTGGTCGGTTGAGGGCATGAAGACCGTCCTGGGGATCATGATCCTAAAAGTGGTAGATAGTTCGTTTGCCTGCCAATGTCACCACGATCCGACCCATAATCATCAGGGATGCCACTCTCTACAAGGTCAGCAGAGCAAGAAAGTCCGGGCGGAAGATGTCGAGGGAAGAGACGGCACCTGAGGCCCAGAGAGCCGTCGCATACGGATCAGATCAGATGTGTGGGAAAGACATACCAACGATTGCCATCGAACGGAGACAGTGTACAATGCTTGCCTTTCGACAGCGATCGATTGCAGGCCGATATCCTCAAATATGGAGAGCCGCCTTCATTCTTGCGGGACGGACCCAAACGAAACATGCTGTTGTATCTTTTCTCGTTCTTCGATCCACGCATACGCGACCGTTAGAAGCAGGAGGATTCCGTTCGTCTGGCTTTGTGTTGGGAGCGCCTCAGCTCGCCGTTTTGTCTGCGAGCGCTTCAGGGTTATGGGTGGAGACAAGGACTACAGGTCAATAGACGGCTGGTCTGGTGTTCCATGTATTGCTCCGCGAGGCGAGGGTCGAGGAGGAATCGCATAGTTTCATATTCGAGGTGCGTGTGAAGCAAGCCACGAGGATACACACCCAAGCAACACTTCTAGCGCTCCATCCGATCGGGCCCGAGCGCAGATATATACCAGGGACTGGTGGCGGCAAGAGACATCAGATGAGCTGCTTTGAGAGGGCCGAAGAGATCACAATGGGGACGTAGCGACAGAAGACTTGATTGTTTACTTGGTGGGCTGTCGTTCGGAGAGCACGAACGCTGTTGTATATGTGTGTAGTCTATAAGCGAAGGGTGGAATGAGAAGGCATTGCCAAATGATAGCCATGAGATCAAGCAGGTCTTGAGTGAATGTAGTCAACACTCGACGTCCACATGAATGTATGTATTTCCCGCGTCGTGGGTGACTCTGTGATCTTGGAACATAAACGATAATGACCGCTCGTCCAATCTGTGCCGTCGGTCCGGATGACAGGACAGCGACAGCGACAGCGACAACGAGAGCAAGAGCAAGAAGGTGTGGCCGTCGAGCACATACCGCGAATGACTGGCTGACATTTTTATCCCGAGGCTTGCGAGTTGCTGCTCTCGTCCATCGTCTGTCACCCCGCACTCGACAATTACACTGATATGTAATTAATAATTCATATGTACACAGAGGAGATTTATCAACGACCAGAATCAACCCGTGGCTACTCTCCCATCCCATGCTCTTGACCAGACCCTACGGACTCGCACGCTCGTCTACTACTCATATTCGCTATCTTCCCATCGTTCTCCGGCCGACGCGGACGTTCAGTGGAAAAGGCAGGATATCGTCGTCGTCGATAATGTCGTCAGCAGCAGAGTTCCCCCCTCCCCAGCTCAAGGCCGCGGCCGAGGAAGTGGCCTCTCTTCTCAAATCACGGGGCGAGACCATCTGCGTGGCTGAGACGGCGGCTGGCGGGCTGATCAGTTCGGCTTTGCTCGCGACGCCGGGCGCAAGCAAGATATACCGCGGCGTGGGTGGCTCAAACTCTGCGAGCTTTTCTTCCTTTCTTTCTTTACCCTGGCTGTTTCGCGTCGTGTAATTCATTCATTCATTCATAGCTCGAGTCTACGGGCAGAGCGAGGCTGACTCACGGCCATGATTGAATAGGGTTTGACGCTCTACACGTTAGAATCGCGCATCGCGTTCGCGGGCTGGCAGCAACGCGACATCGATGGCTACGACGGGCCGACGCCAGCGCTGGTCGAGGGCCTGGCGCGCAATGTCAGGGACAAGCTGAAGGCGACGTATTGCATTGGCGAGGTATGTTGCGCCGCCCCCTGTCATGTGAGACGTGATGTGATATGTGGGATGCGTATGTGTGGTACGAGGAACGTGTCAACTGACGGCATTACATAATTTTTTGTCCTTCTAGTCCGGTACGTTACGCTGTGGCACCTTTTCCTCTCGGCTCGCCCGCTCGCTGGATGGACGGTCCCCTGTCTAGCATTTGAATGTGTGTTGACCGTAGGTGCGCGGGCATCAAATAACAGGGACTGCTGGCCCAACCGCATCGGGTGACAAGCCCAATCGACAGCCGTGAGTAGGCCCCCCTCCCTCGGGCGCGGGAGAGATAATACTACTCTTATCATCCTGGCCCCCCTCTGCGTGAAGCGAATAACGTTCATGATCAGCTGACGCTGCTGGAACCAGTTCATACGTGGCACTCGCGGTGACGAGCCAGAACGACAGTGCGAGCAAGGACTTGAACACCGGGCTGGGCAACGACAGGCAGGCAAACATGGTGGCTTTTGCGGTCGAGGCGCTCCATCTGGCCAGGGACTTCATCGAGGGAAACAGCAATGGAGGGAAGTTGTAGTAAGAGAGACAGAAAATCCCGAACTCGGCTGTCGTTGGCGGTGTCGTGCCGTCCGTGCAGCTGTCAATGGTTGTGGCTGCAGACGATCCTAACGGGTTTGTTCGTATTCCGAAACTTGCATCCTGTATCCTGTAGCTTGAACCCCCGTCTCCCGTCCTGCGGAGAGCGCGGTCCAGAACAGGACGGCAACGTGACTGACTTGGCCTGAGCCGCCACGTTCTTTGGCAGACGTCAGCATCAGTTTTCCGAAAGGTTTCGCTTGACGGGCGTGGCTGGTCGAGTCCCCCGCCACAACCAAGTTCGGCTGCCTGGTAAGTACGAATAGACTTTCGGACGTGATATTGATCGACGTGCTCGCCTGGAAGGGGAACGGGGGAGACATGACGGGGAAGGGAAAAAAGGAAGCGGCCGAGTCGACCACATCGAATCGCCATACATTTTCAGCTCACTTCGGTTCAACTTCATCTTGATGGCAACCTTGTTTCTCGCGATCCATGTCTGCGTACAGTGGGTGTGACAGATGACAGTGCGCCTGCGTGTGTCACCACACACCGCAACAACCCCCACGCTCTCCACAGCCATGCGACAATCGCCATCGCCATCGCCATGCAATCGACCTGTCAATCTCGAACCCATGGCATGGCCTACAAGTAACGGTGTGGCAGGCCACGAGACCACGGGTGGTGCTGTCAGGAGGGTCGTCGCAAGCCAATGTGCATGGTTCGTGGCGTAGTGATGATGGTGATGGTCATGATGGTGATCATGAGGTCCCTGTTCCGGGGGCTTGGCTGCTGTCCGAGTCCCAGGGTGACGGATCCGAAAAAACCTTCCGTTCTCCCCAAAACTTCGGATGTTATTTTGACGGGCAGGGAAGGGAGACGCTTGCTAACGAACCCAACCTTGATGTTGATCCCGCCGAACGTGTCGATTTTTTCATGTTGTCAGCGTTTCCACCGCGCAGGGATGTGGTGCGCAGAGGACTTTCTGCAGCGATGATCATCTATCAAGCCCCCATTTGCTGGTGCGGATCGCGGAGAAAAAAAAAGAAATGAAACGAAATGAAGCTGGCTCTGCGCTGCCTGAGCGGTGTATCGCAACAAATATGCGCGAATCCTTCTTGTATTGGGACCGGTAGAGCCTCGACCTCACCTTTCAGCTAATGCGCGCCCCTAACACGACCGAGGCCGGCCATGTTCATCACCGCAAATCTGATCCGGCGTCTCGACAGTGGACAGACAGGGAGGCCAGAACGGGATGTCGTAGGACTTTGGGCGAAGTTCTCTCCGACAAGACTGGTCAGGTTTCGACTCTTCCTTGCAGCGGTCGTGGAGATTGATCGTAGGCGAAGTGAGGGATGTTCGCCAACTCAAGGCGAGACTTGCGAGCCCGCGACGCTGCGCGCCAGCCATCCCATCACCATCACCATCACCATCACCAATTGTCAGGGTTCGTGATGACCAATCATGCGCATGTCCGCGACGCGGTTATCACCAAAGCCCGCTGCCGCCGCCAGTAGGTACAGTAAGTACGACGTAGGTCTCTGAAACAAGCACGAAATACTGTACAGTAGTCGGGCGCGACAAGAACCATGCATATCAACGTGAAATACTGCCATGAGTAAGTACATCCATGCTACATAGTGGGCGCAAGCACCCAATCTCTGCAGAGGCGCATAGAGTGAGGCGACAGGCGAGTCTGGTCTGCATGGCCCCCAATGGGAAGGAAAATGGGGAAATCGAAAGGAATTACTTCCGTACGAGATCGAGCATTCTGGTCCTTCCCAAGGGCCCTTTTCTCTTTTTGTACCGAGTACCTACTGTACCCTGTACGGGATACTTGCACTGTTTGACGAGCATGTCATGATGTTTGGGATTCATTGCCCGCGCGTCAACGCTGGAGTTGCAGCAGTGGCAGTCGCACAAGTAAATAGTAGCTCTGGGTACTCGGTCCTCACCTCCATGCCTGTGTGGCCTGTGGGCATGCCCGTCTGGGCTCGCTGGGCTCGTCTTGCCCTCCGTCCAGGCCCGCCCTTCGCCGTGCCTCAATCTCCCAGGCAGGGCAATTTTCGGCCCAAGGGCGGATTTGCGCGGGCCAATTGGGTTCGATGGCTCGCCCCTGGTAATATCGAGGTTTCAGGTTTATTGTTTGATCTTCTCCGCCAATGGCCCCGAGGCCCAGTGAGCCAATGGGCGCGACTCGCTTTTGGGCACGCGGCCGCGCGGTGGCATGCCGAGGATGGCCATGGACAGAGCGGTTGCGGTTGCGCCTAAATACGGAAAGAGTGCGAGGGCACAGGCACACGGGCACACGGGGTACTGGTGGTGCTCTCTGTAAGGAGTAGTACCTCTCAGTCGACCTACTGGATTGGTGAAATGGATCCTCCCACCGAGTACGCGGATAGTTCTGTGTACCAGTGGTTGTTACAAGTACAATTCCTGCGATCTGGCTCGCATCGTTTCGCATTTTTCGCACCGGTGGGGTTCTAGTCACCACGACTACCACCTTATCCTTCTCACGGGCTTCGCCTTCGCCTTCGTCTTCGTCCTCGTCTCCGTCTCCCTCGCGCCCCAAGCTGCCGGTGCTACTGTACTAGTCAGTTGACGCTGCAGTTCCAACACCGATTCACTGGCTGACAGTCGTGCCCTTCTGTGGATCCTAAAGCCGCACCATCTCTTTTGGTGGACGTTGCCGAATTCCCACGTGGCGGTGGCAGGATGTGGTACTCCGTACGAGGTAGTTTTTGGGATCATTGTTACTACTACTATCATTCTTCCCTTTCCCCTGTCCTGCGCACAGATGGAACGATGGCAACCCCCCTCCTTTCTTCGAGTCAGTCTCGACACGAAGCAATCATAATGCATTCCCTGTGCAGAAGTGTTTCCGTGCCGTGCTCGTGCGCTCCTGTCACTGGCCTCGGAACGAGACTCACCAATTTCAGTAGTACTCGTATGGAAGCTTCGTTGTGAGAGGGTTTGTTACTAACGCAGTCCGGAGTAGTAGACTTGTACATACGTACGAGTCGGTAGTACCGAGTAGAAGGCACACCTCCCTGACGGGCGCCACACCGCCACGAACACGATGGTGGCCCGTGTGGTGGAGCTGCTCGAGCTCATACTACTCCGTCTTCCTTCTCGAGGCGTGCCGATACCGCCCAATACTGGGTAATATCACAGTACGAGTAGGTCTCAACCGAATGAATTATCCACAACTCCGCACCGCATCAAGTCGGGCTTCCTTCTGTGAGGAATGCGAGCTGCGCCGGAACTGTTTAGGAATGCCAATCGGCAGGACCTGGATCTTGCAGCTAACTATTGGGGTACGTACTGGGTCCGTATTGTGTACTGGGTACTGGGTACTCCATACAATGCACGCTGAGTCGTCTTGGTTGTGCGACTGGCCCGTCTAATCTTTGCTATCGGAGCGGCTATGCCCACCGTGACATTCGCCAAGGATGGTGGCTGCTGATGGGATGCTGCGCGGGTGCCACTCTGCATACCGGATCGAGGGCAAGATATCGGCCACGTTTTCTTCCCCTTCGGGGATTGACGGAGCAGTCTTCGGGGATGTTTTACGGGTCGTCATGCAAGTTGCTTGGTAGTACTGTAGTTGTACTTGGAGTAACCCGTCTTCCCGAGTATGGAGAGCTATCTCTTGGACCTTGGGCTTTGCGCCCAGCAGACATGAACTAGTGAACGTCCCCTGTGGGAAGAAAACGAATTACTAGTCTTCCATTCCTCTCTTGGAGACGGAAGAGTCGAGTCGTTATGATGCCATCGCCTCTTCTTTCGACTTGCTGGGGGTCCACGTTTGGTTTGACTACTACTAGTGGGATGTGGAATTCCAGGACCATGGCCCTGGGTCTCAAGCCGACACATTCCGCAAGTCTGAGACTCCTTGACCAATACGCGCGACACATGCGGCTGGTGACGATTCTTCAGCATAGCCAGGTGCCATGCCAGGAATGCTTCCTCGCTAGTCCCCAGTAGTGTTTTCATCAGAGCCAGGCATCGGCGTGGCAGAGGATTCTTGGTGCCTTTTTCAGTGATTCTGGGCGAGAGTGCAAGGGTCGTACCGTTTGGTACTGTACCCAGTAGTTCGGGACTCTCGTGCCGACGCACAGGCGGTCTGCGAATCCTCCTTCCACACAGGATCGACGTGCGTCTGGTGCATGACGTCCCGGTGATGGTAAAGCCGTGCTGAAAGCTCATTCCTGATGACGCCAGGTTTGACATTTCCATCCCTCCAGGAGTTCTGTCTGCTCCCTGCCTCTACTGCAGTAATTATGCACACTTGATTAGTTCCGCTTACCCAGTCAGTACATTCTCGGTCTGCAGACGAGGAAGGAGGCGCACGCCGGCGATCTCATAGTTGACCTCATCTTCAGGCACAAATGGGTCTCCCTGGAGAGGGGCTACGTAATTATCGCTCGGTGCAACCTCACCCACGTCTTTGGTGAAATTACTTGGGCGACACAGTGTGGGACGTGGAGCTCCTTCACCACACCCTCTAGCACGTCGTGCCAGAGGGGCGCTTTTGGGTCGGAAAGAAGACGTCTCGAAAGATCGAGAAGCCCCGCACAAGTTTTCTAGAGGGAAAAGGAGGTGGAGCGCGGTGATTGTCCTTCTTCAGGAACAACCACCGATATCCGAAAGAAGACTTGACTCGGACTCACTTGTGTGTGGGACGGGAGTGGTGGGATGGATGGATGGCTTTGGTGATGACAGCCGGCGCTACGTACTCGTCCTCTGCGTCGGCAGGATGCCTCCTGATGATTTTGCAAGGTTTCTCAGCCTGAGACATTTGTTGATTATTTCGCACCGAGGTGTCCACAGCGTCCCCGGTCAAAGTTACATAGCAGTGGAAACAAATGTGTAGCTTTTTCAGCCTCGTGTTCAAGCGAGAAGCCATCTGACAAGGATGACCACAAGGTGTGTGTCACTGGTCGTCTGGATTGTACAGTACCGTCACGGCTCGACGGGAATGCTCGTAGACGACCCAGGGCGGATTTGTGGCAGGAACCCGAAGGGAGTATCCAAGGCCCGCTCCCGCCATCCCTTCCGGCTCGCAACCCAGCAGAATGGAACGGGGACTTCGGCGGTGACGGAAAGGCGGGGAAGTGTCGACAGGCACATCTCAGCGGCAAGAGGCTGACTCTGGTGGCACCAGTGACATCTCGCGGATCGCGACTTGGGTCTTTTCACTGGGCGAAATGGTTTCCTTAGCTTGCTTGCAGGAACTACTGCTTACGGGTCTGATTAATTCGAAGTTTATTATCGATTGAAACGTCGCCTATGAGTAATCGCACAGCCATGGAGAACCGAGATGAGCGACGGCCCTTCTCTTCGGCCCTGATTGACGTCCAAAACACTGACTCGCCTGGAGACCCGATAGACACCAAATCGTTCATCATGGCTCGTATCTGTTGCGGTTGCGCTTCAAGGAATGAGGCAGTGCGCGAGTTTATTGTCGCTGGGAAACTTAGCGACTGCCGTTTGCAGATTGAGCGAGGACTGGAACTTTCCGAAGTTCGCCGTGGCACAATTCGTTGCGTCTCTCCCCAGGTTCAGATGTAGCAGTCGAGCTGAAGATCGCAGGCTCCACGCCAAATGAAGTACGCAACCACCGGTACAACGTAGACGACGACCTCGGAGGTCGGAATAGGTACTACGAGTACTGGTCTAAGTAGTACTACATTGGCTTTTGGGTGCTGCTTAAGGGTTGTGCTCGCAGCCTCGGGCCTGGCAGTGCGTGATGTGATCTATTGAACCTTTCGGAAAGAGGCGCGCGCCGGAGTGATTTCCCAAAAGTCGGGACTGCGTCGCGGCAGTTGTGGGTAACTCTTCCGTCAGATACGTTACAAATGTTAACGAGCCCAGGCTGTGGGCGTTTGTTAGCGGACGTGGCTGGTGGTCAGTTCAAGGAAAGCGCATGCGCTCCAGGTGGTTTTTGGCAGACGCCGGTGGCGCCGACGATGGACATTCTCCGGACAAATGGGGACACGCTTTGACATTTAATGATAGTATCCTTTAGGTCTTTGCACTTCATGCTTGCCAAGGTGGTGCTCTCTGCCTAGCACCGCATCTCAAAATCCACTGACAGGCAAGAATAACCAAGAAATGATTCGTAAAACAAACGCCTTGGGTCCAGTACGGAGCTACCGTGTCGACGGTGCAGAGGATCAGGTCTAGCTTGAGCATCGGCATCCCGCTCCAGACCGTGCCATGATGAAGTCTTATTGGATTGTAGTTCGGTTCCGGGCTCAGCCGGCTCTGAGTTTTCGAGCAAACGTGAAAACGGACCTCGCGGGTTATAAAACGCGAGGTTGGGAAGTTGAGCTGCAGGTGACCACGGATCGCACCTGCAGCTGGCTGAAGGTTCAGTGTTTCAGGTTCAAATTCTCCGCCTTCGTGCGCATATCGGCGAACATGTTGCATCCCTCGAAACGAGGAGTCTGCATGAACCTGAGCTTGAAGCGAGTGACACGACTGGGGAGATCGTGAATAGTACTAGTACCACCCAATGTCAAAGAGGCCGTCGTCATACATGTTGTGGTAATGCCCGGGGTTGATAGGGCGATCACTTCCGGTGCCGGAATCCTCGTCTGACGACAAGATGGTCGCGATCTCAGGTACGCGACGGGCACTGTCCAGTGCGGATAATGATGAAACATCGAGCGACCCGAAAACTGAACTGAACAGGATCCGCATTATGTGCAGGCGGGCATTTTCCGGTTCTCGGAACCTAATGTGTACGTAATGAACTTTCAGCGTGGACTTCCACCTGCGCTGACGTTCTCGAAAGCACAGGTGACATTGGTGATCTACACAGTGGAGGAACGAGCAAGAAGCAATATGTACGGAGTCCCCAGTACCCAGTCGTGCTGGAGAAGCAAAAAGTGATAGGGAACAACTGGAGCCTTCGAGGCAGGGAGGGGGGCATTTTCCAGGCCGTACCCCTGGGCAGCTGTGTGTGGACTCGTCGGTCTGATAGCTGGAACAGGCAAGGGAGGGGTTTTATAGTGACAGAAGACTTCTGTGCAGAGCAGGCGGATACAGGTACGGAGAGGCGCGGCGAAAAGGAAGCCAGAAGTTCTTCGCAACATGCAATTCAATTCGTGGATTTTCTGTACGAAGCAATGGAGGGGCCGTCTTGTGCCCGGAGTTTATGCACATGCGGACGGACCGACAGGGATCAACCCCTCGGGACACCTCGAGACTCGAATCGCATTGTTGCCAAGTGTCGTATCCTGAACAGGACGCACTGTGCAACGGAGACCTCATGACCAAAGCAGAGTGCAAGAGGACAGGAGACCTCACGGGTGCCTGATTGGTAAACGGGCGCAGCCAGAGTCGGACGAGCAGAGCAGCATCAAGAACAGGACATGCAGATCCTGCCCACGTCGTAGTAGGCAATCCATCCTGAGACGGAACCCGCTGATAGATTACTATAGTATACGAAAAGTCTATAAGCGAAGGCCACATAGCAGGCGGAATGAAAGCAGGCTGAGCGGGCACAGCTGCTCGTATTGGAGCCGGTACGCTGGTTAAAATGAAGTTCAACTCGAATCTCTACGCGACCGGCGGTAGGGTTGAGAAGGATCTCTCGTCAAGTAACTCTTCGTCCAACCAGCAACCATACATAGCAGCCCGATCAGACCGAAACCTGAAGCTCGGAGAGTCCCACAGGAGAGCCGCGTACTTTGCTCGCCTCGTACCTGATTTCAAGTTTTCACTCCCCTTGAAAGGGCCTGGGGCGACGAAGTACTTGTACTGGGTACCTCGGCATCCGGCTCGGCAAGCGGAGATATCGTTAGGTCAGTCGAGACAATTTAAACACACGCTTGGAGCAGCCAATCAAGAATTTCGGAGCCGCTACCCAAGCCGTGCTATCCCCGAGGAGCTGGGAGAATCCTTTGAAACTCAGGGCTAACACAGCAGATCCAGCGGTGCGGATTCAAGGCCCACAGCGTGACTTGTGCAAGTAGAGCTGCAGAGGGAAGCTTTGACGTTGAGGAATGAAAGAGAGATCTCGATGAGTGTTGAGCGACGGTCATGTAAGAGTAAAGGTAGTGGTGACTCGGAAATGAAGATTGTCGGTTCCCACAACGAACCTCATGACCCCAAGCATTCCGGCTCCACTGTGGCCTGGCCCTCCTCAAGGAAGACAATAAAATCATCGAGTCTGACACGCGAGGGGCAAGTCACTTGGTACAGTACTGGGGTACCTGCGTCGCCCAAGCTCGAATCCTTCGCATCTCGAAGAGCTCTTTTTTGGCCTCTGCTCTGCCCAAGGGTCAGGCCCGAAGCAGCCTGGAAGTTACTTAACGAGATATCCCAATGTTGAAACGGAGAATAAATTCTCGTCGCGAGACTGCCACCCTCGCTTACCTCTGGCTTTTGACTCAGCATCCCATTGTCTCCCGTCGAGTATCATCAACAGGTTTCCACTTTTCGCTCACCTCTTGGGCGACTATGTAGCAGTAGTATCACGTTCTATCGATCCTCAGCTGCTCGGATTGTGTCATGTATTCCCGCACCATGATTGTAAAAGCCTGGGACTTCCCGCGTTCCGGGCATGGCATGTTTTTAGAGGAGGCCTCAGCTTCGCCGTTATCGTCCGTCTGGTGCTTGCCCGTCTTCGCGTACCTTGCCTTGGCCGAGATCTGAGACCTGGGGGGAGTTGTCATCTTTGATCTGTCGCCTCTGGGACGGTTGATCGCCAGCAGACGGAGTGTCCGCCCCAACTTGCCTGTCCAGCTGCAAGCGTCGACTCGCCATCGCACGTTGTCGCTGGCCGGTCTCGAATCGCATTGCGCAAATCCCATTTTCGCAGGCAGTGGCAACCGATCTAAACGCCTCCACGCCGCAGGGGAGGCGTGCGTACGGCGTACGTACCAGTAATATGCAGTCCCGTAGGCTCGGGTTGGCCGCCTAGCCGCAAGCGGCAAGAGGGCGGCGACAGGGGCCCGTGTCGGTCTCCCAGGCTTCAATCTTAGGGCCGCTGAATTCTTTGCGCGCCTCGTCACCTGCCTCACCCTCACCTTGCTTCTGGTCGACTTCGAATCCTCCACCCGTGGTCCACCCTGCCAGGCCCATCTGTGTCTTAGCCTAGCCGTCCAGCGCCGATCGACAGCAAGGCATCTGGCAGGGAACGACGCTACTGCTATCGTCCCTCACCATCGCTGCTAGCACAGCAGGGCCTGCTACGGGTACGAGTAGTACCAAGAAGTTATCTCGCAGTGCCCGCTCAACTCCATCCGCCGTCGACTCTGACCTCACCTCTTCTACTTACCACCCTCGTCCTTCAGGCCCTTCCTTCCTGTGATCGACATCCCAGCACATCGCTCTGCTTCATCTTCTCCAACCTCCCGCCTTGCCCGGTTTTGAAAAGAGGCAGCATCGTCCGATCCGCCCTGGAGGATGATCCCCCCCCGAAGCAGCTTGCTATAGCTACTGTACGAGACGCCCGTTGGGCAGCCATTCCACAATCTCGAAGCTCCCTCCTCGGTTGCTTCCCCACTCTCTCCCCCGACAAGCACATCACCACCTCTCTCTAGATATTTTTTGCTTGAACATAGCCCGCGTAGCTCGACCAGAGCTTGCCGGGATATTGCTGTTGCTGCCCAAGGGTAAAGTCAATTTCTTCCCGAGGCTTTGCGACATTCCCGATCTCGAAAAATAGGCTTTTCGACTGGGCGGCGGCAACGACCTCATCCTCGACCGTCGCGACCCAATCCCGCAACATTTCAGACTCGAAGACGCGCGCCATCCGCAATCCTGCGTCTGGTTCTGACCTCGAGCTCTTGTCCCCCCAATATCCGCTCAGGACGCTCCAATTTGTTTGTTTATGGGAGGGTCAGTTTGTTTGCTTTGTTGATTACGAGACGACCAACACCTCGTCTGCCGCCTCCGACCAGCTCTATCCGACTCCCCAACCACCACCGGACCGTCATCGAATCCGCCTGGCCGATAATTCTGGTTGCGCCGCTTCCCTGTGGGTTTGCTATTGTCCAGGAAAGACATTTTGCAAAAGTAGCAAACCCTCGCCCGCGCTCTTTGGTCTCCCATTTTTCCACCAACCGAAACTCCCCTTGCCAACTGGAGCCCAGGTAGCCCGCCTGCGCAGCAGGAATCGGACGTGCGACCACAGCAGTTTCATGCAGCCTTGCGAATGCGCCGTATAAACGATCGGGCCATGAGCTTTTCCTGTTGATCGTGCGCGCCGCTTTCGCCTCTGCATAAGGTCATGCCGCATTTGTTGTACCACGTTCCCTTGGGTATAGAGACGTGGGAGGTACGGGCTTGTTGGTTGTCAGGCATAGGACCCCAGGTTGAAAATGGATGAAGTCGGTGACGTGGATATCAAGCACGAGCGACCCAATCTGTACGGCCACCCACCGCCAAACCACCTCCACCGTATGCCGCCAGCCGAGACCCCTACGTCGTACAGTTATCCTCCTCCACCAGGCGCAGGTATGCCACCGCCAGGCCCGGCGTGGAACCCGACGCCGTCACCCTACAATGATTCTGCAGAACACCGTCCGCCGCCACCGGACATGGCCCACCATTCCCCCTACCCACCACCACCTCCTCCTCAATCATATCCTCCATCACTTCCACCCCCAGGTCGAGAACCTCCAGGTTACCCTCCGGATCCAGGATACGGCCGTCCAGGAAGCGTGTCAGGCCCTACTCGGTCGCCGGCCGAAGTTCAACAACCTCCATACCATCCTGTGAGTACTAACCCCCACGAACCTTCATACTATCCTCCCCCTGCGGACTACAGGCCGCGTCATGAATATCCAGGACCACCACCTCAGCCCAACGGTACGCATCACCAGCCCCCTCTCCATGTCTTGACGGCGGGCCATGAGATGATGCCCGGACAGCCTCCAGGGCCGCCCGCTTACGGCCCTCCTTCGGCCGGGCCTCCTCCGTCTGCGGGCGGATACCCGTACGGTTATCCTGCGCCGTACACCGACCAACAGAGACGAAAAGCCGTGCGAGCGGCACAGGCGTGTGATTCCTGTCGTCAACGCAAAGCCAAATGCGACGAGGGAAGGCCCGAGTGTCAGCATTGCAAGGACAACGGGTTGAAATGCTCCTACAGAGAAATTCCTCCCCAGAAATCGGAGAAGCAGGTCCTGCAGATCACGTCACAGTTGGATTCACTGTCCGAGGACGTGAAGGCGTTGGCCCAGATTGCCCAGAAGGCCGAGGAACGGGAGGGCAAGATAGACCGGCTCCTGGCGCAGCAGAACGACAAGATGAACATGTTGCTGGAACATTTTATGCAGAGTCGACCCACGCCTGCCGCCACCATGGATGTTGCCATGACCGACCCGCCAAATCACACCCCGATGCGCCCCCAGGAGCGACCTAGTCCCGCCCAGCCTCCTCCTCCACCGTTTGGGTTCCGGCGGCAGGATAGTTCGGAGGTCAGGTCGGGCTCTCAAGCGCAAAATCCTTCCGCCGCATCTATCCAGCACTTGCGCAACACCGAGCCCGAGAGCCTCGAAGATACGCCCATGCCTGCAAAGCACACCACCGCCGCTCAAAACCTGGTCTTGTGGCCGTCGATCAAGGCCTTGATTCCGAAGGGGATCACCCCATCCTACGTTATGGACGAGGAAACACAAAGAGGTCTCCTGCGATTGTACGGCTGTGGCGAAGGCGAAGACAAGGGCGATGGCCACGAAGGGGCGCCCAGTCCTGCTAACAGCAATTCCTCCGAAGGTCGACGGATGGAGGAAGAAGCCTCTGCTTCACCGCATGGCGTTTGGGGCAGTGGGCAACTGCACGTGCCGCTCTCGAATCACAATCAGACCGCGCGAGACCACCCTGGTGGTTTGAGCCCCGGCGGTGGGTTAATGCTGGATTCAGACGCCGTCGACAAATATTTCCGCGGCTTCATGGACAACATGCACATCTTGCACCCTTTCCTTGAGCCGAAAGTCTTGCGTAATATGGTTCACGCGTTCAAGAGAAAATACAGCTGGGACTACCGGGCGACACAACAGGTGGCGGCCATTGGCAACAAGCGTAAGCGAGAGACGACCGATTCGCCAAAGTCGATGGATGACTACAATCGTCCTCCCCCAAGGGTCTTTAACGCCACCCATGTCCCTCCCATTGAACATTCGATTGCCAATGCCATTGTCTTGCTCGTGATAGCACTGGGCAAAGTGACCTCGCATCGAGAACCCTTGCCTGGCCCGGCGTCGACGGCCACCATGCGCACTTCGACACCACACAGTGCGCTGTACTCGGATCTTCCGCTACCGGCGTCGGCCCCTACCTCGCCCTTCAACAACCAGGCCACCTTGAATGGCACGGTCTCCAGCCCGGCGAATCCACAAGGCAAGAATATGGACATCATCCCCGGCCTTGCCTACTTCGCCAAAGCGGCGGACATATTGGGGGAGCTGCCTGGTGGTGCCGATGTGTCGCACATTCAAGCCTATCTGCTTGCGGGCTTGTACATGGGCCAGCTGGCACGCATCATCCCGAGCTACTTCTACATCAACAAGGCTTGCATTGCAGCTCAGATCCTGATCGAGTCAACACCCTATGTGACGAATACCATGAAGCCGGCCCGGCGGAATCTGATCAACTTTGCATTCTGGTCGTGCTTGCAGCTGGAAAGCGATATCGCAGCCGAGCTGGAACTGCCGCTTAGTGGGATCGGGCGTTATGAGAGTCCTCAGCACAAGGAGTTCCCGACCAAGATCACTTTGGAGAGCATACCCGAGTCGAGCGCCGACGACGACATTCTCAGGTTCTACTCCTACCAGATCCAGCTGCGGACCACGATGAACAGTGTCCACGCCACACTCTACCGAGAATCGAAGAATCTGCACACGCGACCGAGTGACAGCATCATGTCGGCGCTGGATGACAACTTGGAAAACTGGAGGAAGATGCTGAACGACTGGGATTGGGACGATAACGACCATGAACACCCCAATATCAATGTGGCCCGGATGCGAGGAAAGTACTATGGAGCTAAATACATCATTTGGAGGCCGACTCTGCGCTTTGCTCTCCTGCAGGCGACACATGGCCCGAGAGCAAAGCGGCCGTCCGAATCACCTGCGGGATACGGCCAGGGATCTGAAGTCACGTCACCGTCGGTTTCGAACCTGAACTCCTCGGGGAAGGAAATCCCTCACATCCGCCCGGAGCTCCTGGAGGGCTCGAGAAAGTGCATCGAAGCCGCGATCCGCAGCACGACATCCTTTGACAAAGTGCCCCGCCGTCTGGTGGTGACCAATATCTTTGGCACGACACACGCGTGAGTAGCAGCTTCCAGCTCGTCATGGGTTCGTGTTAACTGACAAAAATGGCAGACAATTCGGGAACATGCTCGTCCTGTATGCGACTTTCACTTCACCACATCCGGGTCTCAGTTCCCTCGTGCAAGAGGACGTGCTGCGGCGACTGCACGATCGCACCGTCCGGATCTTACGAGAGAGCGAAGCGATTTCGCCGGTCCTGGCCAAAGATCTCAAGATTCTCGAGCACGTACGGAGGCAGGTATTCCCCCCATCGGCCTATCCTCCGGGAAGTACTGCCTCGAGCTTCTCGAATCGGTGAGCCGGACGGCCTGGAGCAGATCTCATTCTCTTTTGTACATGTACACATTGATATCCCGGGCGGAGCTCTGTCAGTAAATTTCTTGCATGTGTTGCGCTATACGTGTGTGTTATGTGAGCAGGCTCTCCATTTCCTGCGAACCTCGTGGCGGCAATTGTCGAAGCGTTCCAAGCGAAAGAATACCAATCGTCAGCATCGTCCAGTGTCGGGCATTTTTTTGGGTGTTTCCGAAATCATCCAGCATCAGCAGCAGCATCATCAGCAGCAGCAGCAGAGAAGCCCACCACCATATTTTCCACGGAGTTTACGATCATACTGAAATAACAACTGTTTTCTAACGGCCTATGGGAGGATTTGTCAACTGTTTTCCATCGCTGGGTGCCCCGACGTCACCGCATGTGAGCTGGTATATGGGAGAGATGGAATGTACAGCTACTTGGAGGATGGTCGGCTGGCAAGAATCACCAGCAGATTATTATTTTTGTTACATACTATATACCTGTTCGGTGGAACGAAGAAAGAGAAGGAGCGAGAAGACGGAAGGCTGGGAGCAGCAGTAGCGGGAGCAGTAGGTGTGCTTGGGGGAGGCAGAGACAGTACGGAGAGAGCTGCTTTTCATCTAGTCGTGCAGGTCAACACAGGCAGGCGGAGGACGGTCGGTCACAGACAGGTAATTGAATTCACTGTACGAGTACACTATCTATCATCATCTACCTCAAATGTCTCATCAAGGCAACCCAGCAAGGTTCCTTTTGCAAGACGGGACAGCTTCGACAGCTTCGACAGCCAGGGAAGGGGCCTTTTTTTCTGCTCTTCTGCACGACATGCCATGGCGCGCATATTTCGGCAGGTTGGGCCTCGAGATCAACGGAGGAACGTGACATGCATGAGGCAAGTCATTATCGGGTGATTTTGGGGGGCAGCAGAACACCTGCATAACGAGTAGAGTACCGTAGCAATAGCAATGCAGCTAACTAACTACGGAGAATACTCACTGTGATACAGTCAAGTCCCGAGTCGAGTCGAGTCGAGTCGAGGTTCTCGCCCGAGTAGGACAAGTACATACTCGGTACTGTTCTTGACGATCGCCCGCCCGCCCGACTGCACCCCTGGATTCCCCCGAGAAACGATCGACAACTTGCGCTTTCGCTGCGTCGCTGCCCAACCCGCGCGCGGACAGGGACAGGGACGCTTTCCGTGCCTGTTCATCCTTTTCGCTTTTTTCCCCAGCGATCGCCGAGATGCGTCCGCTCTTCGCCGTCGCACGTGACGAGGGAGTGGAGAGGCATGGGTGTGATAGCTAGCTAGGTACCTACGAGACTGCTATGAGGTGGGTGAGCACAGTACTCCTCGTATCTCGGACTTCACGACCAGCTCAGCCACGCTCAGCCACGGCCAAGGCTGTCGAATTTTGGCCACAGCTCTCTTCTTGGCTTTTGTGCACCGCCACGCGTGGCTTGGCGTCAGTCCATTTAATCCTTACAGTGCTGTGAGTGCTGCAATGCGCATGATTTATGCGCCATGAACGGTCTGGCAAAAGGACTAACAAATGACATTTATTTGCAGGTTACAACGAGGATGGGGATGCTACGTTTTCCACGGCCTCAGCTACATATTATTCGGTAGTCACATCCCCCTTTTAGAAACCAGTCATCACGTCTCCCCTCCATCTTAGTTCTGCGCAGTATTGGCTAGTCCCTCTCCTCTGTACTTGTAAGGGCCCTGGCCGACTCGGAGCAGAAATTTGTCGATCGTCTCGTCCATGCAGAACAGTATTCGTTGCAGTTCGTTTGTGTGGTCTAGGAGGCAGATGGACTTCCATGTCCCGACGAAGAAGCATATATCCGAGACAATCGACATCATGGCACCAACGGTGCGCCGCTGGGTCATGGCTGAGTTGCCGAGTTTCTCTTCACTCCGCGGTAGACAGAGAATGGCGACTTTCCCGCGACGGAGATATTTAGTTGGTGGAGCGAGTTGCTCGATTCTCACCCTCGACCAGCTGTTGCTCTTGGACTTTGATTCGAGAAGATTGTGATAATCTCGCGAGCCATGCATCACGGTTATCTCATCAGCTTTGCACGCGTCGGTGCACAGTAACGCATTCACGATGACCTCCACACAGCTCACTTCGGGGTTGATGCTTTCATCTCGCTTATCGCGGACGTCAAAGAAATGCGCAAACGAGGAGATCCTCGCAGTGCTTCCATCATTGCCCTCGATCTCCAAACCTGCCTCGAATCTCAGCAGGAGCTGGGTCAAGAACGGCCCCGGATCGGCCGTGTCTCGTGCCGCTGTAACCAGGCCGCGGTAGAAGACCGAGCTTGTCGGATACCACAGGTCGGAATGCGCCCAGAGGTTGGGGTCGAGTATCTGGCGGGGCCAGCTCCTGTCCATCATGCTCTCAAAGGTCGATCTCTCCCACGCCGCGCGTCCTACTGCCGTGGATGCGGAAGGACCACTCCTAGTATGGTCACCCAGGAGAATCAACCGACATAGGGAGTCTAAATGTGCAGAGATCGGAACAATCAACTCGTAATGCCTTATGCTGCCAGCATCGTCGCCAATGAGAACCTGAGGATTCCAGTATTTGAGGAGTCGCTCAACCCCAGAGGTTGCATACGTGCAAATGATGACTCTCACGTCTTGGAGGTCGTCTGTCGTGCGCGGCAAGAACCGCAGATGTCCGAACCGAAAATCGCAGTTGCGTTGACGCGCAGTAAAGTAGAAATCGATCCTGTCTGCTGCGGCATTTGACGTCGAGCAGATGAGGATCTTGGTTTCCGGGGCCTTACGTAGAATGGCCTCGGTCGCGAAGACGATGGTCGCAGTCAGTCCACAGCCTCTGGGAGTGTGAATGAGCGACACTGGGTAAGTGAAGATGTTTTGAATCGCGCGTTGCATAGAGGAGGAGATTGTGTCGAACGGGGAAAAATCGACAGAGTATCCCTGTTCTGCAAGTGGCACAACGTCCTTGATAGCCATACATTGGCAATCAAACACTGACTTGACCGGTATTCGATATGTCACGTCCCGCCCCGGTCCCGACAATGCAGTCCTCATGGCCTTTACCGCCGCAGTAATCGCTTCGCCATCAACTCGTTCGGCTTTCATTGCAGCCTCTTCACTATCGAGGAAGGCTTTCATGTGCGGATCCAGTGTCTCCGAGGTATCGGAAACATCCTCCATCCTCACATCGTGATCTGGCTCCCGCGTATCTATGTTGGCCTGGCCAAGCTTCGGATTTGTTATGAGTCGGACGATTAACTCAGGATGCCAATTCCGGTCACGGGAAACGTCCAGCAATTGCAGCCTGACCCGAGTGAACAGCTTGTATGACCGAGCGAGAGGGAAGGCGCTCGTTGTAGCCAAGGAGTTTCTCTGGGTCTCATTCTCCCGGGAAAGGGTAGCAGCCGGTGAATCGTCAAGGATCCGTAGGACGAGCTGCGTATCGGGTTGGCCACCAACACTTGGCGTCCACGAGTCATACCGCGGATCTAGATAAACCCATTCACCTCCAGCCTTGCGCTTCTTCAGGGCCTCGAACCCAATCTGCTTGGGCCCATAGTCGACTGTGAACCTGTGGTTGCCTATGAGATTCCAGATTTTCACGCTTCCGTCATAATGGATCTCGCAATGGTATTGGGAACGAGGGTGTGTAGATCCAGTCCCAAGATCAGTGAAATTGCTAGTGTTCTCACCCTCGACCTGATAAGAAAGTTGCACGCGCGACTTGACGGAGTCAGAATACAGGGCTTCGGGGCGCTTGCTGTTGAAGGGCATGTTTCGGCGGCCAATCGAAAGAGACATTAGCCACTTTCAGCAGTCAAATCTAGCAGGCGGGAGCTCATTGACCGGGTATACATCAGTATCTGCGCATTGGCCTGACGTCCTCGGACGTTGGGCTATCAGAAGGAGGACTTGCACGACTCTTGACGACTGGACACAAGCAAGGACTGAGCAGAACGGGAGCGAGCATGCGGATATCTGGTGTGCTTCAGGCTTCGATGGACAGTAAGGGGTGACAACACGGTGGAACGCCTGAGACGCGTCTATTAGCTCTGCATCCGGCTGAGGAGTGGCGAGGCTGGTAGCGGTGTGGAGCTTACTAGGAGGATAATATTACTTCAATGTCGGCGCCGGTTTGAAAGAACAGCCTGGTACTCCGTAGAGTCGTCTGAGACGACAGCTTCCAGGCAAAGACTGAACAAGGCTGAATATCGTCAAAGTGTGTTTGGAACGCCAAAGAATGCAGGTATGGGACCAGGTGCATGGGCAGACTTTTTGGCCAGGAGCACGGAGGACGCGGTTCTTGTACTGTAGGATGGGAGGAAGTTGAGGAAAGATGGCGGGTTGGGACCTTCGACGTTGGCGGTTATGCACTGCGAGTTGTCGTCGCCATGCATGGGGTTTTGATTGGTCGACGGAGCGCCAATATCAACAGCGGCAAACTGCGCAAAGACTGTCAGGGTGTGAAAGGGACTTCCAAGGGCTGTCCTGCATAAGCGGTGGTCAGCAGAGTCGCGGCCTGTTGGGGAGAAAGCCTGTAATGTCTCAAGACGAAGGAAAGTCTAGGTCAGATTGCTTTTGCTGCCTTTTCATTTCTTCGTCAGATGGAGAGTGCAACAAGCAATACGAAGTACCACACCCAGCGATGCAACGAGCAGGGCTCGGCTCAGGTACGTGCAGACAGGGCTAGGACTTCATTACGCCACATTTTGCCCCAGCCAGGATAAGGAACAGTAACAAGAACTGGACGAGCAGCCCCAGGCGGCCACCGTCGAGATGGCGGGTAGTGCATCTTCGATGAGAAAAGCCTGATGTCCTGAGGGGAGATCAGGCTTCGGATATGGGGCACCCGACGCTGGTGCGTGGCTGTGGTTCGTCCTGGGGGTGCCTGGGTGCCCCGACCTCCAGTGAATGAGCCTGGGAAGGCTGAGGCGCCTAGAAAGGGTAGCTCGGTTAGCGCAAACGAGGCAGCAACGTCACTGTCTCACTCGGCACGCTTGAAAAGCTGCGCCCAGGCGTTCATGCAGCATGCAAGTCTCCCTCATAGGCATATCACGACCACATTTCGCCTTGCATGCGAAGAGTTAGGCGCTGAACATTTTCGAACCACCTTCGATACAACCTCCTTCTCCCCAGTCGCCATCCTTCTGTCTCCCATCCTCTCAGAAGGCTTTGGCACTCAACATGGATCAGAACTATCTCAGACGCAAAGACACCACCAAAGGCCCGCCTCTGCGCATTCTCTCTCTCGGTTCGTGCAGCGCTCCGTGTTCCCGTGAAACCTACTGACGCAGGCAGATGGCGGAGGCGTGCGCGGCTATTCGATGCTCATTATCCTTCGGGAACTGATGCATAGAGTGTACGTCGAGACCGAAGGGAAACCACCCGATGGGCACACTGGCACCCCGAAGCCATGCGACTACTTCGATCTCATCGGCGGGACCGGGACGGGAGGATTGATCGCTATCATGCTGGGCCGACTGCGCATGGACCTCGAGACGTGCATGGACGTCTATGTGAAGATGACGCGAAAAGTCTTTGAGACGGACAAGACATTCGCAGGCATTCCCTACAAACATACTCTTTTCAAGGCGTCCAAACTGGAAGAGGCCATCAAGCTCTGTGTACAGGAACACACCCTATTCGAAGACGAGGGAAACGACGGCACGGCCTCTGGGGGAAGAGAGTTTCAAGACCTGACGAGCCCCATGAGTACCACCAGCGCCGCTGCAATGAGAAGGTCAATGAGTATCAGGAGCGCCAACTCGATCAACAGTCCCTCCACGCCGATTCGCAATTCTATCGTCTCTCCGTCTTTCCCAGCATGGGGCAACGCCAATGCAAGCCTATACGACAACCGGCCCAACCGAACCAAGACGTAAGTGGCCCCTGGTTCTTATTGATTGAGGCATAACTGACGGCACTAGTGCGGTCACCGCGGTGCTACAAGGCACCAACTCCCGAACTGGTACATCTATTCTACTGCGGAGTTACGACAGCCGCAAGGAACCTCCTCCTGAATACAACTGCAAGATCTGGGAAGCTGGAAGAGCCACATCCGCGGTGGGTCTGGCCTTCAAGCCAATTCAAATAGGCCAGACCGTCTTCATCGACGAGGGCGCCGGAAAATACAATCCAGCACCACAGCTCCTCGAAGAGGCAGCGGTGAACGAGTGGCCGGGCAGGGAAGTCGGCGCGTTCATCAGCATCGGCACGGGGAAGCGTCCAGAAGGTACTAATGCTCGACAACACGAGTGGTGGGAAGGATTCGTTGGGGGCAGCATGGGCGCTTTCGCCGAGGCTCGACGCCGACTTGTTGCTAAAATCGAGGGTTGTGAGGAGACACACCAACAGATGCTCAAAAGCGAGCTCGCTAAGCGCGGCGTGCCTGTCGAGAACTACTGCCGGCTGAACGTTTCGGTCGGCCTCGGCGAGTTCGCCATGAATGAATGGCAGTATTTGTCGCCCATGACGATCAACACTAGAAAGTACCTGAATGAGCCTCCGGTTCAAAAGGCACTGATGGAGATGGCGACAAAGATGGCTAAGATCGAGCTCATGAAACGAAGACAAGAACGCCAGTTCGGTCAACACACCCAGGAGTCAACCTGGTCGCTGAGACCGAATAACCTTCCTCCAACGCCGTCTCACCCACAAGCTGTTGAGCTTCCTGCCGACGAAGAAACGTACCAAACCACACCTCCTCAGCACTATCGTGTTCCTGGAAACCCTCCGTATCCCAACCAGTACACTTCATCGGAAGACAAATTCGTGTTGGTTCCTGGAGAGTCAACTCCCCCACGCTTGTCGAGCGACTTACCATACCGAGGCAGAGACGAGAAAATGGTGGTACCCCAACCACCTGCCACCTCGGCATATAACCAATCGCAGCTACCACCTCCGAGACCTCCCAAAACCCCTATCAACGATCCCGCCCCTTCTGTTCGTCCCCTGCATCATATCTCGCCAGTCAGGCCTTATGGCGCACCGCGACCGCCCTATCCCGACGATGACGAGCCGCCACCACAGTTCAACAGGTACAAAAAACCAGAGTTCATTCCGAGATGAACGGTGGGATCTTCCCAAATCTGACTCCAGTTTGCAATGCCTGAGCGTTGGGAAGTCCAGCTAATCAATAATGATTGTACGAGTTCATGATCCTTGCTTTTGATTACAGATACCCACACGAGCATATAGGTAGTGGTATTCCAGCGGCAACAGAACAACTAACTTTGGCACCTGTTTTGGACCAAATGTACTACAGTAGCTTCCATTACAGAGGATCAAAAAGCCACCAGAAGTACTTTGTCGTCGCAGTTGTGTCTGGTCACTATCCACCTTGGGCCCCCCATTTGCACGTTCACTCTCTTGACATGCCCAGATCGCTAATTCAGCCCGTCTGCCTGATCGTCGACAATGTCTTCCTCGTGCTTCACCGACCCGTATTTACAGGTAGTCTTCTCACACCATGCTCCTCATGCTCTGCAATGGCGTGCTACTGTCATTCATTCCGGCCCTCATTCTCCCAAACTTCGTTGGCCTCTCTATTCGTGGGCTCGCCGTTCCAGATCGCGGCTCTTGTTTTGAGCAGCCTACGCCGGCATGGCAGCGACCGCTTGTCGATTGCCTGGCAACCCGGACGTATACGGCCTGGGTATCCGGATAGGCATCTACACCCAAGTCATCTCTACGCTCATCACAAACCACTGCCTGCCGCACGAGCTATCGAGCACATGGATCGCGAACATTATCTTCGTCTCCGCCTTGATACTCGCACTGATCAAGTCCATCAGCCAATCGTCCGACTTCTTCGTCGTTGAGGGCTTTGTTCTCTTGCAACTCATTCTACTGTTCTTTTTTGCCGTTATCAGCGCTTCTGGCCGGCAATTTGTGCTTGTGGACTTTTTCTGCGCGTTTCTTGACGGCAACTTGAATACCGAGACATACAAGGCGCTGAAAGGCGCGACGAGATCCAATTCGGAGCGAATGATTTTGGCTGGCCAACTGCTTTCAAAGCTTGGCCGAGCGTACTCTGATGGCTCTCCATTGAGATACACCGTTCGCCTCGTCCTCGCTTGTACAGCATCGAGCCTGAACCTATGGTATTGGATAGCGGGTACTCAGAGTCTGAAGCATGTGGGCCTCGAATGCTCGACCGACGTCTTCCTGTTTGCCCGCGTTCGCGTGACAGGACCTGTTCGACACTTCTTCATCGTGGTCGGCGCTTTCTATGCAGCCTACCACCTCGTCATACTGCTATTTGCCACCATCCCATGGACACAGGCGGAGGGAGCGAAAAGTATTTCGCTCAAAGACAAGCTGCTCGCAGCGTTCGATCCAAGAAGTCCCGCAGAGCGCACTCGTTCAGAAAACCGTGAGGATCTCCTAGGGTATGTTCATAGCATTTGACCCATCAGCCATCGGAAGCTAACTTCTTGCTCAGCAACAAGTTCAACTTACCAAAGCAGCGCAAAAGGACCGCCATCAGCAGAAAGATCCATCTATGGTTACATGCCACCATGTTTACCTGGAGTACGGCCGTCATTTTCTACTCCATACTTGCAGTCGAGCTCACTTTAGCGTGGAACAACGTGTATGCTGTTTACGATGTAAGCTCGACAGGCCAGTTCATTCCCCTTTTCATTGGCTTGGTCGGACTCGCTCGAGCAATTGTATCTGCTCTACTTGAGCATGCTAATCTGTCCAAGAAGGCAAGCCCCATCCATCATCCTTCTCCTATTTTCATTGACGAAGGCACAGAAACCGACAGACCTTCCTTCTATTGCGCTGCAGCATGACACCGGCATCTACCACTACTGGGTCCCGCCGTCACGCGGGCAGCCACAGAAGATAAGTTTTAAGGCGCAGAGACCCGTCAGGAGATGGAGCTTTGACGCTAAGCGGAATGGCGCTGACGCTCCCACGATCGAGCGGGTTCTCAAGCATGACGCTCCATCCCCAGTCCTTCCAGTCCAGCCAGCGTGGGAAGCACGCCGCTTGAGGAACGAAATAAGAGTTGACCTCTATCGTCCGAGAGTCGTCGGACGACCATCGGGCAGATTCATCTACACAGACCGCAGCGGTCACCGACACGTGTTTCATGACGCCAAACTCGTTCGACGAGTAAGCTTCCACGCTGGCGACGAGTACGAACCGGGATGGCCACTTCTACCACACCGCGAGCGACAAGCGTTGAACACTCCTCTCCGCTCTAAGCGTCAGACCATACAACAAGAGAGAAAAAGAAACATCTGGTGGCATCACAAGCTCAATGATCTGGAGAACCAGCTGGTCGCGAAGAAGCATACCGATATCCCGGACTTTTCCAGCGAGCGTTGGCAGCAATTCGAACACGAGGATGAAGAGGACTCGTCGGCATCAGCAGCGCGCCAGCCGACTGATGTGTCCGCACCACCGTGGCTAGCCGCCGATATCAACGACGAGGCTTTGCTCTGGATGTCGTCGTACAATGACGCCTTCCCTCGGGCCAGACGCCCTGGGCATAGAATTCATCGCACGAACAGTTTTGACGACTCGGCAAGCATATACAATGGTATCAGTGGACGCCCCATGCCGTTCTTACAGCCAGAAAGGCATGGACAGCACCACAGCAGTGTGAATGAACACTGCATGCCATGTAGCTCGTCTTCATCCTTGGACAGCAGAGCAGAATCCCGCGGGAGATCGAGATGGGGAAATTTCGACCGGCCATATCCAGTCTCAGACGTCTCGCCGGACGGATTCACGTTCCACCGTTGGCGCAAGACGAGGCGTCGGTCGGACAATAGGAATAGTGGTCGTTCACGAATATCACCAAACCACGGCGGGACAAAACCGGGGCGGAGGAAAACCTACCTCCGCCGCCCCTTCATGTTAGCAACGCTTGCGGTGCTCAACATATTTTGTCTGTGCATGCCCTGTTTCAGCCTGTACACGCTGGCAAAATCCCTCCGCAGGCGCTGGCAGGCCTACCGCTACGGCCGTAAAATGCAACAAAATCCAGCCGCAGGACCTACCCGCGCCAAGGCAGCGACGTACTTCTGCCCCGAATGCGATCGAGACCTGCGTTCCTACCGGCAGACACGAGATTGGTACACCGTGCGCCCTGCGTTCCGGCAAAGCAACTCGACCAAGGGAAAGAGATTCATGCGGAAGATAAAAGATCATGTCGGTCCGTTCTATACCTTCAAGGCCGTTTTCATGCTTTTGGTCGGGATTTTCCGCATCTTGGGGCGGTTCGCATGGGGTCGTGAGTTGGGACGGATTGTCAGGGCTCGTTTCGAAGTGTTGGCGCATGCGTCGGAGGCGTATGGCGAGAAGGAGGGCAAAGTGGCGGAGAGCGCGTCGAGTCCCGTGTGATTGCTGCAGAGGTGGTTGATGAGGATTCTGCGATAACGAGACTGTGGCGGCTGCCTTGCAGGCCTTGGCTGTTACTGGCCGCGGAGAGACAATATCAGCCAATCCGCGCACGGTTACGGTCAACGTCTCCTACACGCAGCTGCTGGCGTGGTGCGGTATGTCTGCTACACTCTTTAAATCGACGAAGTAATAGACGAGATCAAGACCAAGAACGGTACTTCAATCCCCTTCATATCGTTTACCTGAGTACCCGTGGCGGAACCAGTCGTTGGAGGAGGCGTCTCCGGGCATTTCCTTGCCATCTTCATCAGAATCCTGGACCTCTCCAGAGGCGATCACTGCTCGCTCGTGGCAGAGGGAGCAACTCGACATGAACTGGTGACTGCCCACGGCTAAGTTACCGAAAGGAGATAACCGTAGTTATGTTCTGCCGTACATGTACTATGGCGGAGCAGAAGCCCGAAACCGCCCTTGCCACAGCCCGTTCGAAACAACTTCTCGGTCGTGCACGTCGTCCTTCAACTGACCGTTTCAGTCTTTCCTTTCTCTCTAGACAGAGTGCAATGTAAAATGCCGGCGGCTACATCTCAGCCGCCGGTCAAGCTTTCGCTTCCCCTTGTGAGTCTTCCTCGAGGTAGCATCATGTTACTGAACGCTACGATGGCCTCTTTCGCCCTTGATTGCTAATTGGTCTGATAGCAATTTCAGCAAGAAATCTATCAGCTCTTGCGCGCCGAAGATGTATTGGTCATACTCGCTCGGGGATTGGGTCTCCTGAAAATCGTGACCAACCTATTGCATACGTACGATGCAGCAGGTAATTCGCTCGTCATCATCGTCGGAGCAGAGGATCGTGAAAATGAGTGGATTGGCGAAGCACTGGCAGAGCACTATGCCATTTCCCGAACGCCTTTGGCGAAAGGCCTTCGCGTCATCAACACCGACAAGGCTACCGTGGCGGCACGCGAAAAGATCTACTCAGAGGGCGGCATCGTCTCTGTGACTAGCCGCATCCTGATTGTGGATCTCCTCTCCAAACTGCTGGACCCAGAAACTGTGACCGGGCTTGTTGTTCTCCATGCGGAGCGCGTCGTCGCTACCAGTATTGAAGCGTTCGTTGTCAGAAGCTTCAGGCAGCACAACAAAATCGGCTTCCTCAAAGCCTTCAGCGACTCTCCAGAACCCCTGACCTCATCATACGCACCTCTAGCGAGCATGATGCGAAACCTCTTCTTGAGAAAGCCCTCTCTGTGGCCAAGGTTTCATGTCTCTATCGCGCAGAGCCTTGAGGGCAAGAAGAAAGCGGAGGTCATTGAATTGGAGATTGAAATGACAGCGTCGATGAAAGCGATCCAGCAGGCCGTCATGGAATGCGTCGAGACCAGTATATCAGAATTAAAGAAGGCCAACTCAAGCCTGGAGATGGACGACTGGACGCTGGACTCTGCCTTGCACCAAAACTTTGACGCTATTGTCCGGAGACAACTCGACCCAGTTTGGCACCGAATCAGTTGGCGGACGAAACAAATCGCAAATGACCTGACGGTATTGCGGACCATATTAAACTCCCTGCTCAGCTATGACTGTGTGTCGCTTCTCAAGTATCTCGACACCGTCCTTGCGACGCACTCGCCCCCGCCGAATTCCAGACAACAAGATCAATCGCCTTGGCTGTACATGGATGCCGCCGCAGTAATCTTCAATTCGGCCAGAGGCAGAGTGTACTCCGGGAAAGTCGAAGACAGTGGCGTGCTGCCCACGTCAAAGCTGCCCGACTCTTTGACACCGGTCCTGGAAGAGCAACCAAAATGGGCTGTACTTGCAGAGCTGTTGCAAGAAATCGAAACCGATGCATATCTGACTCCGACACGAAGCGATTCCAACGAGACGATACTGGTGATGTGTAGCGACTTGAGGACCTGCCGGCAAATTCGCGAATACCTTCAGACCATGCACGTGAAGCCCCTTCCGCAAGACACGAATGACGGTCGAGCCCCCCACGAGGTCGAAGAGCAAGAAGCGAAAGGGTCTGCGGAGTTCATGCTTCGACGAAAGCTTCGAGAGTACCTGGTCTGGCGAGATACGTTCACCCAAGTCAGCTCCACACTCTTTGAGGAGAACCAGAAATCGCTCAACAACATCAAAGGGAGCAACACCGCTTCTGCCCGCCTCAACAGTAAGGCACCGGCAAACAAACGAAGGCGCGTCAGAGGTGGAGGTGCGTCAGGGCTCAATCCATTCCGCACTGCTAGTGGGGCAGTTGCCATGGTTGAGGACAAAGCAGCACATGTTGCCAGTCTCCTTGCAGACCTACGACCTACAAGGGCCGAAGCTCTTCAGAAAGAAGATGTGATGGTTGACGATCTGACCGAAGCCGGAGAAGACTTCTTTCAGTTGTATACTCCGGAAGACCAAATCGTTGTTCACCCATATGACGGCGATCAAGACGATCAACTGCTCGAAGAGATCAGACCAAAGTACATCATCATGTTTTCACCCTCCGCAGATTTTATACGGAGGGTCGAAGTGTACAGATCGAGTCATTCAGACCGCAGTGTTCGAGTCTATTTCCTCTATTACGGCAACAGTGTCGAAGAACAGCGGTACCTCTCCTCGGTCCGACGAGAAAAGGATGCTTTTACAAAGCTCATCAAAGAGCGAGGCAGCATGGCAGTCACTCTCGCGGATGCTAACGTTGATCCCGAGGAAGCATTCTTGCGCACTGTCAATACTAGGATCGCGGGCGGTGGAAGACTTGCAGCCACGGCCGCCCCTCCGCGAGTGATTGTGGATGTCAGAGAATTTCGTTCATCGTTGCCAAGTTTGCTTCACGGCCGAAGCATGCAAATCGTGCCGTGCCAACTTACCGTTGCAGACTACGTCCTTTCACCAGATATTTGCGTGGAGCGGAAGTCAATCCCGGACCTGATCGGTTCTTTCAACAATGGACGACTCTACAATCAAGCAGAGACGATGCTCCAGTATTACAAGTATCCATTCTTGCTGATCGAATTTGACCAGAACAAGTCCTTCACCCTTGATCCATTTGCTGACTTATCGGGCACGTTGAAAGCACCCGATGCCGAGACCAGGAGCTTGCAGACGAAACTTGTTCTTCTCACAATTCGGTTCCCTAGACTGAAGATCATCTGGGCATCGTCACCATATCAGACTGCCGAGATCTTCGAAGAACTCAAGAAACAACAGGAAGAGCCAGACCCGTATAAAGCAGTACAGATCGGCCTGGTCGCGGGCGAGGACCCGGAAGAGAGAACCTTCAACACGGGGCCCCAAGACTTGCTGCGAACGATTCCGGGAGTGACTGACAAAAATGCAAGTCGGCTGTATCTCGAGACTCGAAATGTGCTGGAGGTTGCCAACATGAGCCTTGAAGAGCTTGATCCCCTTGTTGGCAGAGAATCTGGAAGGCAGATTGTCAGATTCTTCACCCGGAGGGTCGGTGACGAGGAAGATCAATCTATGTGAGCCATTGCCCAGGTCATAGCAGTGTCACTCATGGCATTGTCACTCATGGCAGTCTTATTCGAAAGCATTGATAAAAGGTAATGTTTTGGTCGTCTCAGACTTACGAGACAGCACCACTGTACCGCGAGAGTGAAGCTTAAATCCCTTTCGATTTCAGAGCTTCTTGCAAGGCTTGGACGAGCACCACTACTCAATTGGAGGGTACCCGACCCCGAATACGAGGCAGAGCAGGATCGATTCACGCATCTCACGGCCTCATTGGAACCAAGTATTCAGCTCGCCTTGGCAACTCGTATCTCCTGCGCTTCACGACGATGCCCAAGCCCAGGCCCTTCGCATCTAGAAACACGTCGACTCCACGAGTTGTGCCGACAGCTCCTCTCAGCCTCATTGCAATTGCTTCTCGACACGCATCAGCAGATTCTCAGCAATAGGTGTCCACGTTGGTCTGCGGCTCTCGCTACTGCGTTGCGGTTGAATAGCGTGATACATCTCGGTAGGACAACAGGGCTGTCAAGGCTGTACTCCTCCGTCAGAGCTAGCTTATGATCACACCATCGGCTCAAACCATGAGATTTGCAACTCTGTCGTCCGCCGCCCTTCTCCTGGTAGCATCTGTTGCTTCTTTCATTCCTGCCGAAACAGAAGGGATCCTGGTCGTGAGATGCTACAGTCCGAGGTTGGCGACTGTCAAGACCGACGTCTTGAACGGTGTATACCTCGATGGTGTTCATCTATTCGAGCGACAGGATTGTTCAGGAACCCAATGTGCAGGTAAGACGGCTGTCACCTCCAAACAGATCCGGCACTGAGTCAATGCCGTCCAGACGGTTGCTTCAGAGGCACCGACAACGTTTGTTGCCCAACTGGCGGTGGTGCTTGTGACGCAGGCGAGGCATGCTGCGGCGGTGATGGCTGTGTACCGCTGGATGGAAGCGTGTGCTGTTCCAACGGAGGATATTGCAATCCTGGACGAATCTGTGCCACGTATCAGGATCAGGCCGTTTGTTGTTTAACCGCCCAATGCACTGAACTCGAGGGCTCGGACGGAAGTACATATACTATCCCCGACGGTACAGCCACGCCTATGGGGACGGGTGCTGTGACCACAGTACCTCCCGTCTCTCCTACGTCTTCTTCATCGCAGGAAGTACTACTATCGATGCCACCGAACTTGACTGCATCGACAAGTCAACCATACGCCAATATCAGTGCGGCATCAAGCGAGCCGGGAACAGCTGTATTGCCACCTCTGCCTTCGAGTGAGACCTCAGGCATCTACACCATCGAGACAATTGACCCCAGCTCAACTCCTCCGCAATCAGGTTCTACGTCAATGACGACTCCAAGCTCTGCACCTCCAGCGAGTCCACAACCGACGGGACCGAGCATTGTGATTGTCTCTACGCAGCTTCAGCCTACGGTCGTTGCTAGCCAAAGCATGCCGACATCCGGAAGCCCGTCGGGCACAACGGCGCCACCAGAGTTTACAGGTGCGGCCGGCAGGAGACTGGAATCTCCGGGATGGCTCATAGGTGCAGTGGCGGCTCTATATTTGGTGTAATGCAGTACAGGCAGTTATACTTTGTTCAGAAGGGGGCTCCGAACTCATCGGCGCGGGAATCGTCCACGAAGGCAAGGGAGAACTATGCACTAGATATTGAATCAACAGGAATAGCAGGATTCGCGTAAACAAGAACGGTTTGCAAGTCTGTAATTCAAAACTGAACCCAACCCAGCGCTCGAACTCCCATCAATCATGAACACGGTCGTCTGTGTGTAATGCTGCTCGTATAACTGCTGCATCACCTCATCAAATTCATCGTCGCATCTATGTTGATGTCGATGCATGCAAAAGCAACAACAGCTCTCTCCGTCTAGATGTCGTCGATGTCGACGTCCTTGTCCGAGTCGCTGTCCCGATCCTCGTCGAACTCGACATTGTCGTCCACGCCCTCATGACCGTAGGTATCCGTCTCGTTGATCTTCGCACTCTCGGGCAGCTCTCCGTATGCCTTGAGCGATCTCGCCTCGTCGGCACTGTACTTCAGAATCACATCGCCCTTCTCATCCTGATAGTCCCGCAGCGACAGCAAGATGATGTCTCCCTGGTTGATCCAGACCTTCTTGCGCAGTTTTCCCCGGATGTGAGCGAGGCGCTTCTCGCCGTCGAAGCATAGGGCCTCGAGCCGGCCGTTGCCCAGCATCTTCAGGACTTGAGCATATTCTTGGCCCTCCTCTTTGAAGGTGAGTTCGCGCTTTTCGTTGTCGTTTTCGTTCTTGCCTCGACGTCGATTTTTACCACCCTAGATACATCTGTGTGTTAGTGCCAGTGTTCTAGGGATCTGTGTAGATGTGGTTGTCGGGTGTTGTGCGTGGCCCTCGCTGGTGGCGGGGTATGTGTGTGGAATGAGGCAGGCCGCATGCGGTGTGGCGGCTGTCAAAGTGGGATGGGTGCAGACTCACCTTTCCCTTATTCTTAGGCATGTTGATCGGTTCTCAACGGTCGAGCGTCTTTTGTTGTCGGTCTGAGTGTAGTCGGTCTGCGAGAAATTGTCCTGGAGGATTTCCTTTCGGAGGGGTGGTGCAGGGGATTTCGGAAAAGAATGACTGCGAAATAAAGCGAAGATCAGTGCGAGGCGGTTGACGTTTGTTTGTGCCTGCAACGAGACTCGCCTGTCATTGGGTGCGGCAGACGCTAGGCCGTGATTGGCAGCCCCGAAAGTCATTTCTTGCGGTTCCGTTGTTCGACGGTCGTCTCCCCGAGTCTCGTCTCTGGCCAGGCAAAGATGTATGTCCCATGGCCCCTGTTTCTGTCAGTCGCTCTTTCAAACCCCTCAAGGTCCCAGCGGTGCTCGGATTCGGGTTAAAGGCACGATACACGCCCGTCGAGAATGTCCCGACCCTCTTCGACCATAAATTCATCGTCGACCGGTACAGCCCCAAACGCGCTGCAGTGCTGGACTATTACTCGCGACTCCCTCCCGACAGACTCTCCTGGCGTGTCATCTCCAACATAAGCTACAAGCAGGTCAACAAGGCCGTTCTCCGCAACCGTCTGAAGCGAAGATGGGCCAGCGCGTTCGCTGAAGCTTTGAAAACCCATGGCTACTATCACAATGGGAGGAAGCGAAGCGGCCCCAAGGACGGCAAGGAATATAGACCTGGTCTGAGAGGCACCCTTGAGATCCTCATATTCTCCGATCGAGGCATCACTTGTGCTCACCGCGAACTCGTAGGCGTGTCTCACGCCTTGGTCCAGTCTTTGGTCCGGAAGGTACAACAATTGGGACCCAAAGCCAAATCTGCGCAAGAAACGGACACTGGGGAGGACGGAGGGAGCACTCAAGCTGCTGGTGAAGTTTCATCCTCGCTTTGGTCTCTCTGGGGAAAGCTCCTGTGAGCGAGACGGTCACACCCTTTTTCGAACAACCGGATTCTGCGTGCGAATCGAGGAATTCTTTCCGAACAGCACCCCTTTCGCCTTCGTCTTTCTCCTAGACGCAGATGTGCCCACCTGAGGATCAATTTCTTCAACAATTCCGGAGACAAATGGTCAGGTCTGACTTGACATCCACAATTTCTGACTTTAATGGAAAACGGCCCTGTCCGCTTGACAGATGGTTACGAGCAGGCTACGGCATAGTTCCTTTCTCCTGGGAGCCTGTCAAGCTCTTCGACAAGGCTACTGCCTTGGACTTGTGGCAGATAACTACAAGTAGGCGATAGCGATCAGACAACTACATCCGAGAGTCTCCCACCGCACAGTTGCCTGACAAGAGTCGCACATGCCGGCTTGGGGACCGCGTCGATGCTCTGAGAATACTGACGAGCCGAGCGATTTGCTGAAGAAGTGGGCTGATATGGACCACGGAAACCGGGGGAATCCGATGGGGCCAAGTCTTGGGAAATAGTCTTATTTGAAGAGAGTCAAAGGGAGCAAGCTCGGGGGACCTGCGATGGCCATATTCGATTTTCATGGATGGGAAGGAGGATATACTAGCTGGGGCGGCGTTCGGTCTTGAGGGAGATACCCCTACGAGCGGAATGCAATTGTATCTTTGGGTAATAAAGCCTATGCGCTCGAGCCGCACCTTTCAATAAGCCGGACAACATTTATCGGCCCTGCTTATCTCGTTCTGCACCCCTGGGAAGATTCGACCGTGCACGTGACCTGAGATTTCCATTGACGTTCCCTCCTGGAGGAGACACAGCATCCTCCTGCTCAACAAATTGGTTTTCCCGTCCCCTTCAAGTCGCTCGCTTCGCAGTCCCCACGGCTTCCAGAACTGTTCCTGAGCTTTAGATATGCTGGTGTCCTTGACGGTGGGCAAGGTTGACGCGGGAGTCGCGGTCCTCCTCACCCAAGACAAGAGACTGGTGAGATGGACAAGTCACAGGCTGGCGCATGGTGCTCACACTTCGCGTTAGATTGAGTTTCCCTCCATCCTCCTCCCTTCGACCATCACCTCCGGGTCAATCGTCGACATCGAAGTCAAGCAAAACCATGAAGCAGAACGAAAATCACACGCGGCTTTCGCGGCGCTACAAAGCCAGATACTCAACACGTATGGCATCAACGTCCCGGCGACCCCTGTTCTCCGACTGCGGAATGCCACTCAAACGTCCCTCGTCCTCGAATGGGACCCTATTCAGTTAGCGACCACAAGTCTACGTTCGCTTGCCCTCTACCGGAATGGAAGCAAAGCAGGAAATATCCCCCGTCCTTTGGAGACGCTCAGCACAAAGATGAGCGGGCTGCAAATCGACTCGGAATACTCGTTCTACCTCGTGCTCAAGACAAGCGGTGGCGTCTATACGAGTAACACGCTGACTGTCAAGACGCACACCATGAACAACTTGACGGGCATAACCGTCACCCCCGGAATACTTCCTCCACCACTGAGAGAGAGCCTGGAAATGGCCATTGGACGCATCGGAGCCAAGATGAACGAGACGATCAGAATTGACACCACCCACTTTGTATGCACCGAAGGCCGTGGTCGGGAGTGGGAGAAGGCAAATGAGATGAATATCCCTATTGTGAGACCTGAGTGGGTCGAAGGATGTGAACGGGAAGGCAAGATTATCGGCGTTCGTGGATACTATCTCGACGCAGATCCGAAACAGAGACAAGTGGGATCCAATCCTTCTCTCGCACAAGCTCGCCCTTCTACGACAACTGCGCCGCAACAAGCAAACGTCCCTCAGAGGCCCAAGGAACCAACGCCCAAAAGTCCTGACCGAGAAAGCACAGTCAGCGGAGAGCCGGGCCCAGAGGTACTTCCCACGCCTCCACCGCAAAAGGACTTACCGCCTACGCCGGCTGATGAGGAGGAGGAGGAAGAGGAAGAGGAAGAGGAAGAAGAGGCGGATGATCATGAGGAAGCAACAAGAGAATCAAAAGGAAAGGGGAGGGCCACTGACGAAGAGCCAGCAGATGCGGACGAGGACGAAGACGAAGACGAATCGCCCGAGCCCCAACATCTACCTAAATCCAAAGACGGCAATGGCGCCGAGATGGAGGATGTCGCATTATAACGATCAGTCCGACCTCAGACACATTCTCACACAGGGCCTGATGTGGGATAGATATTTCTCAGAAGGATCCTCAGCGATGTCGCTTTAGTCGACCGAGATTCTGGTGACTGTCTGATCAATCTAGCTGGCTAGTGAACAGTAACAGATCTCCGTCCGGATCAAGGTCTATGCACTTCGAGGCGACGAGCAGTTGCTTGGGAAGCAATAGCTTTGGGATCTGTCTCGGCCGCATTATGGGGGAACGCTGATATGCGGCGATTTGCCTTGTTCAGGAATGGAAGGCTGCGATTAATCAGACCTCATTGTCAACACAAACAACCTGCTGCAGGACATTACACGCATGATTACGAGAGCCAGAAAGCTTGGGAGACTTCATGCTCGGGACGTCCTCGTTGTATGGCTCGAAAGTCGACACGAGGATGCATCAACTTCGGTAGAGCGTTGCACCAACGATATCCAACAGCCCTCAGCAAGCCACGGGCGCACATAAACAGAAAGAGTTCTCGGTTGCGGCTGTGGTGGTCCTATTTCCGCATCCATTGGGGCTTCACCTCGTACCCAGCCGCAGGTTTGGCTAGCGATCTGGCCACTTAGAGCTCAGCCTCGTGCTGCGCAGCTGCAGCCAAGCAGCCGAATCGAAGAAACCTCCCATTGCCGCACGACTTGGTAGCACGCAAGTAACACCTGACCTCGGATTCTGGCTTCTGCAGACATGCCGCCAGACTCGCTTGGGAGCAATTACAGCATGCTCAGCCGTCCGGGGTGCGTCGAAAATACCGAAAGCGACGTATTTTGAGTATAAGACGGCCCCTACACCCGCCTCGTCCAGATATGTCTTCCTCCCAGCATTCCAACTGAATACATAGCAACAGCTACACCAGCACATTCCTTATTTCCTTTTTTCCTATTGTCCGTCTCTTTCTTGTTTCTTTGACACGCTCATTTTAATTAATTATAATCGACGCTGCACCTTCTTCAGCGCATTGATTACCGAACATTCGTTCCAGCCAAGTCAATAACCAGCAGCCACTTTCTACCTTTAACGAATCACTCAACGAAAGCAAACGACAATTCTAAAATGTACGCCCAATCCATCGTCGCCGGTCTCCTCAGCATCGCTGCCTTGACCACCGCTGCACCTCTCGTTGCTCGCACCGAATCCAGCGGCACCTTGCCCGCCTCTTCTCCCAACGTCCGACGACAACAACCCATCGCGTCCATCCTTCCCGACTTCACCTCGCAGTACACAAGTTCCACCGGCGCGGTCGATTTCCACACGTCCCGCGGCCTCGTCTCCCGCGATCCTCAGAATGGTGGTCGAGACATCACCACGCTCGTCACGTTCGAGCTTCCGAGCCAGTACAGCGAAAATCAATGCCAGCTCGTTTTCGACCTTGGCAACGATCCGTCAGGATCCGTCACCGGCACGGGCAAAGCTCAGCTCTTCACTTCCCTCGCCCCCGCCGCCGAGATGGACACTTCGACATGGCCCAATGGGAACTTGAGAAACCAACACCTAGGCACGATCCAGGTGAACGCCTATGGTCGGGCCGTGTGGGAAGCGGGCTCGGGCCCAGGCGCCACCGTCGACGGGATGTTTCCGTGCTCCACTATCGCAGGGATGATCTACGGCGGCGAGGTCGTTCCCGTCGGCGATTCCGACACCATCAGCTGGGCTGCCGGTAGCGGTGACGGGCCAAAGATCTTGGTTTTTTAAAAAAGCGATCTCTAGGACGAGAATGAGTACGTATGAAATGTCACATTCTGTATACCGATTCCCTGAGCTGGTGCGTGCGTATGTTTTGTATGCGGGGACGAAATGATATGATTCTTCCGTCGGCACTTAGAATGGACGTGTGTGTGGCGAATATTGAGCGATTCTGGGGCCTTTAAGGAGAGCGAGCCTGCTTTTTACATCAATGTCGCTTGTCGCTTGACATGGAAAACGAATTACGATACATACCTACACAGTACCTATCGTTGATGCCCGACATATGTAGCTGAGTTAGCTCGCGCGGGCTGAACACTAGATCCCCGCAAAATGAGCCATCCACAGTTTGGATCAACCACTCACTCACTTATTTGCTATTGTCTCTGAGCCTCGCGAATTCGTACATACTGGACTCTTACATCGTCAGTGGCATTCGAGATCCGGTACTCATACTTGTACCACAGGGCATACTGTAGCGAGCGGGCCCAAGACTTCCCCTTCTGTGTGTGTACTCGTATAGACCTAGGTATGCAGTCGACCAACAGTACTCGTACCGGTACCATACGACCTGGTGTGACAAACTATGCTTATCCCGGGCGGAGTACCGTAGTAAACATACTATGCCGGGCTCATTCCTCCCTTGGCCTTGTCAGAAGTGTACTGCAACATCTTGGTCCATCATCTTCCTGATAAGATGCTTTGCTTTATGGGTGCTTCCGGGGTTTCTTGCTCCCCAGCCAGGACGAATGTGACTGCATCTACAGAGTATCTGCGTTGATGTCTCCATCTTCACATACTACATACTGCACTCGGATTGCCACGCCATGCACCTCCATCGGCCCAACACAAACCCCCGATGCATAGGTAGCGAGGCACTCCGTACTTATGCAAGTTACAGTATCGACGATTGCATGGACAGCGACTTTGTTTCGCAGCCAGCAGCCCATCGTTCCCGGATTTACTACTTCTTTGCTATGTGCATACGACGGCACTGATGATACTAAACCCCAATCAGCACTGTTCAGTATGTCCAATGCTAGACTGACCCCTTCCACTACCGACCGGTGGACATCATGTGCGGTCCTACTTCCGCAGAAGCGAAGAAACGAGACCTCAATACCTCCACTGTTGGCCGTCCACACCCCTGCACGCATATCCAATCGAACTGGATCACACGATCTTGTACACCTTCTTGCACCACAAGAAGCACAAGACGCCAAAGACGAGCAACCCAGCCGTGGTGCCCCAGAACCACCACAAGTTGTCCACGTCCTGACCAGGAACTTTGAAGTTGCCGCCAAACATGCCGGTCACAATGTTCATGGGTAGGACAATTGTTCCCAGCACAGTCAGCTTGCCGAGGACATCGGCGGTCTAGGAAATCAGTTAGCTTCATGCCCTGGTAGCGATGTGAGTGCACATACCTTCTCCTGCCTCTCGTTCATGTGGATGCTGACCTGAGCGAGGTAATTGCCGTGTGCCCTGCTCAGCAACGTCTCATAGTGCGACAGGTTGCCCGTCATGGTCAAGATGTGGTCCTGAATATCACCAAGGTACAAGCCAATCTCCGACTTGGGCGCCACTTCCCACTGCTCGTTGCAGCGTTTCGCAAAGCCCTTGATGACGTCGGCCTTGTTTCCTAGCAAGCGATACATCGACATGACCTTCTTGCGACATTCTCCTATTCTGATCAACATGTCGATGCCGCTAACACCCGGGTCTCCGTCATCTGTGCTCTTCTCGTTGATTCCCTTCTCGCCATACTCGCCCGACAGCGCCGCAGTGTGCTGGAACGCTCGAAGGATGAGGTCGTCGATGGCGTCGACTTCCTGCTCGATATGTGTAATCAAAGGACCATAGACATCGGTGATATCATCGATGATGGCATACGAGATCCAATCTGCGCTCAGAAGAAGATAGTCCGAGAGCTGCCGAATACGGCGCCTCACGTTCGCCGGGTGCGGAATCGGGGAGAAATGGAAGGTGATGATCCCGTACCCGAACACACAGACGTACATGTTGATGGGCTCCAGGTAGTCCTCACTGTGCATGTCCTGCTCAAAAGTCCGATAGTTGATGAAGTAGTAGTTGCGAAACAGCTCCACCTTCTCTCGCGCTTCCTGCATCAGGACGTCCTCTGTTGTGAGTGCGTGGATTCCGAATGCCTTGCCCAGGACGCGCATCTCTGTCTCGGTGGGACACAAGACGTCTAACCAGAATGTAGGACGCGGGCCATATTTCTTGGGCTTCGGCGCCTGGGTCGACGAATGCCTGTTTTGTGGTGTGGCGCTCCCCGAGTTCTTGCTCTTATCTGAGCTCTTTGCACTCTTCACTGGTTTCAGGGAATCCGCCAGGCTGGGCATTCCAGACGTTTTCTCTAGCGCCGAAGTGGACTTTGGGCTTTGCAAGGCGCTGGTCATGTCTAGTACATCGTCGTCTTCGCTCTCGCTGGAGTCGGCTATCTCAGGCGGGTCCGGGATGAACAGCTCGCGGAAACCTCCGTCGGGCTGCACGAGCTCTGATATCGTCTCGGCGTGGATGGTGCTCTGGAAGTCCTCGTTGAAATAGGTGAATCGATATTGCTTGTCTTCTTCAACACGATGCCAGGCGCTCTTACGAGGACGGAGCCTGCCCTCGACAAAGACCGGTTCGCTGATTTTCTTTGCTCGCCGTTCGCCTGCAGCCCGTGCTTCCCTTTCCTCTCGAGCCCACTCGTCGAGCACCCATAACTTGGGCCAGTCTTCTCGTTCACGACGTCTCCGTCGTTGGCCACCTGCGTACTGACCCTCGGCGTGCGCCCTGTCGAAAACGTCGCCCGTCTCGGAAACATCCTCTGTTGGGAAGCATACATCCGCCTCGGCGTTCATGGTCGTTGAACGGTGTCGTTGAAGACCACCGGGTCTGAGACGGGGACTGGGTGGGGCGGAGTTGGGATCATCGTCGTGATCACGATCAATGTCAATCAAAACGTCCTTGCTTCCACCAGCGACATTTCTCCGGCTGTCCGGAGAACGGTTGAGGAAATTGACCTCGTCGACCATGACATCTTCATAGAGAGCGCCGAGTCTCGGGCTCCCGGGCACCGACGGAGGATTGTTGACATCGTAGCTTGCATCAGACTTGGGGACCGAGTGACTGGGAGTGCCGATTGTTCTCTGTCTTCGTGGTGGCTTGGATCCGACCGACAGCGTAGACGTGTTGGACTTGACCCTAAACAGTCCATAGCCAGTCTGTTCGGGGCTCTTGGGCTGTTGTGCACCAGATAGCAGTGGTGTCTTATCATTGGCATCTTCATTGTCCGACCCGTCACGGCTCGAAGTGCCCTGCTGACCTCTCTGCCTGTTTCGAGCGCCCGTCTCGGGTTTGGGAAAGTGATTGTTTCGATAAGATGCGGCGAACAAGGGGTTAATTCGGCTGTCACGGCGAGGACGTAAGGTTGGCTGATCCCGATGGTCGAGGAGAGCTTCACTGTCCAGGCTCTCGTCGCTGAGGTTTCTAGTATTGCTTCGATAGACCGACTGGCGAATCGGCGAGGGCTGTGCCTCCTCGATTAAGGGACCGTCTGTCGGGCCATCTCGACCGCTGGCCATGGCCGAGGTTTCTGAAGGAGCAGCAAACGATTGACGACGATTGCGGCGTTTCTTCCCTGCACGGTGTTTTCTTTTCTTTTTGCCATCTCCAGCTGTTGTGGAGATGGTGGAGAGCCTGCCTTCGTCTGCCGCTGCAGGTTGAGCAGAGGCTGAAGAATCCATTCCCGGTCGAGTCTGGTCGCGTGCTCCGGTCGGTTGGGAGGACTGCCCTCGCTTCGGTGGTGGGAGAGGCTGCATTCAGATGTGAGAGGGGAGTGAGCCGGCCTCGAGGACCGATCACAAAGTACCAGCTCTAAGCAGAGCATGGACAGAGCATGGATCAGGCTGTGAGACAAATCATGGATAGCTCGTGCCGCCAAGGAGATGGCAAAATGTGGCAGACTCAGGTACAGAGGAAGATCGAGAAATGGTGGTGTTGGGCAAAGTCGATCTGCGCAATTGCCATGACGTGGGTGGAATTGTGACTCGCAGACCACGATTCCGACCATCAGAACTCCGCATCGCGCTGCCCACTCAGCGACGAGTACCAGGCCGTCTCGACGCGCAGAGGGTCGTGCTAGTACCACGGGCGGGCACGGTGGCTGTGGGAGTCCGTGACAAACCGTAACGACGGAGTAACTACACGAGTATTCCTACAAATATCTAAATAGGTAACAAGCATCTAAGAGATTCGTGACGGCGTCCATAAAAGCCTTCAGGTCTTGATCCACCTTCGAAAAAAATGCTTTTTCGAATTCATCACGCCCGCCGAAAGTAACAACGCCACCAACCTCGCCATGCAGATCAAGCCAAACTCCGCACCCGTATGTGCATCAAAACATGTTCTCGTTCCCTTCAATTCCGCTCATCGCAAGACTGTGGGTGCTGATGGCCCTCAGGCTCTTCGCATCACTCCCGCCACTGACATGTCTCGTCGAGCTTCTCGGTTTCTTCGCCTTGTCCGGCCTGGCAATCAAGACCTGTGCCGGACAAACGACAATCTCTTCGTCACCAACGCCGTTGTCATCGCCCTTCTTGACCACAAGGGGGAAGAGCACCATGCGCACGACAGCCTGGTTGCGCTCGAGCTCTTCGTTGCTGGTTGTTTCTCCACTCCGTTCATTCATTAGGCTTGCATTGAAATATACTTTCCGTGCAAGATCACCATTGGTGTCATACTCCGGCTGCAACGGTGGCAGCATAATGTACTCCGCTCGCTGGGTACGCATCTCGATCGAGAGCTCCACTGCCGTGCGCATGACGTTGCGCAGGGATCCCACGATCTGTTCCTCCAGATTTTGTGGCGGAGGGAGGAACCGCGACAAGGTCGAGAAGATCTCGATCGCGACTGCTTCCGTGTCAGATTCTCTTTGAGCTTTGAAGCTCTCGCGCTTGGAAAGCAGGGTAAGTGTAAGGCCCCTCCACTGATGCACGGCGCTGGCCGGCCCGACTTCGCCCAGGTTCTTCTCCAGCTGTTTCAGCTTCTGTCGTTGCTCTCGATCCATGCCGAAGAGATATCGGGTGAACACGTATTCCCAGATCATAGTCATCACCACTGACATGAAGACGTCGCGTCGCTTGACTCGATCCGCCAGGTACACGTCCACATCCGAGCCGTCCAAGATCGCATTGTCAAATTTATCCACAATCTTCTCCTCTCGGACTTCGCTGGTGGTCCGACACAACTTGAGGTCGCTGAACTTTGAAAACCGTAGTACCCAGCCTTGCACTTGTTGACACAATTTCTGACATGCCTGTTCGAAATAGTCCTCGTCATGGAAGACCACAACGTCGTCTACAGGTCGTTCGAGAATCTGCGACTGTAGCGCCCGGATCTTCTCTCTTGCGGCTTCCAGATCGCCGCGGAGGCGTTGAATCTCCGCGTTCTTTTCTGCGAGGGCCGAGTCGATCTCGTGTCGGACGATGGACTCCATGCCGGTGGATAGCTCGGTGTGCCTCGATCGCAGTGTCTCCAGTTCTCTTGAAGAGTCTTGCCATTGCGACAGAGCTTGATGATGTTCTTGCCGGAGGTCGAACAAGCTCTGCTCGTGCTCTTTCTTCAACGATTCGTGTGTCGCGACCAGTGATGCCACCTCTTGCTTGAGCCGTGCAATTTCGGCGTCGCGCTCTTGGAGCTGAGCATTGAATGCAGCTGACGTGTTCTCAGAGCGATTCTGTTCGAAGTGCGCATGTTCCAGATGTTGCTCGGCGACAATCTTGGCCTCGACCAACGCGCGATTCTCGCTCGCCAGTTGGTCCAACCGGGCCTCGAGATCTTTTATCTGTTGCATGCTTTGTCGTCGCCGTACACTCGGAGGTCGTGTCGGCGACCTGGGGCTGCCGGGATAGGAGCCATAGCCATCCTGCGAGGCTGTTAGCATTGGAGAGCGCGCGAGCGGGGTAGACGCGTGCAAACGTACGTAGATGTCAGTCATGTCCCTGTCGCGGACAGCAGCCTTGCCTGTATCGCGAGCATTGACAGGATCCTGAGATGATGACCCGGACGCGAAATTGGCTGGGTCGAACGGAGAGATGGAGCTGCCGCGAAGGTTGCGCAACGACGAGGTTCGCGATTTGGATCTGCCAAGCGATTTAGCGCCAGAATCACGTGAAGCGAGCGCAGCCGCTGCGATGCCTGCCGCGCCGGCCGCTGCCACGAGGCCGAGGGCGTGGCCATCATCCTTGCCACCATGAAGTTCAGGTGGGTGCGCGACACCAGACGTTTCGGTCGAGTCTTCTCGGATGGCGCCGAGCGCAGACTTTGTTGGAGTGAACGGTCGGTTGTGACTTTCTGCATCAAATACTGAGCGATTGACTGGTGCAGCAGCAGACCGATCGATGAGGTTTGAGGCAAGTTGCTCACTGTCCTCGTGACGAGCGGCGGCTTTGGCCTTTTGCTGTCTGAGCTCCTCTCGGCTGTGGTGATGGCCGTGAATACTCGGGCTCCTACGCAGCGGACTTTGGCTGGGCTCGGGACTCCTGGCAATGCCGGTTGTGATCAAAGGAGACGGCAGTGCAGGTGAAGAGTTGAACAAGACTGAAGTCCGGTCCTTCGAAGTAGACTCAACAGGCGATGGCTTTCGTCTCGGCGTCTCCAGTGTCGCTCTCTCTTCATGGCGTGTTCTGCTTGTCTGAGGCTTAGAAACATCCTCGGTCGAACTGGTGGGTGATTGCGGGCGAGGAGGCCGTAGCTTCATGTCCGTGCTTTCTTCTCTCGAGTCGCTGAATTCGCCGTGCGCGGAAGCGGGACTGGGGATGAAGCCGCTGTCCCGCGTGGACGAGAATTGGCCAGTGGCTAGGATAGGCGACTCGAATTGAACACCACTGTCGCGGTTAGACTCTGCAGCGACCCCGGGTGCTAGCCTGGCAAATGACCACCCAGCCGACGCTTGTCGAGCGGGCGACCGCGGTTTTGGAGAAGTTTCTCTGGTTGGTTCTGGCTCTCCGCCACCAAATCCAAGTCCAGCCGCGACGCCGAGTGCCGTGTCCATGATGTCGTCGTGGTCAGGCGGTGGGGTGAGAGCCCGGTCTCTTGGGAGGTCTTCGGGTTCTTCTCCTGACCGCAACGGAGGTGTCCTACGTCTTCGTCGTCTTTCACGGGTGCTCTCGCTCACATCAGACAAATCTTCCATGTCTTCTCGAGGCTGAGGTTCTTGAGTGCGTGCTGGTGCTGGTGCTGGTGAGGGGTCGACAGGCTCCTCAGCGATGGTGTCCATCACATCAAGCCCTCGAACGTCAGCCTCTTCATGTTCCACGACCGGCGCTGCAATATTCTCAGTCCCATCGAACTCGAACACCCTACGCTCTTTCTTAGCCTTCTTGTCTTTCTTACTCTTTTTCCGCTGGGGTGGCTGCTCCTCGGGCGTTGGTGGAACGTTTCCCTGAAGGACAGGCTCAGCATCTATGCCCCGAGCAGTTTGGAGTCTGTCCGAGATGACCTCTTGTTGTGTTTCTTCTGGAAGGATATCCATCTGAGTTATTGCAGGAGCGAAGCTCTCGTCCGGCACTTTCGAATCACCAGTTCTTCTGCGTTTGGATTCCATGACTTGAGGGAGGGCTTGCGTCGGCTCAACATTGATCTCACGAGGTGGCTCTTCAACCTGAGGCTCGGGTTTATCAGGCCCCGAGATATGGCTGTCAGGCATCAAAACCTCGTGCTGGTCGCCCCAAACTGACTGGTCAGCAATTTTTTCTGGTCCGGGCACGACCGTGGCCATTTCAACATCTTCTGTCGGCTTCGGTGCTTCGTGGTCATTGGGTGATTCTGTTGTATCGAGATCGTCCTTTGCCGCTGGTGCAATTGGCTCAACGTCCGTTTCCATCCTATGGTCCGTGTCCTCATTGTATTCTGGTTCCAATCCACGTGTTGATGTTCCTGGGTCAGACAGGCCCTCGGCCGGTTGATTGTCAGCGCTCCAAGTGAACAGTGATTTTTTCTTCTTGTCCTTCTTCGACTTCTTCTTGCTTGGTGCTGGAGCAAAATCTCCCTCATGTGCCTCGAGCTGAGCGGCTGCTGCCTCTGCCCCCTTGACATCTTCCATTGGTTCTGGAGATGCTGTTCGGCCCAAGGGCGTTTGAACAGCAGATTCGAATTGATCACTTGATCTCGGTGTCTCGCCACCAGGAGTCGTGAAACCATCACCAACCGCCAAAGCCCTGCCTTTCTTGCCCTTCTTAGGCTTTTTGGTTGAAAAGCCCCATTCTTCTTCGGCTCGCGTTTCATCTGGCGCGACATTGTCTGTTGACTGCTGGAAATCGGCAATGACATCTGGCTGCGGCACATCTACAGATTCTGGCGCTTCCACAGGGGTTGGTATCGGTGCTTGGGGCTCGGAGGTACCTTCTAAAGTTGACTGTCGTTTGCTCTTCCGTTTTTCTTTCTTTGGCTTCTTGGCTGGAGCCCACTCAGTCTCGACCGGGGTAGGCTCGTCCATAGGAGACAACAGTTCGCGCTCACCCTCACTTGGTGGATCTGGCAAGACGGTTCCTAAATCTGCCTCTTGGGCGTAATCATTGCTTGGAACGGTTGGTGCTTCTTCAGAGACGATGTCCATCGATTCGGCAGCCGGTAATGATATAGACGGCTCCTCTGCTTGTGTCATCAATCCTTCAGGAGCTTGTTCAATGGCCTCGAGCATTTGAAGCCGTGGAGCGGCAGACCCCGGCTCTGAACTCTCAGGCCCATCATGCTCGACTTTAGCCTCCAAAGCCGGTTCTTCCCGCGATCGCGCAGAGATGTCCTCAGCTGGCGGCTCGATGGCTTCTTCCACGGCTTCTGGTTCCGCTGGAGTTGCAGACTGGGACTCGTCCATATTGATATCATCAAGAGTCAATCTTTGCTTCTTTTTCTTCTTATCCTTCTTGGACTTCTTAGTCGGTGCGGCCCATTCGTCCCCAGCAAGTGGTTGGTCGGTTGGAAGTATGACTTCGTTGCTGTCTCCTACGGCGACTGGTTCACTTTCCGGATGCTGTTCGCCAGGCAAGAGGACGGCGGCTTCTGCGGGCTTGTCCGATTCCAGGCGGACCTCGGACGCCGGGTTCGCTTCAAGTTGTTGGATCGACTTGGTTGTAATGTCCACGTCCGCCTGTTCTTCGCTAGCGATGGACCTTTCAAGAGGCGTCTCTTCAAGGGGAGTGGAAGGTTGCGATTCTTCCTCCGCTAGAAGTGTTTGACGTTTCTTTTTCTTTTCCTTTTTAGACTTCTTAGTAGAGGCGCCCCACTCTTCGTCCATGACTGACTGAATCGTCTGCGGTTGAACCGTAGGTTCATCTGCCGCATCGAGCATCGGGACATCATCAGGCTTTGTCGTTCCGGCCTCGGCAACGGCGGCTGGTGTTTCGGTCTGTGGAAGGTCGAGAGTAGACTCATCAAAAGTAGACTGACGGTTCTTCTTGCCCTTCTTCGACCTTTTGGAAGGAACAGCCCATTCTGCCTCGACAGTCGGCTCCATTGTTGTCGCGTCCATAGAAGGTAGATCAACCGGCCCAGGGGCTGGGGCTTGCATTTCAGCAGGAGATTCAGTTGGTGGAGCTCGCAGGTTGCTCTCGAGCTCCCCCGATTCGGTCTGTTCTGTATCAAACTCAGCCTCGTCCCATGTGGATTGGCGCTTTTTCTTCTTGCTCTTCCTGGTCTTCGCTACTGGGAGGTCGTCTGGAGCTGGGATTTCAGGGGCTTCGACAGCTGGAGCTTGGGTGTCTGGAGCTGGGACGTCTAGAGCTGGGACGTCTAGAGCTGGGGCGTCTGGAGCCAGGGTGTCTGGAGCGGGTTCTTCTGATTGCTGCTCTGGCACTTCCCTTTCAGTTTTCAGGTAAAGCGGCTCAGTTCCTGGTTCGTCAGTCTCCAGAATCATAGGCGTGTCCGAAAGGGAGGTCCCTGTGGGCTCTACCAGTTCGTCCCCGGTCGTCATAAGCACGTCCGGTCTAGACTCTTCATCTATCTGTGGTTCTCCAACTTTCACTATACTTGGCGTGTCCGGGAGGGCTGCGCTCCGAGCTTGTGGCTCTTCGATGGGTGTTCTCGTTGACTGATCTTCCCCAGCACCGACAGCGGTAGAAACATCGGCAAATTCGGGAGTTTTCAGAGAGTCTTGGCCAGGTTCAAGATCGGGTCTGCTCTCGTCCGAGACAGTGGAAGCTTGCACTTCTGCTGCACGCTCATCAACAGACTCGAGCTGCTGAAGACTGCTTTCCTCGGGTTTTGCAGCTGAAGGCACAGGAACCTCTTTGGTGGTCATTTCTTCGTGAGCTGCCGGAATATCACCGGGTGGATGAGCGTCCAAAAGGGTTTCCTTGGTCAATACTTCGCCTTCGTGGTCGGGATCATTTGCTGACTGTGAGTCTTGAACGAATGCGGTGACTTCGGAAGGTGCTTGCACTCCACCGGCTTCTGATTGACTTCTGTTGGAAGAATCTCCTGCCATGTCTACGATCTGACTTGGCTCATGAGGCTCCCCAACTTCGGGTGCAATGGCTGTGCCAGCTGCCTCCTCGACCGCCACGGGATCGTCTACAACATCCATTAATGTCGGCGGACGCTTCTTTTTCTTGTCCTTCTTCTTATTGGAGACATTGTAATTGTCCACTTCGGACTGAGCTTGACTGGAAATCGTGTCCGCCCACGCAGGTTCCGGGGCTGTTTCTTGATGTACTTCGCCCACGTTTGGCTCCATGACGGACTCTGCTGCTTTGCTGACGTCCACCGGTTCGCGTTCATTGGTGACGACATCAGGCTCCCCAAAGCTGTCGTCAAATGTCGACTGCCGTTTCTTCTTTTGCTTCTTTGTTTTCTTGGAAGCGCTCCGATCTTCCTGCTCAGTCTGCCGAGTTTCCTCCGGCCTTTGACTCTCCGTAAAGTCGTCGGTGACAGCCGCCTCGTGTGCAGGCTCTGGCTGTGGCGTAGCCGTCGTTGGTTCGGCAAAAGCATCGTCAAAGGCAGATTGTTGCTTCTTCTTGCCCTTCTTCGATTTTCCTCTCGTAGGTTTGGACCAGTCCTCTTCAGTCACGGGCTCCGCACCTTCAGCAGGAAGTTGAAAAGAGTCGTCTTGCTCAAGAGATGTCTCAGCCGCTTCACCCAGCTCTTGGTCTTCAATGAGTGACTGGCGCTCTTTCTTGCCCTTCTTTTTTGTCTTCGTAGAGGTCGCCTTTTCTTCCTCGGCATGAGGCACCATATCTCCGGTGCCAACTGAAGGAGAACCTGCTGTTTCCGTAGGTGCATCGAAAGCTGGCAGCTTTTCAATTGTCTCCAAGGGAATTTGCAGAGGTTCGGCTGGTGTACCATTTTCCATGGGTGTCTCGAAAGCATCAGATGTCTGTGGCTCGTCCAAGGCCGCTTGCCGCTTTTTCTTCTTGTCCTTCTTCGACTTCTTTCTTGAGAGACTGAAATAGTCGAGCGTCTGATCTTCCGGGGCGGGATCTCTTGTGCCAGATACGGCCAAGTCTTGCTCCGCGGTTACTTCTGGCGGTGCTGTCTCGTGCATAAGCTGGGCTTCAGATTCTGGAGGTACAGGAGCTTCTACAGCATCCCCCACCAGAGATTTCTCTGCTTGGGCTTCGAGATTTGGTTCCTTTCGCCGCTCTTCGACCTCATCTGGTTGCGTAGACGGCAGGTCTGGTGTTTGGGCTGACTCTGTAGGATGGGCTATCGACGCTGACTCGGCGGATTCGTGCTCAGCACTGGTGTCTTTCGATTCAGCAAGGGAAGTAGGGTGCTGGTCGGCTATTGCAGATATCGTTCCATCCCCTGTGGCCTCTATAGACCGCGCTTCCTCGGTTTCCACCTTTTGTTTGAGATCTCGATCTTCACCCGCCTCGATGACTCGGCTCTCGCTCTCGTCTTGCACTTCATCAAATGTGCTCACTTCATCGAGCTTTGACTTACGACCCTTTTTCTTCTCCTTCCTCTTTTGAGATGAGGGAGCCTGTGAATCGTAAGGTCCATCATTGAGAAGTGCCGGTCCACTCTCCCCGCCTGCTTCCACGACCGACTCTGTTGGTTTGGTTTCATCGGCCAAATGGGAGTCAGCAGCTGTCTCGGAGAGTGACTGCCTTTCGTTGCCCTCTATTTGAGCTGACTCAATGGCTGCAGATTGTAGCGCGGACTGGCGCTTCTTCTTTTTCTTGTCCTTTTTCGACTTTGCCGATGTGAATGCCCACTCGTCCTCAGGAACTTCTTGCGAGGCTGATGCGTCGGCTAGGGCAAGGTCGTCCGGAACGGAAGTCTCTTGGGCCTCGGCCAGGTCTCCTGCTGCAATAATGGGTTCATCTGTGCCTGTTCCTACATCACCCAGAGTCTCAGACACAAGAGGTTTTGAGTCCTCGCTAGTTGCTTTGGCATCATCTGCTGCGGGCTCGACTGCGACCATATCATCAAGAGTGGACTGGCGCTTCTTGTTCTTCTTCTTCTCCTTTTTCAACTTGCCGGTTGTGAATGCCTCTTCGTCCCCTGCAATGACTCGAGCAACATCTTCCGAGTCTGGAGCACGTGGTTCTGAAGCCACAGCAGTACCCAAATCAGTTTCGCCTTCTATTGTACGCTCGGGTACCTCTTTCGCAGTCTCAACTGGAGTTGTGGGAGCTTCCGCATCAGCCGGCTGTGATTCCTGAGCGACTTCTTCGGTATTGTCTGTCGGACCTTGTGGGTCGTCCAGAATAGCAGCCAATGTTGATTGCCGCTTCTTCTTTTTCTTGTCTTTCTTGGACTTCGGTGTCGGAGCCCAGACATCTTGAGCATCATTTCGCGTGTCAACATCTGACTTGGAAGTATCACCTTCTGGCAATACAGCCCCTTGGCTTACAAGCTCATCTGCAACTTCAAATGCAGGCTCTGATGCATCCGAGCGATCCAGTGTCCCGCTCGTTGGAGTTTCAGATTCCCCTATTTCTGCAGCCAGGGCTGATTGACGCTTCTTTTTCTTATCCTTCTTCGACTTCTTCACTGGCATGCCCCACTCCTCGTCAGGTGGAGTTTTGACAACACCTAGGTTCACAGCAGCACCTTCACTCGTAGGAGTCTCAACGACCGGAGCCTCCCCAATAGGAGTCTCAACGGGCGGAACATCGACCGCGGCAGGATCAGGTATATTTGTGGCGATCTCGGAAGTCTCATCAATTAGCGTCTCAGGAACTTGCGCTTCAGCAGATGTATGGTCAGCAGCCGGAGTTTCGACTGCAAAGAGTGCGTCGCCCTGAGCCCCATCTGCGCCTGCTGGCAGGAGAGGCACTTTCAAAGCAGTTGCGTCGGCCTCAAAAGCGCCAGTAGCTGCTGCCTCGTCGGCAGGAGTCTCAAGAACCGGAGCCTGGACGGTGGTAAGCTCAACGGTTGGAGTCTCGACTGCGCTGGGCGCATCAACAAATACCTCATTCCCTATAGATCGACCATGTGTCACAGCACCAGGCTCATCGTTGACTTGGACATCAAGAGCCGCTGCCTCGTCGACGGGAGACTGTGCAACCGGAGCCTCAACACTGAGTGGCTCAACGATCGAAGTCTCAACCGCAACCTGTTCATGGACGGGAGACAGTACAGCTGGAGCCTCAACGTCAGGTGGCTCGACGGCTGCCTTCTCAACAGAGACTTGCTCAAGCAGCGGAACCTCAACAGTGGGAGTCTCAACAGCTGCTGTCTCAGCTACGTCGTGCTCATGGACGGGAGGCAGTACAACCGGAGCCTCAACGGTAGGTGGCTCAACGGTTGCCGTCGTCTCGACAGCGACTGGGTCATGGGCCGAAGCCTCAGCCACGGAAGTGCCAGACACTGCAGGCTCAATTGGAGGCTCAACGGCTGCTGCCTCCACTTCAGGAGCCTTGTCAATCAAGCGACCGGACGCAATTTCTTCTTCAGGTATATACTTCGTCTGTCGTTCTTCGGTTAAAGGCACACCCTGAGTAGATGAAAGTTCCAAATCGGTAGCGGGACCTGTCGGGTCGCGGGTAACAGCAGCATCATGAGCGACTTCAGCAGGTGATTCTCCAATTTGCTCTGACTCGGGAATTTGTGCGATCTCTGCGTCCACAACCTGAGCATCTGTCTTTTCCGGGCTTTGGATATTGTCAGCAGTCTCCATTGAACCTTCAGCAAAGGCTCCAGGTTCTGAGAGGTGTTCCATAATGGCGGTCGGCGCAATGTCCGCCTCCTGACCAGCAGCTGCATCTCGTTGCGGCTCGTCAAAGTCATCGGTGAATGTCCGTCGCTTCTTCTCCTTTTTTGACTTCTTTGACTTCTTCATGGATGCAAAATCATCATCCATCTCTGCAGGAACTTCCTTGGCCGGGGTCGATGCCGAGTCGGCTTGGAAGTCGCCAGTTTCAGCAGGTGTTGATACATCCGCGGCAATGGTGTCTTCAAAGCCACTAGAGTCTTGCACGTCTGGCTGGCCAAAGGTAAGATTCGAGCGGCGTTTCTTCCCTTTGCCCTTCGACTTGGTTGGTAGTGGAAAGAGGTCTTCATCTTCCCTAGGCTTCTCTTCAACAGGCGCTACAGCCTCTGTCTCGGCTGTAGGGTCAACCGAAACGGCTGGCACGCCGGTAGGTCCTACGTCTCGTGCAATGTCGGAGTCAACCGCACCCCCGGCGGCAACTACTGCAGATTCAGCAGAAGATGCGAGGTCAGTCTCGGCCAAAGTAGATTGCCCCTTCTTTTTCTTCTTCTTGTCCTTGGATTTCTTGGCTGGAACAGACCAGAGGTCGTCGTCCTGTTGAGGCAGATCTTCAGTGGGCGCCTGAGGGGGGGCTATCACTTCGTCAGGCGTTTGAGCAGTTGAAATCTGTGCTTCGGCGGGTACCAAGGGTGCTGGTTCGCCAGTTTCCCTTTCGGCTTCTGTGGCTGGTGGAAATTCCGACTGTGTGATTTCTTCTGCCGCTAACGGAGGCTCTCGACTGGGGTTGACTCCTTGAGGGCCGTCAGAGGTAGCGGTCCGCTTCTTTTTCTTATCTTTCTTGGACTTATTCACGACCGGAAAAGAGTATTCTTCCTGCTGAGATGGCGGCTCGTGCTCACCCCGTGGAGCTTCGGCTGAAGCATCTTCGGATGTTGGATGGGCTATAGATTCTTCTGCATGATCGGGGTCGATTGGGGCTGGTACCTGGGTTGCCTCATGCACATTGACAGAAGGGATGGTAGCAGTCTCTGCCCCGAGCTGCTCAATGACTTCATCCCGGCCATCCGAAACGTCAGGTACGGAAATCAAGGTCGTGTCTTTCATGTCGACATCATTCACATCTTTCACAAGACCAGGTTCATCTACCTTTGCTGTCCCAGCGACATTTTCAGGCTCTGGTTCCTTCACAACGGGTTCAGACGCCTCCGGGATGGGGGCGGATATCTCCCTTGGGTGATCGATGGCGACTAAACCCGCTGCGGGAGTCGGTCCCAGAGCGTTGCCACCACCCTCAGCGTCGCCCGAGAACGATTTCTCATCAGGTTGGGGCTGTGGGACCTGCTCTTCCTTTGTTGCCTCGGAGATGGATACTTGCTCTCTTTCTGCCACATCTGCAACGCCACGGGTTGCAATCTCTGAGTCAACTTGGTTCTGAGACTCTTCAACCGGACCGGGCCATGGCAGACGAGGAACAGGTGGAGGAGCGTCATCGATACCTGACTCTTGGACTGTCTGCTCGGTAAACACAGCGTCTCGGGACTTGCCTGATGGATTGATGAGCTCGTGCGTCGAGCTCAATCTCCAGGGATCTTCTGATTCTTTCTGAGGACTTTCGGCCGGGGTTGCAAACATATCTTCTTCAGGAGCAACCTCCAAGCTTGGTGCATCGGCTAGCTCTGTGGCTGTTGTGTTGTCAAGGATTTCCTCAGGGCCAGGCTCGGTAGCTTCAGCCTGCACGGCTGTCTCGCCCTGTTCGGTGGCAGCACCTCCTTCCCAAATGGAAGATTGTCGTTTCTTCTTCTTTTTGTCCTTCTTACCCTTCTTGGGAGTAGCCTGCCCGCTGTCCGTTTCACCGGTCGATCCGAGAAGCGCCCCGTTACCACCAATGGCGGTTGTTTGTATTTCGACCTCTCCAGGTTTGATCTCGAAATCATCACCGAACGGATTAGGGCGTTCATCTACCGGGGTAGGCTCGGCGAAGACGCGATCCTCAGGTAAAATCCGATCCGCACCAGTAACGGCCACCGATCGATCGATATCAGTCTCCTGTTTGTCCGCTTCAGGCCACTCGTCAGATAAAGCCTGCTTTACTTTCTTCTGCCTTCGCTTTTCCTTCTTCGACGGTTTACGACCAACCAAAGCGTCAAGCCCCGTTGCTGTAGGCTCTTGTTCAGTAGCCGTTGTGGAGAGCTCGCCTTCTTCTTGTATGGTTGCCAATTGGGTACCACCGATCTCGGGAATCTCTGGTTGGAACGATTGATACGCTGTGAGCACAGTTGCGCCATCAGCCAACCCCCTGGTATGGAGAGCTGCTTCAAAGGCTTCCTCAAGAGGAGTCATGGACGGTTTGATTTCGGCTGGAGAGGGTGTGTCAGGGTCGATAGTCTTGTCGGCTGAAATGGAGATCTGTGCATGCGGCCCGACAATATCCGTCTGCTCGTCATCAACAGTAGTCGAAGATGGCATTCCTAGTCCCACTTGTGTTGGCGGTACTTCGGGGGCAGCCTCGACGCTCCTGTCCAGGTCCAAAGGCGGTTCTTGATTCGTTGCTGGCGCCTCGCGCGGCGACAAATCTCTGAGCCCAGCGTCATTCTTGTCTGGCACTACACTTACTCCTGGCGTCAGTGGCAAATCTTCGTCCAGTGTTAGGATGGTCCGTCTCTTCTTGCCCTTCTTGTCCCTTTTCGCCTTCTTCGATCTGCTGCTTGACTCCTGGGCTGGCTCTTCAGCGTCTCGGGCCGTCTGTTGAAGGCCATCTTCAGCTAAGAGCCTGGGGTCCTCTACCTGCGGAGTTGGTTCTATGAACTCAGATGGAATGGAGCGACCACCTTCGCCCACTTCTTGCACAGGTACTGCCACTGCAGAGGCTAGCAAAGGAGCTTCAGGTAGCGCATCCTCCATCGAGCCCTCAGGTGGTGACTTCTCATCCGTCACGACAGGCAAATCTTGGGAAACGGGATTCAAGTCACGGTCGCGCTTATGAAGCTCGGCAAAAACATTCTTCCACACACTGGTATCTCGCCTTTTCTCAACGGTGACTTGAGGTTCTGCTTCCGGGTGTGGCTCAGCACTTCGTTCACGAGATTTGTGTTCCGTTACTGGCACTGACACAGGAGGAGTCCGATCCTGCTGGAGACCCACGGAGCCGCGCCCCTCTGGAGCCGCGAGCTCTCCACGAGAGAATTCAAGCTTCCGCGGTGTCGCCACTTCATCCGGCGGAACATCATCGGACGGCTCTCGCAGAACTTCATGGGCGGCGATACCCAGTGCAGACCCTGCTAAGACACCAGCTGCGGCAGTGGTCAACGCATCATGCCAGGATTCTGACGTTGATCTTGTGGTTGAAGCGCTTCGTCGACCCCTGCTAAAGCTTCGAGCTCTTATCGTCGGTGATAAGCTCCTGCTACGTGCGCTCATGTAGTCCTGATCAAAGTCTGTGCTCGCGACACTCGGAAGAGGACTCTGGGGTGCGTCGGCGTCATCCACTGGAGGCACGTCACGTAGCAATGCCGGATCTTGCAGCAACTCGCTTGGCGAATGGAACTCGTACTTGAGCCTAGGCTTCGTTTCCTGGTCACGAGCTCTTTGTGCTTCGCCCGGCACGGGAGTAGCTGACCGAGAATCCAAGTAATCCGGTGATTCACGGCGTTTCCCATTGTCATGCCAATACGAGTAGCTGTGTCGTCTACCGCGCTCTCGGAACATCTCGGCGCTCATTCCAGATGGAACGATGTACTCGGATTGTTCCCGTGCCTGTGACACTGCTCGAAGGTTCTCCATGGACGAATGTGCCGAACTGGTCCTGCTGGATGGCAGGGACGGCAGGTCTTCTTCAGGCTCAGTTGCAGCCGTCCTGGCGAAATTTTGTCTTTCGACAAGATAGAGTGGTCGGAATTCTTTGCTGTTACGGAATTCCGTGGACTTGGGTCGGCCTTGTCGAGTTCGAGGCGTAGACAGTGGGGAGCTAGGGGCTGCGACGGGCGAGCTCATGGAAAAGCGTGGATTAGTTGGCGAGAAAGCTGGGCGGCGGAACTGAAGTGGGACGGCGGTCGGAGAACTTGTGGTAATTGGACTAGAAGGCAGGTCGCCGGTCCGTATGGCAGATAGTCGTCGTGATTCAGCATACTGCGGCAAAACGGGCGAAGAGTCGAGCCTGGAACTGGCAGCTTCACTCTCCAGAGCTCGCACTGGCTCCGAGGGCATGAATCCAGTATACTCACGCCCGGTCGAAGGTGACAACGGAAGCTCAAGGCCATCATCTTCTGCATCAACCCGAGCCTTGACTGGAGTGCTGGCAACAGTGTCGGGCTGCGCTGATGGATCTCTCTCGGAAATTGGCCCCGAGACACCATCAGTAGCCATTGGTATATTCATGACCGTTGGTTCTGGCATTTCGGGGCGACTCGCTAAAAAAGACTCGCCTTCTTTGACATCCTTAACAGGTGATTCAGCGGCCTCTTCAGCAGACACGAAACCATCATCAAGGCTCTGATCTCTTGAAAACTCATTGCGATGGGGAATTGCCTCTTGAGGATCTGAGCTTCGACGGCTCTTTTGAGTTGGCTCTGATACCGCTGACACGCCGTCGTCCAAATCAGCTTTCTCCCTGGACTTACGCTTCCTGCGGGATTCGGAGCGGTCGTCCCGGTCACGGTCTGCTCGGCTTTCTGACTTGGAAGACTTCGAGCTTTTCCTGCTGGATGTGCTCACATCGCTCTTGTTGCTTGTGAAGATGCTGCTGAAAAATCCTCCTGACTCCTTCTTCTTTCCTTTCGAGTCGTTGCTTGCGACCGAACGTGCATCATCATCCCGATGACCATCTGCATCTCTGCTGCGGCGGCTTCGAGACTTCTTCTCCTCATCTCTGCTTGTTCGGCTGATGGTTGACTCTTCGTCATAGTCCTTTTGGCTATGCCGTGAGCTCCGGCGCGAGGGCATATCCTCTTCAAGATCATCTCCATCAGGAAGTTTCGGAAGGGGCACCAAAGTCGCCTCATCAAGCTCACGCCGACGCTTCGACTTGCTCGACGTCTTGGCGCCAACGTCGCTCTTGGAGCTGGGCTTGGACTTTCTCGGCTTGTCTGTTGAGCGTTCCCAGTCCTCGGGATCCGACTGATATCCGGCTTTTGACCCCGAGCGTGACCGTTGCGATTTCGGCTCGTCGTAGGTGCTCGACCGCCTAGGCTTCGAGGGTTGATCGACTTCCGCAGATGCGGCGGATCTTGGTTGATCGTGCTGCTCCCTTGCTTTTGCCAATTGATCGGCCACGAGGACAGCCGACGCGCCCAGCCCTAGTACCGAAGTGGAAGGGGCGTGTCCCCCTCTGCCATTGACCAAGTGATCGAAGACGCTGTCGGTGCCTGAAATTGCCGCTGGAGTGGTGGTAGCGCTTTCAAGCTCAGGGGAATATTGCTCTAACACAGATGGTTGAGCTGTATCAGCGAAAGAGCTTGCGCGCTCTCGGCGACGCTGCTCGCTTTTGCTCATCCTAGGGGCTGGAGTTGTCTCCAGCACTTGTGATTCAGTCATGTCATCTTCGTTTCGGTCTTGATTGAGCGCCATGTGCCTCTCCGCGGTGGATGTTGTCGGCCTCTCTGCCTCGGAGCGAACTGGCGTGTGGAAGTCGCCCGTTACTCCCACGTCGCTGGCAGATTCGGCGAAGGGACTCTGATAAAAGATCTGCGACCGGTCCTCTTTGCCCTGCCCAGGAGGAGATGGTGCTCTCGGCAACTCTCCCGGTCCAGCGACAATAGATCGAGGTAGTGCTCCTTGAGATTTTGGCTCAGCCCCAATTATGTGCGCCTTAGACTCGGATATCGCGGCTCCGTCACCTGTCGGCGACTCTAAGACTCTGTGTTCAATCTCATCGGCCTCCTTGTCGTTGACCGTCCAAGCACGGCTTATATGAGGTCTGTCATCGATGACTGGCACCTCTTTCTCGAGCTTCTCCGCTTCCGTCTCCTCGAGTGTCCACGTACGGCCAAGACTAGGTCGACTTTGAGTGTGTTCACCTGACAGATCCGGCTCGTCATGGACCTCGTCTGGTGAAGGCATGTCGGCGAGTTTCGGTTCTCGCGTCTCTGCATCAGGTGCAAAATCAGTCCGCTCGTACTCGGGAGTCTGCACTTCATAGACGTAAGTATCGTGGTCACCCCAAGTCACCTTGGACTCTCTCCGCTCGAGTGGCTCGCCGATCTCCTCGAGCGGCGCAGTTGTTTTCGGTTCGATGACGGGGGTCTCATCGCCGCGAACACTGTGCGTTTGACTGCCCGGTGGTGTCGGTTCAACCAACGAGAGCATTGGAACAGGCCAAGGGTAGAGGGAAGGATCGTCATTTTCGTCAAGACCGAAGTGGCGGTATGTGAAGGGATCAAAGGGATGTGCCTGACGGGGTTTTGGTGCTCCAGGGACAATCTCGACCACAGTTGCTTCAATGTCTTCTCGGTGTTCAGCCTTGTCGTTGTGCTCTTTCAGGTGCTCTTTGAGTTCGGCGGGGACGAAGAAAGAACTATAGTCGTCATGCTGAACTGGTGATGGAGTTGATCTGACCCGCTGAGCAGCCATCCTGGCAATCCGTTCCTGCTGAGTCTCAGACTGTGGCGAACTTTCCCTTTCGCGGCTCCTCTTCAGGCTTGACTTCCGCTTGGGTATGGACTCGTCGCCGGAGCCAGCGTTGCCGTCCCTCTCAGCGAGAGCCTTCGCTGTCACAGCCGCAACCGTGCCTATAGCGGCCGCTTTGGCCGCTTTCTTTACTCCTGAATCCCGTTTGCGTTTTCTTTCCTCAGCCTGTCGATGCTCTTCATACAGTCTCTTCAGCTCGCGTTCGATCTCAGCAACACGATCATCGCCATCAGGAGATCTTTGGGTGGCCTCAGAAGACCGTCTGGCTCTTGACTTTGTCTCTTGACGCGGAGCTCCGGCTTGCTTTGTCAAGATGGCGGCATCAGTAGACTTCCACTGATCATCATCACTTGAATTAACTCTGCGCCTATCGTCCCTGTCTTTGGCGCGTCTTTCGTTCTCAAGCTGCTCATCGGTCAGGCTGAAGTTGACGCTACTTCTCGGGTCTTGGGTAGGTAGCTTGGCAGGGCTTGAATCTCGTCTTGGTCGTCTTCTATCACTGCGTGCGTCTCGTCCTGGTCGTATTCGGGGCTCTATCGACTGTGAACCGATCTCATTGATGAAAGGTGCGACCGGGACCATTGGCTGCGGCTGCTGGAGTGGGGCAGACGTTGATGAAACTCGCGTCATCTGCGGCGTGATTGCTTTCGATGGGGGATCTGATACTGGTCGAGGTTCAACCTCTCGCAGCGGTGGCAAGGGGCCCACTGGCAATTCGGGATCTTGCCGTATCGCGTTTGGCGCCATCCATCCACCAATTGCTCCTGCAACTGGTGCAGCGACAGGGAAAGAAATTGACGGGGCACGACCTGCCTGCTCATCATGGTATCTGCGTTGATCTCCCTCTCTGAAATTGTGGCCCGGCCTTGTTGACTTTCGATCGTGATTCAGGGACTCGCGACTTTGCGCGGCGGATATTCCTCCACCGTACGCCAGCGCGGTGTCAACGCTCGTATCAGACACAGCATCACCATCGGTGTCGTACCATTCATCATCGCGTCCGCCGGTTTCGTGGTTGTCCATGGATATCTTATGTTCGCTTGCGTGTCTGTCGGTTCGGCCTGCATATCTGTCAGTGCCATGCCTTCCCTTACCTTTTTCGTGCCTCCTGTCGACTTCAGCTGCTAGCGCTGTACCGGCAGCCACCATTCCCATCATCGCAGCGGCTGAGTGGTCGCGTTCCGGCCTGCCATGTCTCGTGCGGAGCCGGCTCGTAGAAGGCTTCCGACGGACAGTGCCCGCTCCAAATTGAAGATCGGCATCCGACGAAGAACTGGAATCATTCGCAAAGTTGAAAAGCCCCTTGGGTTTCTTGCCCTTCTTCGTGTTGGCTGAAGGAGAAGTGAAAAACCCGAATAGGCCACCAGGCGCATCATTAGTCGTTGAGAGGTCCACATAAGAATGCATTGGCGACACCCGTTTGGAGTAGTATCTCCTCCTTGACGTTGGTGATCGACTCCTGCTTCGACTGCGACGCCGCGTCTTTCTATCCAGTGCCGCAGCACCCATAGCAGCCCCAGCAACAGCAGCACCGGCACTCATTGCCGCACCACGAGAGACACCATGCGAGGATGAGCTGGAGGAGGATGAGCGAGATCTCCGTGGTCGGCGCATCTCTTCGTGGGCTGAGATTTTGACTTTGTTCGACTTCCTGTCGCTGTCTCGTCTTTGGAGCCTGACATCTCCGTAACGTTCATACTGTGGTTCGTCGTGGAAACTGACCCTGCTCTGATTTGCAGGATGGCCTGACTTGACCGAATACGTGTCATCAAAATCGTGACGTTGCTTGTACATGGCTTCGCCCACTCTGGCAACGCCATAACCGGCCAAACCACCAAGCACCACCTTCTTGCCGGTGCGTTTCCGTCGCTCCTCGTCAGAAGAGTATCTGTACGCCTTATCCACTCGAGTGGTGCTTCCGTGCCGACTTCCAGAAGATGTCCGACGGCGATAGCCATGTTTGCGAGGCGCGTCTGCCGGTGTGCTCATAGGGTCGAAGCAGTATTTGCATACACCGATTGCTTCCGTGTATTGCTCATACTGCGCAATTGCTTCAGGATCCCGCCACCAATCAACGAGTTTGCCAAAGAGGCCCTTATGCTTGTGCCGATGTGCTTGATGCATATGGGTGCCATGTGACTGGTGGCCATACCCATTTGCATAGGGAGAAGTATGGGTCGAGGTCTGCTGGCCGTGTGAATGATGCTCGTGTGCATGAGATGACATGTACGCTCCAGCTGCTGCACCGGCGAGTGCCGCGGACCCGCCGTACAAGGCCGCATTAGAATGTTGCTGTGAGCCACCTATTCCGGGAGGAGCTGAATACGGAGTGAATCCTGGCTGAGACACTGGCGGCGGTCGATTTGGTGTCTGATATGCACTTGCAGACCCTCCCCCGCCACCGCCCGCATAATACTCTGCCGCAAGCCCAACCACGGCGGCTGCCGGGGGTGCAAATCCCATTGCACCAGGCGTCTGCGCAGATGGTGCAATGTTGCCTTGCGGCCCAGGGCTTGATCTGGGACTCGCGCCGTATGTGCTGTGCTTGGTTGGCCTGGACGGTCCAGAACTTAGCCGGGGAGGTTTCGACGGCGTCGTCTGATGTCCAGAATCATTCTCATAATTGGTGTCGCCGTAGAAGCTCGCAGCAGCACCAATTTGGCCCACGCTGCTTGGCTCAGGTGGAGGTTTTGGTTCCGGCGTCGGTTCCATGAGATGTGCTTGCTCCGCGTTCGTCACAATGCTCGGCTGGTTGGGTCGCACGCCAGGTTGGAACAGTACTGACTCTCCATGATCGTTATAGTACTCTGCAGCTAATCCGGGCGGTCGGTATGGCTGAGCGTAGGTATCAGGAAATTCTCCCGGGAACTGATTCTGAGGCAAGGCAGCGTCGTGATCTCCGAGGGCGCGTGCGCTTCCCCTCTCCTTCTCCCTCCTGCCCGACTTGCCGGACCTGTGAGAGTCGCGGCGGCTGTCTTCCCTAGTCACGCCGCTCACGTCCCCACGCCTCCTGTCATCCTTCAAACCTCTGTCGCCTTTGCTTGACCTCCTCTGCGTATCATCGTAATCGTTCTCTCTTCTTGAATTGTTCCGCCGCCGGTCCCCTATTTCTGAGGGTTCCTCTGTAATAGTTGTCGTAAACGTAGCGCCATCATCGTCGTCCTCGTCGCGTCGAGTCGACCTGCGACGGGACGAAGAAGTCATCGAATCGGCACCGGATCGCCCCCTCGAAGAATCGGGGTCATAGCTGCGACGTCGGTCGGACCTTGATGACATTTCTGAGCCTGCGCGATCCCGGCCAGAGCTTGATTTTCCCATGGCGCAGTCGATTGGGATCGCGAAGCGGCCGGTGCGCACTGAACATGCGGAGTCAGTTCAAGGGAATTCGTGGAGTGAGTGTCGTTGGAAGTGGCGGTATCATCACTGGAATGGGATCGATGTCAAGTTTCACAAAACAGATGATGGATGATAACCAGATGGTCGCCTTGCGCAAACGAAGGACACGTTAGAACTGCTGTGTGTGGACAGCCTGCTTTGCTGGCAGCCGCGCTGATCGAATTGTCTTGCGCGTTATGCAAGTGCGACCGGCCTGAGATTTGAGTGGCTGGGTCCTCCAACGCCAGAGCTGGAGAATCACCACAACAGCTCACTCGCCTAACTAGCTTGCCATCCTCGGTTGAACATGTACGTAAGCACCCACGATGCTATGAAACAGATCTTGAACAGGAATTATCTTGAGGTGTATGTCACGAAGTAGTATTGATGGTTGATACTAGTAGAGCCAGTGCTTGACTTTCCACAGGATTCATCAGTCCATGAGTTGCGCTTCGGGCAGCAAGAAGGCAGCAACGCTCTCAAATACGGGTTCAGCTGAGCAGGGGTCGTAGGCACATCAGTCCTCACAACGATTGGTGCTAAACTTTCTCGCACCTAACAAGGCCGCAGAGCCAGGTGTTCTCCTCTCCGCACCATCGTGAAGCCTTCCAGCGATAACATTGAAGCACAGGGAGATACAACACTTCTGCTTATTCCTTGTGGGTGTAGTATTTCCTCCAGTCGTGAACATCCTTGAATCCCAGAACGTCTCGAATCTTCTTGTTCGACAAAGGTGCCTCCCATTCTCCCATCTTTCTCGTGATCGGTGTGTTCGGACAGGTCTTCTTCAGATACTCCTCCGTCGGCGTCGCAGTGGTGATGGTGTCATTTGTCGCATTGAATACTTGGAAGCCCAAGCCGTCTTTGGCGACGCAAAGATCGCAAATCTGACCAAGGTCCCGCGCATCGATGTAGCTCCAAGCGTTCCTCTTCCTCGTCTCCGGCATACCAACAAACCGTGGAAAGTTTTGTTCGTAATCTTGTGGTTCGATCACATTGCCAATAATCAATGCATAGATATCTATATTGAAACGGCGGGCAAATGTGCGGGCAATCCTTTCGCCAGCCAACTTGCTGCAGGCGTATGAGTCCTCCGGATTGCGGTCGTAGTTGTCCTCTTCAAGCGGGAATTTCGCATATTCGTCGTCACCCTGTGTGAAACAGACACCATATGTCGTCTCGCTGCTGGCAATGACAATCTTCTTCACTCCCAATTTGGCAGCCGCCTCGATCACATTGTATGTGCTCATGACATTGCCACGGAACGTCTCGCTGTCCGGTACAATCATATTGCGGGCATATGCAGCAAAATGAACGACGGCGTCGGGTGGGCCAGGGTGTTTTGGTAGCTCATATTCGGCCATCGAGAACAGCGATGACAGGGCGTTGAAGACTTGCCCGCTATCGGTGAGGTCTGTCTTCATGGTATAGACATCCTTGCCGGCTGGAAGGTGATCCTTTGGAAAGTCCACCAAGTCGAGATTCAACACTTGGTGTCCTTTCTCCAGAAGATACGGGATACAGTGTCGTCCAGCCTTTCCAGACCCGCCGGTGAAGACGATTCTCTTGCCGGAGGCAGCCATGATGCTCAAGTTGAGGGTATTGCAGTGTGCAATGCAGGCGAAGACTCACCCTAGATAAACTCGGAGTGCAAGAGAAGAATTCATAACCAATGTCAAATCGCGGGAAGTGAGGTGATGACACGATCGCGACCGGGACTCTTGCCGATCGTAGCCCGTGTACGACATTCACTCTACCTCAAATAGGCAGCTCCATCACTTCAGAACACGGCACTTCTTTTCCTCTGCAGCTTGTTCGCGTCATGGTCGCTACGTCGGCGGAAATTGAAGATACTGGACTTCTGCTTCAAGTTCTGCTGTTGCCCAGGTACGGGCGTGAGGAAACTCGACTGGGAGGCGGCTCCCGACATATAGGGAGCAGGAGAGTATCCTCCCCAGGCGTTGGCGTGTTGAGGCACAGCAGTATACCCCTGCTGCGCTTGAGCATATGCAGATTGTCCAGCTTCAGAATGATGCCTTCCTTGTCGAGGATCTCGAGGAGGTAGGTTCGGGCGAGCAGATGCGTCTTCTTGACCATACATGCGCTTCACCCACTCTGTCTCCTGGTCAATTCCGGCTTGTTGCATTCGTCGCTGTTCCTTTTCCTCCCTTTCCAATAATTGCCTGGTCAATCTCTCCTCTTCCTCTTCTCTGCGCTTCTTTTGTCGTTCCTCCTCTAGCGCCTGCCTCCGCAGTCGCGCAGCCTCCGCTTCGAGTTCCCACTGGGTTCGAGGGTCCGTTGGAGGCACTCGGGGATCGTGGACGGGTGATGCCGACTGTGGTCGAGCATCTGGATACAAAACAGTCGGCACACTGGGCGTGGCTGTGTTGGATTTCTTTCCCGCGTTGAGGTTGAAGGTGTCTTTGAGAGTTCCAAAGTATACATCACGTATAACCGCGGCTCCGAGCAGAAGAACCACCTCCAGTCCCTTCAGGTCCTCAACGTCAACCCTCTGTAGGTTTGGCTCATACAAGGTCAGCTCTTTCAGGCCCTGGAATATTGATACCGTGATGTCCGGGTCTCTGTGTTTCGCCTTGCCCTCGATATCCGTGCTCTTGCCAGACATGAAACAAACCAGATCTTTTGAGAACTTGCTGTCCTTCTTCCACTTGAAGACAATCTTGGGCGTGACTTCTGAACCTGCAGGATCGTGTTGCGTCCGGTCCAGCACGGAACCCGAAGGCGGCCGGAATGTCTGTTGCGGCATTTCAAACTCCCATGCCGCCGCTTTGTTGAAGCTTGCGGGTCTGTGCCTCACGACGATTTGCTGGTCAGGATTGTATAGCTGTATTGCAAACTGGGACGGGAGAATAGGCTCCGGCGGAGGTGGGATTGCACCATTGGCTTTCGCTTGTTCTGACAACGGCGGAGGCTGTGTCCACTCCGGAATGAGTAGCACTTCGGCGTAGAGGACATCGGGGCTGTAGGCATCGTAGAGAGCAGCAGCGTATCTGTTTCTAGATGCATGCTGCTCCGGGTCTAGGTGTCGCAGCGTGTAATGAGGCTCGAAGTCGGCCCCATGCTGGGAGAAGAGGAAGGTCGACAGTTGCTTCGGTTTGTCTTTGGATGGCTTCAGAACGAAGACTACAGCCGTCAGTCAACTATGCCTTGTCCGTACAAGTGTCACACGTACCTGGAAGATTCTCGTCCAGCATCTCTTTGAAAAGAGAGGTTGTCAAGGAAGAGTCGGAGGATCAAGCCCACGGTCTGCGCATAACGAGGTGGCACTTTCACAGGAAGAAACAGGAAGACACGAACGAGGCTTTCCTAGAACTACAGTACCTTGAATTGCAACTTGCAAAGAGCACGCATCATTAACAGGCGCAGCAAGTGTGTGGTACGCGCCCCTCTTATTGTGGGAGTCTTCTGGGCACAGCCACAGATCACGAAGCAGCCTTGGGCATACTAGTATCACGGCCCAAACACGCCGACACTTAGGCGACCGGAAGGCTGTGAAATACCCAAGGCCGCACTCGAGGGCCCCGATCAGGCTTAGTGAGGCCCAAGCATAAACGGTTCGTTTACCCCATCGTCCTCTGGCCAACCCTTGACTGCATACGTGCCGTTGACGGAATAGCACTGTCAAGGAATCGCAACTTACTACGATATACGGCAAGGAGGACACGCGTCCAGTCGAAATTGAGGTGCTGTAAGAACGAATGGATACCTTGCAGGCATGTTTCCTCATCGCTATTGAAGCCTCAATGCCTCCTCGTCCAGCACGCCGAAGAGAGTCTCCACCTCCTTCAGCACATTCTCAATCCCGAGGCTTAGCTGGCCTGTGACCAGGGCATACGTGTACAACAGGCTATAGTCCTCGTCCTTGATTTTCTGCTCCTGTGCATCGCTTCTTCGGTATTCAAATATTTTTGCCAGCAGCCTGTCCCTCGTGTGCTCAATGCTGGGTAGCGCGTCACTTGTGATTGAGTACTCAAGCTTCATCGAGCTTGCCAGTACGCTGAACAAGTGACTGATGCGTCGACACAGCTGTGCTCGCTCATTGGCCGTAGCCTTGAGCAAAGCTTCCTCGCCCTCTGAAGTGTGTGGATCCTTTAGAAGCACCTCATTCATGGCGTGAAAGCTCCCCAGCATTTGCTCAGTCGTTTTTAGTATCCGGCTGTAGGTCGCGTGTGGGAACGGCCGGCGGAGCTCAAATTCGCTCTTCGAGGTTTCTGCCAGGCTCTGGAGATTAGCCAGAAATCTCTGCAGGTAAAACTCTTCCCGAAGATTCATGTATCGATCGGGGTGGAGGCCTTCGGTCAAGGTGGCCAATGGATCCCTTTTCCAGATGAGTCCCATTCGCAGCCAAAGCAGTGCCAGGCCGTCTTTCAATTTCTGCCGCGCGGAAATCGGCCATACGGCTCGGGTGATGATCAAACCCCAGATGCAGCCCGAAATGACGGCGACGACTCGATGTCCGGCAATGGTGAAGATCAAAGGATGCTTGCCGGCATGCTCTTCGTCCCCGTCGTCCCCGTCCTCGACTCTTGAAAGACTATACGCATAGAGAGCACTGAGATTGTAGGTCAACATAATGAACCGTCCCATGGGACCTTTGCCCTTTCCAATGATGATGTATGCTGTCCAGTATGCCATCCCAAACCCAAGGAGGGCCAGAACAATGGGGTTCTCCCCCGATATTTCCCAAACAGCTATTGCCAGGAAAGCCCCGAGACAAGTCCCAAGCACTCGCGAGTAGCCTGTAGTATTTGAAGCTCCGATCGTCATGCTGCACACAAGCATATACGTGACCAAGCCCCACTCTCCCCGCCAGTGCTGGTAGATTGGTCGTGTGGCAGGGATAAAACTAGGCGCCGCGTATAGCATTGCGCCCAGACCAACCTTGATGGCAAACCTGACATCGTCGCGCTGGAAGAAGGATGCTGCGGCGTAGAGGTAACGGAAGAATATTTGTTTGAAGCGTGGTTGGTCTGGCCAGTGAGGCTCGTCGCGTTGTCGGCCGACCCTGAGATTCTTGTTGCTCAACTGAACTTCGGCTTGATCAGACCTCGTAACCATTTTTGCAAAGTCGGGGTCGAGACCGTCCAGATCGGTGTCATCGTGCGATGATCGCCAGAACTGCAACCATTGCCAAGTCTTCCCAGCAGGTTGCTCGTCGACTTCAAGCTGCAGTTCGTCCAGGATGACGAGGTACTCTTTGACGGATTCGGCGACTTCAACCAACGAGTAAGAAAAGTGCCCACAACACGCAGCCGCATCTTCCCAATCAGCCTGAACAGATATCGGTCGAGATCGATCCATGTCCTTTTGACTGTACACAACAAGGAGCGCCTGACGTCGAGAATCCCGGTACAGGTCCAGTGCGCGGTCGAGACTAGATTTGAATTTTGGATTCGTGTCGACAGCGTAGCGCTTGGACGCATCGAACGGACAGTCATCCAGGATCTCCTTGAGCGTGAAAGCTAGTGATCTCATAGCTGGGCCTAGGTTCTGGATGAAAAGTTCGAAGATTTGCGCAGGGGTTCGGAAGGGTGACAGCTGTGTAGAAGCACGTTGTGGGTTCGCTTCCGGCGTTGGTGACAGTGGTGTAAAGTAGCTCAAGAGATCGCGGTCATTTGCTATTATCCTGGCGCTCTCCATCGAATCCATCCAACCCGGCGTAGTAGGATGCTGTGTTGAGGACTGGACAGAACCAAAAGCAGGCTGTTTGGTGACCACGAATTGCATGGCTGCAGCACTTCGGAGACCACCAATGCTCTGTGAGATTCGCTGAATGCATTGGGATAGTCTGGCCTCAATCAATGCCTGTCGCTCGGTGCCTAACAGATAATGCTCATAACGTGCTTCTTTCAAATTCTGAGTTATGGTGGAAGACGACTTTTTGTGCTGATCGCTGATCCCGTGCAATACATCATCTTCCAGTTCCGCCTCATTTCCAGACAAGAAGCTACTTGTGATCAGCGCTAGCATGTCAGCAAGAGCGTCAGTCACCTGGATGAGATTCTTCCTCAGCTTGTGCCTGGCGGAGATGGGAAAGATCAAAAATGAGACAAGCATTGTTGCCAGAACCCCAGCGATGATCATCTTCAGGATCTGGAGGATCGATTTTGTGGAATAGTCCCCGGCCTGGATGGCGCCTTCTTTCGTGAGGATGGTGACCAGACTCAGGGACACTAGGGAGCATGCTATGTTCACCAAAGGATCATTTCTCTTCAGCTTGACCCATGCTACAAGCCCGAGGGCGCCGCCGACGAAAAAGATCAAGACAATTGCATGGCCCACTTTAATGAGATGGACTGTGTCTGCGAAGAAAGCCGCAACGCTCATGCTCAGAAACGAGACGAGGGCAACGTAGAGAAATGCAGATGTTGCCAGAATAAGGGCATCGAGCATGCTCCCAAGGGATCGGGCAGGATGGAAGTAGACCGTGATTGTTGCGACCATGTGCTTGGAGTTCTGTCGACCGAACAAATCACTCAATTGCGGGACGAAGGTAGCCAGACTGCCTAGGAGATATGCGAGGGCGCATTTGAATACTCCTTTGCCAGTGTCAGAGAGCATGAATTGCTTGACCTGCTTCGCACGTTCCAAGCTCTTGGAAAGTAGTAAACCATGGTTTGAAGACGTGGAGTTCTCGGTCTGACGACAGTGCCCGAGGAGAGGACTGGCCTCGTCGACGGCGTCGCGGGAGCCATCGAAGGGGTCGAAGTTGTGGAGGGTAAAGGTTTTGCTCAGTCGCGCGCCGGTAGAAGGATCAATGTAGGATGATTGACGCAGCTGTCAAGCGGGATTAGCATGCAATAATCAACATCAGACCATCCACAGCTTACGCTCGCCCTGGGGTTCAGATCAGTCAGGTCGTTAACACCATCTTCTGACGGGGAAGCCATATTTCAGGCGGTCTTATCAGACCATTGCCGCCGAGGGGAATAGCCTTGCTTCTAGGTGCCATGACGGCCTAAGGATAATCATGATGAGAACAGATGGCAGATGCAAAACCCGAAGTCGGTCGGGGGACGTACACATTGGGCTGCATTTGGCAAAGCGTTCACACCTGCTCGGATCTCTCGTCCTGCGGCTGAAACCCGCCTGGGGAAACTCTAATGATACGCCGCAGTCTTCCAGAACGGGGCCTCTTCCTGCATGTCCTTTCGCCAAAATGATACTAGGTATGTACTCCGTAGGTACCTTGATTCAGCACTTTCACGTCTCACAAGCTCAAAAGGTCGTTTCCAATATATTCCGAAGAACTGCTACTGAAGCATATTGGCCAATAGCTACGGTCCCCAGGAAGCGCACAGTACTACTACATTAACGGGTTACCAATTCGAATTTTCTGGCATTATGAATCCAAGTGATCTGATACGCCTAGGTTTTGTAAATGTCCCTGGTCCAAGCTGAACCAAACGAGATCACCTTTGCAGCCGGTCCGCCATGACAATCCTTTCTTTATAATTATGCCGTTCCAGCCTTCATGCCCTGATTGTTCAGACGAGATCTCCGCCAACGTATAGCTCTTTTCATCATAATCAGATGTTATGGTCAGGGGTACGGCCTGCTCTTGACATCTGCATTTGCCACCCATCCAATTCCACCGCCTCTGCATGCATATTTTGCCGAGTTTCCGAAAGAGGAGAACGACCAAGCTCCCTGCTAGGCAGTTCACCGATGAAGTTCTTTGGTGGTTGGACGCTAAAGCTATACGCATTGTCCCGGTCGACACTGTTAGCGTACGAGGTGGTTTGGCCGCGAAAAGTTTCCTGCGGTACCGTAGGGGGACCAGCATGAAGCCGATAAGTAGAAGGAGAGGTATGCCGAGTCCCAGGCCGATAGCCACACCAATTGTCGTACTTGATGTGGAAGAGGACGAGCCAGCGGTTTGTGGAGCGGGGGAAGCCGGGGGTGGTGAGGGCGTGAATGTAGCGGTTGTCATTGGCGTTGACGTCGATGTCCCTTGAACAGAGGGAGCCGGTGTGGATGAAGTTGAGGAGGACACCGGCGTTGCGGTATCGGGAGCAGCAGTCACGTTGATGTAATGGGAGGTTGTTGCTCCATCCAGGTCCTGTGCTCCCGCTGGTGTCAACGCCAGGAAGAAGACATTTGACTGGTTGAGGCTGAATTGTTGTAATGTGACTGTCCAGGAGAACCCTCCTTCTTCATCTGAGCCAAGTATTTTGGCTGAAAGGGCCGATCAGCAAACACGTTCGCTCTTGGGATGGGTCGGTCGAGAAGGAGATGTGAGAATTTTAGGACTCACTGTATATCGGACTGCTACCCTCCGCAGCAGACTGGACACCAAGGCTTTGCTGCCAGAGGAATATGTTGTAGTCATCCTGATCAGTGACCCATTGTATATCGATCACAGAACCAACAGCATAGGCCTTGTTCTCCGCGAAGAATAGTTCGTCTCCCGCCGCAGGAGGGTTGACAAAATAGGTTGATGGCGTCTGGCAAAGTACACGCACAGAAAGACAGAGCCCAAGGGCGAAAATAATATAGTACATCGCAACGAGAGAGAGAACAGTCGGAAGAACCTCAGGAGGGCATGATAAACGGATTCAATGGAAGATGGAGTGTGTATTCTCTTGAGATGAAGAGCGTCAGGGGGATCCCAGACCGACACCCGAGCTCTTCAGTTCTAGAGAACAGACTGCAAGGCATATTCAGGTCAGCCTTGGCCCTAGCGCGACGAAGGTATCAGAATGCACAAGGGACATGTGGTGGCGGACTGACCTTGCCCGTCTTTGCGAATTTCGACAGTCACTCACACGACCTAGCCCGAGCATTTCTTACACTGTGTGAAATGAAACGAGACATATACCGGACTGATCCCCGAATGGTAGCATCGGTTTGGCTCGAAGGTCAGGAGATTTGAATTTCAATGGACAGGATCGTCGCGACAGATGCAGAAAGGCCGCTGGTTAGTGCCTAGACTCTGCAGGAAATTGTGGTCTCTGCATACCCGGAAATCACCTTGAAGACCGCCATACTCTGTCTTGGAGTGGTTGCAGCTACCAATAATGGAAAGACATGGCGGAAGTGTTTTGGTTCTGTTTGATACACTTCCTGTGGCGCTTGTATCTCACTCAGATTGGTGGTTAGAACGGATAACGGAACGACCCTGCTTTCCGCATAGCCGGCAAACCTCCTAGGCGCTTTGCATGGCGTAGTGAAGGTTAGGGCAAAGTGTCGACTAGTAAGGATCAAGTGGGGCGGCAAACTCTCAAAGACAAATGCTTAGCAGAAAGGCAATCTACCTGGGAGGCGCGTATTGGGGCAGGTAGCGGCCGGCGGTTAAGGAGGCAAACCATGTCGTTCAAGTTTCAGTGAACGTTCCCCCTTCATGGGCTATTTTCTGAACTTGTAATTAGTGGATGGCGGGGCGTCTCCGGGACAGCAGGGTATGCCGTATCCTCGCCGACAACCGCGCAATGTGGCAGAAACTGGGAGCGAATGACAGGTCACACCCAGAAGTACGTACAATGCTGCCTCGTCCCTCTAGCCTTGGCGATTCGCGACAGAAAAGCACCCCTGAGATCTCGTTAGCTACGAAGGCGCTTTCGTATGAAAACCAAAGCCGTCCATCAACCAGTTGACGAAGTATTCGAGGTGCAGAGAAGCTTTCAACCCAAAGACACACAATTCCTCGATATTCGGTGGACTGGGCGCTGGTTTGCACAGAAGGCCCTCTCCAGTAGCCGCCCGAACCGTTCATGGCACGCTCTCTCGTCTCTGTCATGAACAGCCTTCCTTCTCAACCAAATCGAATTACCATCCTAGCATTTGTATCTTTTGTTGGATTTCTTTTTCTCTTGATTGTGTGGCATTCATCTTCCTCGAATTTCGGGGAAATCTTCGAGCAGTCGTCATCTTCGCGCAGCGGGATCAGCACCTCACGCCGAAAGTCGCTGCAACCTATCCAGAATGCCACCTTAGGGGTATGCCTTCAGCTCGCGCGCTGACATTGTTTTTGCTGACAGAATTCTAAGTTTGAGAAAATCCTCGCCATCAACTTGCCCGAAAGAACGGACCATAGAGATGGCTTGATCCTTGCGGCTGCTGTGTCAAACCTGCACATTGAGCGTGTAGACGGTGTCCGTGGGAGCACAATTCTCGACAAAGTCCTTCCGCCCGACCATCCCGAGCATATCGATCCCGCTCGGCTTGGGAGCTGGCGTGCCCATATCAACGCTATCAGCCGGTGAGCCTTGCCTCAAAGTCGTCGCCGATATCAAGTGCTAACCCCTCCCAGCGTCGTGGAGAACAATTGGACGTCAGCATTGATCCTCGAAGATGATGTGGACTGGGACATCAGATTGAGGTCATTGCTCACAGACTTCGCCCTGGCCTCTGACACTCTTCTCTCGCGGCATGACTCGGCTGCACTCAATTTCCGCGCGCTTCGCTTCTCGCACACTCCTGTAACGTCACCCTACGGCGATGGGTGGGATGTCCTATGGCTGGGACATTGTGGAATGGAGATACTCGAGTCATCTTCCAGAGTGATCCATGAGAACGATGAAAGTGTCCCCGAGGTTCGTTTTCTTCATTCCTGGAACCGAGATGAGGTTTCGCCACTGGCCAGTTATCCACCACACACGCGGGTCGTGGGCGAACAGCATGAAGGAGTGTGCTCCTTGGCGTACGCTGTTTCTCAAGCTGGTGCTCGCGGGCTTCTGAACAGTCTAGGCTTGAAGCGGGTGGACAACGCCTTCGACTTGATGTTACGCGAATGGTGTGAGGGAATCCACGAAGAGCATTCCAACCGCTGTATCGGAGTTTTGCCCCAGCTGTTCGACCATTACAGACCCATAGGACCGTCCGAAGTTGACAGCGACATATCAGCGCCGAACGGTGGATATCGAAATCAACCCTTTACACAGAACATTCGCTGGAGTGTGCGGCTCAACATGGACAAACTACTTCGTGGCGAGACGGACTACACCGACCAGTGGCCGGACTCCAAAGTGTGACCTCTGGGGATATTGTATAGGTGGAGGGAAAGATTGTCAAACAGCCGGGCTGGAAAAAGTGGGAGAATGCATAAGAGGGCGACCACAAGTGTATTCGACGTCGTCAACGATGCCGGGGAGCGACGGGGAGCGACCAGGTCCACAATGATCAACTTGCTTCTTACAGCCGAGGGTACGCAGATTGGAGATGTCCGGACGACAGGATCAAGATCTTGTTGGATCTAAAAGGCGGAGCTGGAGCGAGAAGGGATCCAAGAAATCACAACGACGTGAGTGAAGACGAACCTGGGATACGAACCCCAAGGCATCATAAGCGATGGGATAGAACAGGAGTCCAACACAGTAAGTGGCCGCTCAGATCAACGGCACCCACAGTCTCTTCAAAGGGCGCCACCTTCCGCATCATCACATTCTCCATACGATAGCTTGCACAACAATCCCCAGGAACCCCACAACGAAAACACTCAGAGCAGTCCTGCTCAAGGTGGTCTCTTCCACTACTCTGCGGATCTTGGTCGTCGCACCATTTCTTCCCAGCATGTCGAAGTCGCCCGCGGCCGATCCGAATGCATAGTAATCCGCCCAGTCGACCGCCGACAGATTGTTCTGGTAGTCGACGGCCGTCCCAGCCCAATTGTTGGTTATGATCCCGTCGTCACGTTTCCACCAACTATTACAGTTTGGATCCGAAAACGACGTCTTCTGCAACGCCAGCTGCAGGTCATGCCAGTAGCTTAGGGTCTTTTCCTCCAACGGACAGAGTGCTAGGGTCTGGCTTTTGCGCCGTGCCTGGAGCACCTGGTCGATCAGAACGGAGACGTACTTTGTCTGGGCTTCGATGACAAGAATGAGCGAGTTGTGGGAGAGGTTGGTGTTGGGCCCGTACAACATTGCAAAGTTAGGCAGATCCGGGACCGTCACCCCTTTGTACGCGTAAGGAGCATGAGCCCAGATCTCTTCGAGAGGCTTTCCGTTGCGTCCTGTGATCTCGATAGGCGACAGGAATGAGAACGTGTCAAATCCGGTGGCCAGCACAATCAGGTCGAACTTGTCGACGCAGTCTTTCCCCTTGAACTGAATCCCGTCGGCAGTGAACCGTTCTATCCCGCTCGTTTCCAGGTTGACGTTCTTCCGCAGCAGTGTAGGGTAGTAGTCATCGCTGATGACCGTCCGTTTGCAGCCGGGGTCATACGTCGGGGCCAGCTTCTCCCAAAGGTCAGGGCGATCCGGCAGTTGCTGCCTCAGCAGATTGGAGTTCATAGACCTCATCAGGTCGGCGTATGCGGAATCCGACTTTGTCACAGCGGAGTGGAATGACTCTCTGAAATCCATGGCCTCCGCTCGAGCTCGTCGCCGTGTTGGCGGTAGATAGGTGAACAACGCTTGCTGCCACCCGGGGATGTTCGCGTCGTGGCGCGGGATCACCCAGGCTGGCGTCCTTTGACAGATGGTGAGCTGAGACGCCAGTTTTGCAACTTCGGGGGCGATTTGAGCCGTCGTTGCGCCTGAAGAGGGTCAGAGTAGCAAGCGGGCAGCAGACTGGCACAAACCTACCGGTTCCAACTATGGCGATCCGCTTTCCTTTCAGATTGTAGCTCCAATCCCACCTGGCGGAATGCATTATCTTGCCCTCATAATCGCGGTAGCCCGGGACATCGATGCCTTTCGGCTTGTTGAGCTGTCCCGTCGCAGCAACCAAGAAGTCGCTGGTGATCTTGTAGGAAGAGGTGAACTCCGACTCCTTTCCGCCGCCTACAGTGACAGTGGTTTCCCACTTCAAGGTCTTGTCATCCCAATGCGCCTCTTCAACTGCGGAGTGGAACCGGGCATGCTTGTAGAGGCCGTACTTTTGAGCAACGTCCGTCAAATAGTCCTGATTTGGCGTCAGTGGGCATGACCACACGCCGGAGAGGGAAGACACCAACGAGTATCTCTTCTTGGCCAGGGTAGCGACGAGACCACCGGGGGTTCTGCGCAAAGGAATACGAGTAGAGCACGCTGAAGACATCGCAACAGCAACCCGGGAACTTGTTGTCTCGCCTTTTGATATCAGAGACGCTGGAAACCACAACGATCTCTCGTGTCTCAGTAGCACTTACCACGTCCCGCCAAAGCCACCGCTCTTCTCCAATATCACAAAGTTCCTCACCTTTCGATTGACAAGGAGATCAATTGCCGTGCATATGCCCGATATCCCTCCCCCGATAATCACCACCGCAGCACTTGTAAGGTTCTGGTTGCCAACAGAAGACGAGAGCCATCCTTCGCAATCGACCTCGGCCTCACGACTGCGATATGAAGGCAAATGGCTTGAGTTGGAAAACATATTGATATTCGACACTATAAAATGATGGGCGTTCACTCTGGCCTCGCCGCAGCTGGCAAGCTATATCAAGGGAAGAGAGAGACATCCCTAGAGGCGTTGCCGCATCGTCGCTGATACATTGCCACTTCATGCCGGCCATTGCTCGAGAGAGTCCCTGTGATACGCAATGCGGTAGTCCTCCTGTGTGAGCGTGCTTTGTGAGTCGGTCGTCGGACAGTCACAGCTTGTATGAGATGCTGCAAAGGGAGTATGGCGATTAGTCTCAGGACTCGTGCTCTAATGGGAGTGGCTGCTGTGATGAGTAAGAGCACTGAAGTCCTGGATGGCATTCGTGACTGGCCTTGTCGACTGCAGTCGGGCAATTCGGGGTTTAATGGGGCCATCCAGCGCTATCCCGTAACAAGTAGTTGGCTGAGCATCCGGCTCCGGCTCCGGCTCCTCGGCCACTTCGGAACGTCTGGAGTGCCGTGAAAACAGCACTGCTCAGATTGGGGCCGAGGAACGTGTCGTCAGCAAGCGGTTGTGTAGGCGCCATGGACATAGGCGACGTTGTAACAGGAGACTGTTCGATAGCCATCATGACTCAAACTCTAGCGGCGATGCCTGCGATGCATGAAGCGAAAGTATCGTGCCCGGCTTATCTCATACATCATATCCATCCCGTGAAAGGCGAACGCGGACACCGTCATTGCAAGGCCCTCTTCAACACCCGTGGCAACCCATTCTCACAGTCTCGGCATAGGCATAAAGAACGAAGACAAGTTTATCTGATGATACGTCTGTGTGCCTTCTTCCAGAAAGGCCCCAAACCCTCGACCGTATCTGACATTCGGCAATCCAGAAGGACTGCCTGGTGCCGCTCTTTCTTTCGCCGCTCTTGAGAATTTCAGGGGCAAGTAGACCGATGCGGTCTTTATTTCGGCACCCAAAGAGGGATCGTATGGCCACTTGACGAAGAAGATGCGTATCTCACCCGTCTCCCAATACTGATGATCCTCCCAGATGCGAAGCCGGTGGGATTCGGGAACGTCGCTTGCTTCGGTAACATTGAGACCTTCTTCTTCGAGATCTATAAGCGTCTGCATGATAGTGCTGCCGGTGCAACCTTGGAGGTCGCCTTCTGTTCGATTCGTCTGAGCCAGCAGAGCAATAGCTGACCTTCGGATGACTGGGTCACGACATCGTCCAGCTATGAAAGCGAGAGTGTCTATGACGCCGGAGTCGATCCCGAACGATGTAGTCCTGGGAGCTTTGGCTGGGGATCCGATCGCATCTTTGTACAGCTCGATGATTTCCGCAAACCTGTCCACGTGGCGGTCATAGGTGCATTCTTCGCTGGTCCCGAGCGTATCGAACAGGATTGAGGCGACAAGTGCAGCGGCCCGAAGGAGCTTCTTTGAGGTAATCAATGCCTCATAGCGTTCGAGTTTCGTCACAGGGGTATCGTCGAGAGCCGCGATCCAGTTCGATAGTAGAGCTTGCAACTGTTCTCGCTGTTCGGAGTGTATCAGCGAGGAATCGATGTTCTCCTGTGCCCAGTCCACTATCTCCTCGAGCTTGTTGCGTCCCTCCAGAAGGTTGCCAAAGCAGTAGGGAATTTCTGGCTGCGTCAGACGATGATCTGTCTTGCTTCGCTTGATGGCGGCGCTGAGGGTCAGGGCGGAAGGGATGTCGACGATGCTACAAAATCGCATCCGCAAGCGCTCGATGATGGGCCGAAGGAAGTTGTTCAGCACGGTCTTTTCGCTGTCAGATAGGACAAGGTCGCCAGATACCAGTCTTGCGTCAATGTCCGTGATCAGACTGTAGCCGGATTTGAGTAGTTGGTAAGCAGTGCGACTGTCCTGTAGGTTTTGCAGGCAAATGAATATGACGCACGAGATCAAGGTCGTGATGTCCGACATTGCCGTCTCGTAAGCCATGCGAGTTGCTTTGCTGCTTTGATGTAAAGCTAGTTGCTGCAAGTCCGACCGCTCATGCGACTCCCCGTCGACCTCGGAGGATTCATGAAGGGCGCCGAGAGCGACTACTCCGTGGAGTATAGAGCGATTGAGGTGACATGCTTGCAGAATGAGTTTGTTCCAGAACGCTGCATCTTTCCACCCCGACCATTCTGGAGCCGTCCTCTGGCAGAAGAAAACCAGGCTGCGCAGTTCTTGGGGCTCGAGTCCCGGGAAGGCGCTGACAGCCTGAAGTAACCTGCCGGACGGACTGATCGGAGACGTGTAGGTTGGCGATAGCGCAGAAAAGACAGAACGGTGGTGTTCGGGACTCCCAGCCGGTACATTTGTATCCAGGCGAAGCTCAGGATGTCCTATAGCGACGGAGTGCTGTTCAGGCGAGGGCCGACCTTTGATTCTGTTGTTCCGAGGCGACTTATCACTTGTCGATCCAGATCTGGCAGCCGCCTCCGCTTTGGCTCTCACCTGTCTTTCGTGCTGCACATGTTTGCGAATCTGCTTCGTTTCCGCTCTGGAGCTGCGCGACAGAACCGTTGAACCGGAGTCCTTATTGATCCACAGCAATGATTCCGGCATTGCGTGGAGTCGGCGGTGCCACACTTGTTCCCGACAGGCAAGTGAGTCGATGAAAATTATGCGACACGGTGCACCTTTGATTTAGGGTTTATCATGAACTGCCCTCTCAGGATGCTGGAGAATCGCGGCGTTATTATCATTGCGACAACACCCCCATCAGCGGCTTCGAGGTCATATTTGATCTGTTAAGGCCGACCGTTCAAAAGGTCCAAGCGATAGCAAACGATTCCTCGGTCGAGACTTGAGAGGTTACGTGTGTCCGGAGATCGGACGAAGAATGGCCCGTTTCAAATTCGCTACTAATGCCCATGGGTTTGACTTGGCATTGAGCCATGCCAGAATGCTTTGGTGTTACGAGTCATACTGATGGTGTGCTCGCGCTGCGTAAGAGGCCTTGACCCGTTCATGATTGGGATAAGGTTCTCTAGGCAAGGAGAAGGAATCTTGGGGGAAACAAGGAATTGGGGTTGGAGCTACGGCCGCCTGCACTTAATCGCTCGCTCACCTGGGCAAGGGGGGTGTGGACAATGTCCCTCGGTCCGTTCTTTCGCCTTCGCTAAGTAACTTCAAGCACTCCAGGGAACTTCTAGCCCTGCCGCAGAACGAAGACTTGCGAAGCTCATGACGCGGCATAGTCTTATGTAGAACTAACGGTGTCAGCTACAGTTCTAGCATTCAAGCTTGGTAATTCTGTGCGCGCGAAACAGAAACATCAGCGCCTGATCGCCTTTGCTTGCAATCTTGGCTCTGCACGTGACAGCTTACAAAACGGCAGGGCACGGTCAAATGTAGGTCGGTCGGGGCGTCAAGGCGGATAGCTAGGCCCCCTCGGACAGATTCGTTGCTGCTGGTGATGTGTTGGGCGACCATTCACTCCGACTTGATTTCTCCCTTCTCGGAATCCGTCGCCTTATTCACACTGCTGCTGTGATCAGAATGCCCTTCAAGGACTTCCACCCCATCCTGAGTGACGTGTACGTTGATACGAGGGCCCTTGAACCACTTTCTGCCGTCAATCGCGTACCAGGACATGGCCAAAAACATCGAGCCTCCATATATCAAACAAGTCCAGTTCATGGTCAGCGAATTCAAATCTTTGCCCTTGACTGCCGGGAAGCATAGGGCGGGAGTAATCAACAACCACCAACCAACAGCAACCGCCCCCAGTGGCTTGGACCATCGACCGAGATGCCAAGGACCTGACGAACACGGGGGTCAGCAATTACGCACGCTTGGACCCGCGTTCGGACTTACCGGGCTTGAACCGTCCATTATCGAAGAACAGCTTCAGTGCCACAGGCAAGGTGAATGCCGTGTACTGAGCAATGGCACCAATGCTGAATACCGCACCAATAGCAACCGGGCTGGCAAACATCAACAAGCCCAGCAATGCCGCCACTCCCAGGACGCCCCAAGTCGCATACACGGGAGTCTTCGTCTTGGGGTGAATCTGACTCCACCATCTCGAGCCGGGAATGGCTCCGTCCCGGGAATACGCGAAGACGACGCGTGTGGCAGTGATCGTACAGCTCTCTCCGACGAAGAACTGGGCAATGATGTTCAGAGAGAACATGGCCAAGCCGGCTCTTTGCCCCAGCACCTGCAGACACAGGCTTCCAAACGGCTGCCCATACTGTCCCGCCACAACATCTGTGATATCCTTCACAGTCCAACAGATAACCCAGATAATGATCCAGCCACCCCATAATCCAAGCTGGGCGGTCATGACGATGGCACGTGGTGATGCTATATTGGCGTTGCTGCATTCCTCGGAGAGATGAAACGGCGCGTCGTATCCTGACATGGTCCAGATCGTCGTAAGGAAGCCCATGATCGTTGCCCATCCTATGGGCCATTCGGTTCCATTTTCAAACTTAGTCCACACGTCGTGGCTGTTGTTGGTCTTGGGGTGATTGATCGAACCCACCGGGAACCAAATGACGAAGATGATCACCACAATGATGTTCCATACTGTCCCAATCTTATTGAGCCAACCGATGAACCACGTGGATTGCATAGTGACGAGACCATTGATAAAAAGCAGAAGCAGCAGGGTAAGGTAGGTATGCCATGTCTGGGGTTCGTAGTTGGGGTTCGCAATCATGCCACAGGTGATCAACATCGACGCCAGAGCATAATTGACGGAGCAGGGCCCAGTAACGAATCCGCAAAAATTGCTCCACCCCACTGCCCACGATGCCATGGGTCCCCATCCTTCAGGAGCAAGTACGGCCGAGGCGTAATAAAGTCCTCCGGCGGTAGGCATGCTCGAGCACAATTCGGCCATGGTGAAAGCAGTGGACTGGATGATGACCGCGGCGATGAGCCATCCCCACATGGCACCACCCGTGCCCGAGTAACCCAAGCTGTAGCTGATCGTAGAGGCGACGGAAGGTAGTAAGCCGAGAACGGCAAATGAAACGGAGAAAGACTCCCAGATGGTGAAGTCTCTGGCATTCGATCAGCTTGCGGCCACGACCGGCAGCACCGAGAGACCCTACCTCTTGAATTCTTGTTTGTAACCCAAAGCGGCCAGAGTCACCTCGTCCTTGGTGGCACCCTCCTCCAAGACCGCATGGCTGTGCCGCTGTGCAAACACGGATGTGACGCCGACAGCGTTTTCGTCGACAACGGAGACGGATCCCTTCCGAGGGCTTGCCATGGTGTCAAGAGCTATGTTGCTAGCAGCATGCGACAGCTTGATGGTCCAAGGGGACAGAGCGGAGAAATGGGAACAGGGCGGACTTTATCCGCACTGCCATCCAGCGTGTTGTTGTTGTTGTAGATTTAAGCGCAGTCGATAAGATTGTCTCCGCATGTGGGAACGATTTCCCGGACACCTGTGGTCTCGCCATGTTGACGAGGAAATGCAGTGACACTAGCCCTCGAAGTAGAAGGAGAGAATGCATCCAGGTTGTTCCAAGACGTGCCTGGTTGACGCGCGAAGGATGTCCGCTCAGCCACCAAAGTGTTGTAGAGTTCATGATTGGCGAGCCGAAGAGTTGGCGAGGATCATAAACCGTCGTTGTTGGCCTTATCAGCAACCGACATTCTGCTTCGAGGATGAGAGGCGCTCATCTTTACTTAGCTGCCGGCGTCCAGCGTGGCGGGAATCGTAGCTTGTGCAATGCTTGGGTAACTCCTCACCAGCTTGGAGAGGGTAGATGTTTCATTCGTTGGGCCCTGGGGAGAAAGATAGACCTGCATTCAGTAGCGTGGCATGATTTGACCTGGACAAGCATTATCGGTGGTACCAAGATAAAGCGTTGCAATTATTGGCGGTTCTTGCGATATGCTTCTATCGAGGCATGACACGAGCTCTTGCATCCCACGTGGCAACGCTGCGCAGCCGGCAGCTGTCCTGCGATGGCTTCGGTCGCAAACGCATCCCTATGTGCAGAGAACACTGCAAGAACGTGATGTCTGGAGAAAGTGTACGCCAATCGTCCGCGTAGCTCGAATCACGCACGAGTGGGGTAGGGCAGAGTCGAGGAACATGCTCAAGTGGTAGTAAGCATATCTGAGACACAGGGGAAGGGAGGTCTGAAACAGTTGGGAGGTTGGAGAACGGTGGATCATGCAAACAGGAGTAAAGGTATACTTCACATGACACGGATCGAGCGTGAAAGGATATGGGTCTGATCGGGTCGTGGCCAGTGACGAGAACGTTGATCGCGATACCCTGACTGGGAGGGTTTTGGATGTGGCCCGCAGTGGAAAGAGAGGCGCAAACCGCGAAGATGCTCAAACACAGCCTCAACGCGCACGGTGTCTCGGTGGGCGGGAAGAGGAGGCGAGATACCACATTGAAGGCGACAGCACCGACACCGACGATGCTGGAACGGAGAACCAGCATCGTCGCTGAGATTACTTCGTACTGGCGTTGGGAAGGAATGGTTAGGTGCTGAGCTCACTCGGGTGAATATCGATAACGCGCGAGAGCCCCAGCAACGGAGGGGCCACCGAACGGGTTGGTCCAGACTCTGCGGGTCCAAGGATGGCATTCCCACAGGCTCCCCCTGCTTTCCCTGTGGGTTTTCCAAGGCTCTGATGCCAGCGGGTCCATCACCAGCCAACCTTTTTCACTCGTTAACGTGTGTCTCAGGCGCTAACCCAAGCCACAACTTGCGTCAGTGGTTGGTAGATCTCACTTTCTTGCATGCTCGACTGTTCAGCTCTTCTATTCTGCTCAGTGTTCTCTGTTCTCTCCCACGCTGACCACTTTCGCTATAGCGATTCTCGAAGTCCCACGGCCACGTCCTACTTGAACCCAGTCACCGAGACTGTGGGCAATTGAAGTCCAACTCCTGCACATACGCCGTTACCTGTCCCACTGCATTGTTTACGCCCTCCACGAAACGCACCCTCTCGAGTCGATTGACGGCTGTCCTTCCGATCTCGACGATATTCACCCAGCATCACTCCGTCGAAAGGAAAATCAGCATTCGGCAACCTGCTCTCTCCTTACCCCTCGTAACAGCATCGCGCTCATGGCTACCACCTCATAGAGTGCATTCACCTCCATAGCCGCCATCGGTGGCGCCTCAACCGCCCTCCTCCATACCATGGAAAATGTACCACCGCAGGTATGGGCTGTGGCTCACACATTGATTGCCCGCAATGAGACAGGCAATTCGACCTCGGCGGATGCCGCTTCTACCACGGCGAATCGCCCGCCCGTCTACAAAGCAATTGGTCTCTCGCTGGCGGTGGCCTCCGGTTTGTTCATTGGCACTTCCTTCGTGCTGAAAAAGATGGGGCTGCTCAAAGCCAATGCGAAATACAACGAGGAAGCTGGCGAGGGCTACGGGTACCTTAAGAACGCCTGGTGGTGGGGAGGCATGACATTGATGATTGTAGGCGAAATATGCAACTTCGTGGCCTACGCCTTTGTCGACGCAATTCTTGTCACACCCCTCGGCGCTCTGAGTGTGGTGGTCACCACGATTCTGTCTGCGATCTTCCTCAAAGAGCGCTTGAGCTTTGTCGGTAAAGTGGGCTGCTTCAATTGCATTATCGGCAGCATTGTCATCGTGCTCAATGCCCCCGAGCAGAGCGCTGTCGCCGATATCCAGGAAATGCAGCACTTTGTGATTGCCCCAGGATTTCTCAGCTATGCCGGAGTCGTCATCGTCGCCTGTACGTTCATTGCCCTCTGGGCAGGCCCGAGGTACGGGAAGAAGAGCATGTTGGTGTATCTCACCATCTGCAGCTTGATTGGAGGTCTAAGTGTCGTCGCAACTCAAGGATTGGGCAGCGCAATTGTCGCTCAAGTTGGCGGCAAATCCCAATTCAACCAGTGGTTCCTTTATGTCCTGTTGGTTTTTGTGATTGCCACACTGCTGACCGAGATCATCTACCTCAACGTGAGTCTTTATTGCCCTCCTGGCAGATCTAGCCACTAACAGTTTGCAGAAAGCTCTAAACATCTTCAACGCCGCGCTTGTTACCCCGACCTACTATGTCATCTTCACTAGCGCTACGATCATCACTTCGGCAATCCTTTTCCGGGGATTCAAAGGCACCGCTGTGACGATTACAACCGTGATCATGGGATTCTTCCAGATCTGCACCGGTGTTGTTCTCTTGCAAATGTCCAAGTCTGCCAAGGATGTTCCCGACGCAGCCGTCTTCAAAGGAGATCTTAACCAGGTCAGAGAAATCGCCGAGGTTGAACAGCCAGAAACTGAACCAAAGGCCGATGCTATCCGCGGAACTGCTGCGTTGATTAGGAGATTCTCCGTGTCCCGACAGAAGATGGAACAGGAGGAAGCCAGGCGGCTGCGGGAAGACACACTCAAAGATCAACTCGAACCACTGCGCGAGAACGAGATCGTGGAATGGGACGGCCTCAGACGACGGAAAACTATTCTCGGCGAACCTGGTGCTCCTGTGCGGAGGAATACCGTTCATCCACCATTGGGCATGTCGCATTTTCCACAGCCGGACGCCGAAGAAAGCGAACATGGTCCCGGATTCTTTGAGAACCTCCGGTCCCGCGCCCAAAGTGTCATCCGTCACCCTACTCCTGGCCGTCACCAAGACGTGGCAGAGGACTCTGTGCGAAGCCCCATACATCCAGTTGCCTTGACCGATATCAAGGTCCATCCATCCAATGCTGAGTCACCCATTGTGCCCTACGGGCCCGGGAGTTTCGAGGATGCCCAGGAACGGATTTATGGACTCCGTCCCGGCCAGCTTCAAAAGGAAAGAGCCGTGACAATCGCGGCTCATCCGTCGCCTCGCTCGAAACCTCTACCCGCCAAGCCATCGCCGTCCCCGACACTTAGACCAGCTCAAGAGGCCAGGCGACAATTTTCGTTCACAAACTTCCTCCGCCCCAGCTCACGCACGCCAGACATCGATCCGACGTCGTCACGGCCACATTTATCGCACCGGGGCAGCAGTAACGAGCAGAGGCGCGCTGCAAAGAATGGATCAGAGGAGGAAAGATTGGGACTTGTCAAGGGTGATTCTCACATTGCATTGCTTGAACATGAATCTCCTCGTTCGCCCGAACGCCCAGCTGGATTCATGCCGTATGCCCCTGCAACCTCTCATTCCCAATCCAGCTCCACCAGCAGCGTTGATGATTATTATCGTTATCAATATCCTTCTCCTCCTCAACGTTCTCTGTCATATTCTGACGAGGTTGACGGTTGGCAGATGACGAACACCGAGAGTCCGCCGAACGAGACGACCTCAGCCGCACCACCACCGGTGACGACAAGCAGCCGGCGAAGGCCAAGTCCGCCGAGGATCTATCAACCCCCACCTTTGCTCACGAGGAGTTCACCGACGAGCGCGAACGACGACCGAGCAATACCGGGGACCATGGTGAGAGGAGGCTCAACACGGGGCAGAGTCACTCAAGCAGCGTCGGACCATTTCCAGAGTTCGTCGATGAGTCCGCCGAAATACACGAGTCGGCCCCCCGACACTGGTTTTCGCAGGATGGATGGCGACGATCACCTGCCTCGAGTCTCGGAGGACGCAAGGGTGAATGACGCATATGAGTATGGCTTGGCTAGGACAGAGAGTCCAGAAGCGGAGGCCACCCGGCGACGGTTCGAAGAACAAAGCAAAAGGGAAAGAGAAGAGAGGCGGCAAAGAGCCGCGGGTCGAAGACAGAGCTGGAAACCTACGAGTCCTGGAGGAGCAACAGGGGGAAGCTTTGTTTAGAGAATATGGCTTGTACTTGGTCTGATTGTACAGTGAGTTTATTTTGGCAATAACGAAATACCCACGACGTTTGGATTGGATGGATACGGACTTATGACCTGATAGAATGATATGATGAGTCCAGCCACGTTAGAATTGGCCGACTCAAGATGTGTATAGTACAATATAATGGAATAGCCGCCTGCCTGGATTCTCTCTCCTGCTGAGCAGTTGTGGCAGTCCGTCGTCGGCCCCTCAAATGTTCGCGAGGACCTCCTCTTCAAGGATGCGATCGACAAAATTCCACGTCGGGTGCTACTTGATCCCGAGAGCCCGCGCACTCGGGCCTCTCGGACGAAAGCATTGGCAAGCACAAAGTTCAAGTCGTGACCGTTCACTTGCTGGGCTGTCTCTCGTTGCCATGCTCCTGGATACGGTACAGGGTCACAGAGTAAGTATTTCTGCTTTTCGATGACTTGAGCGCGGTCAATATGGCCGATTCACCCGCATCCGAACCATCCCAAGAACCAGACTCGGGCGACGAGTCCAATGCGGCACAACAGGCTGCTGCCAAAGCAGCTACGGTCAAGGACAAGGAGTGCCAGTACTGCCACCAGCATTTCACGTCTTCCTCCCTCGGCCGCCATCTCGATCAATTCATCTCCAAGAAGAAACCCGACGGCATTCACGATGTGGATGAAATCCGAAGGCTGCGAGGAGGCATTACGCGCCGCACGGCGAGAAGCAGTAGGAAGGACAAGAACAACAATGAACACGAAGATCTTCGCTCGTCACAGGGTTCCCCAGGTCTCGGTCCCGGTCCTCAACCAGGCACGCTGGTCTCTTCCGCGATCGAACTCAACCGTATCCCCCCCGGCGGGATGCATGTGCGCCTGAACAGGTTGAACTGGCAGGCCACAGGTGTCATTACAGATCCTGCCACCCTCGATTCTCCAGTCATTCCTGCTCCTCCCACTCCGGCCGTTGTGTCCAGTCCGTCGGCCCTCAAGCGCAGTTTCTCAACATACGCGCAAGACCTCAATCCGACGAACAATGCGGAGACCACAAGAGCACTCGAGCTTGCTCTTCGCGAAGTCCTCGATTCTCTTCGGGCGGCCACCAAGCATGCCTCGCCGAAACCTTCTCCTTTCAATTTCGATATCCAGTCACAGACCTTCCCTTCCCTTTGTCTGAAAGTACTGCCCGCGCCTGCGACATTGTTCCAAGCCTCTCCTTTCTCCACCCCGCAATCGATCCCGATCAACCCACCCGGTCCAGATCAGCTTGCTCCTCTCCGCCAGAAGCTGAGATCTACAATCGACTACTGGAAATGGCAGGCTCTGCGGCTAGCTCAGCCTACGACCTCGAACATTGCAGAAGAAGCAGACTTTCTGACACACAGTGCGGCGCAATGGATGGAATCTACCCTTACACACTTGGATTCGAGCTACCAGAATTGGATGGCGCATCCGGTCGATATCCGCAATCTACTTTGGCAGGTGGAGTTGCTCCGGGCATACAACTCGGAGCAGCAGAAGGTGCAAGAAATGGAAGACAAACTGGAGCGGCTACAACAAGAGGCGAATCAGTTGCAACAGCAGGTGGAATACCTGTCCCGCTGTCAGTGGCCAAGGGAGATGGCGCTGTGGCCGCCCGAGCGAAAGACGTTCGGTGCCACCATGCGCGAGGAGCTGCGGCTGATCAATCTGAACAAAGGGCGCGCTGCCTCGCACGCACCAGATGGCGTCGCCGATGAGACGGCGAATGCACCCCCGGAGAATGTGAATACGAGACTGGGCGACAAATGGGATTTTGACAAATTGGTCAGCAAGTGGAAAGCGCACGTGAAGGAGGACAGGAATCGGCGCATGCCGATGCCACCATCCCAGCAGTCCATGGACGGGGTCATGGCCGGACCACCACCCGCACCCAAAGTATCGGAGCTCAAGAAGACACAAAGCGAGCCGGGTTTGAACGGCTTGTCGAATGGACTGTCGCCGACCAGCTTGGAGGAGAGACGGCGGAGCACGAGGAATCAAAAAGGGAACATAAGCATCATTTCAGATCTGTAGGGAGTAATCGATAATGGAAGGTATACTCCGTATATATTATGCATCCAAATCGTTAGATTTCATGCCCATTCCTAGAATACATGCCCAGAGGGAAGTTCAAAGTTGCTCAAATCGTGACAGGCCACTAAAACCAAGAATCTTCGTCATCTTCCAGTCGTAACAGTCCAGAAACCGACCTCTTCTTCGCCGGAGCACCTTGTTGCAAGTCGTCATCGTCAAGTTGAAACCGTACCCGTCGTGCACGAGCGCGTACGGTTTGCGAGGGTGTTGTTATTCCTCCTCTTCCTCCCCTTCTTCTAGGTCCTTCTCCCTCTTCGCGAACAGGCTGACTCGGTTTTGGACTGCGTAGATCGCGTAGCCCACCAGTGCCAACAGCACGAACAGAACGATCACAATGATCGCTATCACGTAGTTTCTCTGCACCATGATTCTGGTTGATAGGAGGCTGGCTCAGGGACGGAGGATAGGACTGAGTCCTCGAGTGGCTGTTCTTTCGAGGATCTTCGAGAGCCAAAGGTACACTTCGAGTGCGGAAATGTAGAGAGGGCTCGACTATGCGGAAGCGGAGCGGTGGTGGTGGGCTGAGTCTGAGACCACAGAAGAGTGATGCACTGTCGGGCAGCTGTCGGATGGGGATCGGCTCAGATTGATAGCTTCGAGGCGTGAGTGATCGCGGCGACGGTGGAGGTGATGCCGAGGATGACGAGGGACTCGACACGGAGACAGCAGTCAGCGACGCCGTCGTGTCAGTTGTGAAGGGTTGTGTCTCCAAGTGTGAGTGTGGTAGGTGTTTTCGTGGCAAATGCTGGTTCGCTGCTGGTTAGTTGCGATGGGGAGGCTGTCGATGAAGATGGAATGTTAGCAAGAGCACTGTGCACAAAGAAGCCTACATGTAGTCATCTGCGAGCGGCTTGCCCAGCCTCGCACACATCCATGTCTCATCATATTGATGGCTGGTGACAACGAAGAAGAGGTTGGAGCTCAGTGGCACGAAGCGAGACGCGAGGCTGGGCGGCCGCGAGGCTGGCAATCCAAAAACGGAAATTGTGGAGGCAACTAGTTCAGCCAATGAAATGAGAGAGCTTTCAGCCTTACTACACCGCTCGGGAACGCTGTGAGCTTTAACTCCGTGCCCTCGCGAAAAGTACCGAGAACCTTACAGAGTACATGCACAGAATAATCACAACTCTTTGCAAAGACGGTCGATTAACCGCCAGATTGCCCATCACCGCCCTCATGTTCAGCTTGTGCATATGTCGCAAAAGATCTCGAAGCCCTGGTTAGAGCAGTGTCAGTTAACGTGCCAGCTTCGAAGGGTGGGCCAAACGTACGAGGTCTTTTCCTGGGGAGTTTGTGCAATTGCTCGACAGGGGGAAGCGTCTCTGTATCGCCCAAAGAGCGGTGACAAATGAGTAGTCGAAGATGATTGGTGCTTGTGGAGCTTTGGCGCGGAACAGCTGGATAATGTCTGCCGTTTGTCAGTAATGGTGGTCAACACGGACATCAGGCTACCTACCGGCGAAGCGGATGGTCAAATCTTCGCGGTGCGAACCTCGTACGCCGTAACCGATTCCTGTACCATCCCAGCGAACACCGGTGGTCTGGTTGTCGAGAACGCTGATATTCTGCTCCGGACCCATAAGAACAACTGTAGCTTCAGGTCAGCGAGGCGGCCGAAGACAAGAGGCGAACCGACCTCGGAGATTATAGCCAGCTTTGAGGATTTTGGCAGCATCTCCCCTCAGGCCTGCGTCAACAGCGGAGGCATTGAATCCTTGCTGAATGACGAGAGGGTGGTACGGAGGTAAGCCACTGTCTGATCAGTTCGGAGTCGTCAGACTGGTCGTCGGACATACGTGAAGATGATGTCGACCTCTCCACACCCAGGAAGTTTCGAAGATGGAAAGGCGGACGCAGTTGCGCTGATGAGGCCCAACAACAGAATACACTTGAATTGGACCATGATGGGCTGTGTTACTGGGTAAGCCAGGTGCTCTTGAGGTTCATGCTTAAAGGATATAGGACTAGTATTTATATCTTCTTCACCCGATAGCAGGAGCAATCGAAGGCATAGCTTCGTACCATCCCCGAAGCTCCAACCACGCTTTGGAACAAACCAAGATTAACAATTAAAGTCCAGTCCTTGAGGCACACCGTTGGAGTTCTCCGAAGCCCCAGCTGTTAACCATTTGCAGCATCACGGGCTATCAGGCTCTTGACAGCGATTCCGGGTATGGTGGTCGCCTAGAACACACAACGAGGGACGTCATCCCTCCCAGTTCGAGATTGATGCGTGGCTTGTGCGCCTCGTATTGCTTGTTCCGCGATATCCTTGGCACGTCCGCGCAAGATGGACGTCCAGCACAAGATGCGCCGCCTGTTTGTGACCGAAATGAACGACATTGCAAGCTTACAAATTGCATCTGGACGGCAGAGCGTCCGAGCGAAGTACCCGAAAAAGCTAGAGTGAGTTGATGAAGAGGCGGATCGCGGACCAAATCCCGACTGAGCCAAGACGGCGCATTCCATTACTGGCGCAAACATTTCCTCTTTCATCTGACGCCATTATCATCATCACCAGAGTTCGCGCAATTTGGTTAATCTTGCGCTTCTGCCACTCGAATTCGCAGACTCGGCTCGGAGGGTGATCAAAAGTACCGCTGAAACGTACACTGGGCTGCGTACGTCAGCGATTGCGCGTCAGTGAAAGGTGCTCGGCGCCGGATGGAAGGCTTGTATGGCTGTCCGCGTCAGAAAGCAGGACGATTTGGCGCGCGACAGTCGCTGTTGGTAGATTCGCTAGTGGTCGGTGAGCACAGCTTCTGAAAACCTGACCCGGGAATACTAAACGTCGATGCTTGGCCGTTGTTCTTTGACGAACTTTTGCCAGGTATTGGTTAAGACGAGGTATTTGATACTATTTTGCGCCGCATCAAAGATGTGTTGATCAAAGCCTGCCCTCATTTTCGCCCGAGATTCGCCTAGAGGAGCAACGCCAGGATGGGGCGGGAACATGGGCTCATACTTCTCCACTGGAAAAGATTTTAGCGCCTGCGTCGCTGTGAGAGACTCCGCGGAGTCGCCACTGTGTGCTCGATTGCCCATGTGGAATGTGGAGGTAGTCTTAGGCGACTTGATCCAGTCCTCGGCTTCGTCGTACCTCATGTCGTCGTCCGAAACGAGTCGACCACTGGGCACCGCAGGACCAAAGATGGTGTCCAAGTTGTGACGGACCCTGCTTTCAATGTTGATTGGAAAATCTGTCGTCTTGTCGTTGACGCGGGAGATGTAGATCTCCACTGCTGAGCTGAACATGTGAGACTTTGCGAATTCGGTGACCGGGTTGCTGGCACGGAGAGCGGATGCGTAGGCTTCCTTCCAACGCCGCACTTGGATCAAGAACAAGACGTTCTCGGCCGTGAAATCTCTCGTCGCAGCAAACTTCAACAATGGATTCGGGTTAACTGCCAGAGCCTTCTCCAATGAGGCCATGGAGTATAACTCTCGTTGAGACGAGGTGGATGATGGCTGGTCGGATGATGCCCTGCTCGAGTTCGCATGACTGCTCAACTGCTTGGTGCCTCGTCGATCTTCCCACGATTCGAGAATGGCAAGTGTTTGCCGCATCTGGCACCGGCTCTTGATGATCTCGTAGAGAGGGAAAAAGATTGTTGTGAACTGCATCACAATAATACCCGGAGCTAGCCACATCGGCGGCACCCACCAACGATTCACAGGCTTGAATGCGGTCGAATACACTGCCGCCAGCCATAATGGAGCGCCAGGGAGACCGGAAACCACGCTGTAGATGACTTGCAGTCTCCAGTAGTGGACATCATGAATGTTCCGCACCCTGAAGAGAAGATATGGTCCATAGAGCCAGGACCACGCTAATTGCCAGAATGCTGAAGGTATCCATTCCAAGGACTTGCGGCAAAGACCCTGTCCTTTGGCATGAGGCACATCACCGTAGCTTGACCAGTCGCCTTGAAGAGTGGGCGTCGTCGCATAGAGAACAGCAGTGATGATGAGCTGCACCGTCATTCCCGCGCCGATATAGAGGTACGACCTTTGGATTTCAGACAGTGAACTCCATCGAAGCCAGAGTCGCTGGGGCGGAGAGAGACTTGAGTGTCCATCGGAGGATTTATGTTTCGTAAATGCGAGGTCTCTCTGCTGGTCACTGATATTCCTGAGCTGTACTAGGTTTGCTTGGAACAGAGCTATGCCAAAGGGCAGGTATATGCTCATGATCCAAAATTCCGCCGAGCACAGGAAGTGGCCATTGGTGGTATATGCCAGGAAGATCTTCACCAAGTAGACGTGGAGGAAACTGACGGCTGCGATGGCGAGGGGCTGGTTGCGGATCTTGATGAAGGCAAGACGGCGATTGATGATCAAGAATGCAACACCGCTGTATAGGAGGACTGTCCAGGCGACGATAAAGCCGGCGTAGAATTTGCCCAGGTCATCCCAATTGACGAGTGAGCCCCAGTTGCGTCCGTTCACATTGAGGCCCATCGTAACACTCGTAGCTGTCCGACTGCGCTCGGGGGGTGGGACCAGGCGAAAGCGCAGCGGTCAGGATGAAAATCTGGAAAACGGGAGAGGAGATCCATCATATTTTGAGAGCTACCCTTGGCGAATGCTGTTCAAAGATGGGCAACGGCCATTTCCATGTCAAAAAAGCGCCGCAGACGTAGTTGACATGCCGTACCCTGGCTCCTCTGTCTGTCCTGCCATAAGACAGAACCATTCAGGAAAGGGCCGCACCGTATCAGCTTTGTGGAGCCAGGAACAGATGCATCCCTCGCTCAGCTCACTGGCTGACCTTGCATGATGTCTTACTCGTACTCTGCCCGAGCCTGTAATAGGCACGGTCCAATCTTGGCCCCTTCAAGTCAGAGAGCTTCCCAAGTCGACGGGGATCATTTTGCCGCCGGCAAAGGCCACCGTAGATCGGGGATGGGGATCGACGCTTGAGCGAGCGGATCTGTGGATGTGTCTCCGTTGAGATTACCGAAGGGTCGCCTGCGTAGCTCGGCGTCTGTCTTGTCGTGATTATCGCATTAAGCTGTTATCCACTCGCTGGTCCCTCTGAAAGAATAACAGCAGGAAGACAGAAGCAAGAAGAAGAATGCGTTGACCACAGCAACTCAGGCCGGGGCTCCTTGCGGCAAAGTTGCCTGCGCCACGCCCTCCTCCATCCGCACGAAACACGACACGTACATCGCTGCGTCCCCAGCAATCAGTAATGTTTCGAAGCCTCCCAAGATGGTTGCTTTACATGGGCTTGCAGGTCATAGCCTGCGTGAGCGCCCTTCTATGCACCTTGCTCAACGACAACCCCCGCATACAGTGTCGCCAGCATCCAAACTGCGGCATTGCAGACACTCCCTCAGTCATACACCGGCGGCTGGTCCTGCCTTTCCTCGCTCACCATACGCCATCTCCTGGCAGCTTTCTTGAGCCGGTAACATCTGCATCTAGATTGCCTCCAGCTGTGGCCTTTGTTCTGCAACCAGTGACTTCCGCTTTCATTGTCTTGTGCTGACTTATCGCAAAGCCCACTCTTCACGAGTTCCTCCTGTTCCTATTTCGGGGTCATTGTTTGCATTGTGACAAAGAGAAGCTGCTACTACTGTATCCCAGATGTCCCAGTCGAAAATGCCTGTGGCTCCGCAATCCAAAACATCTGCACTCTCTGACCATATCCCGCCGCCCAAACGCAACGATGATATCCTCCACACTGAGACCCTGCGTCTCTGGGACAAGACTAGATACCTCGTACGTCAGTTTCGAGTCGGACAAGGGAGTGCGATCACCGAGGACTCCAACATACGTTCCAGACTCGCCATCAGCACAATCAGCGCGTCCTTTCGATCATACCAGGTTCTTTGCCGAACCTAGATCTGACACCAAGAACAGACGCTCGCTACCACCGCCACCCACCATGAAACCCATGGAGTGGATATGGACCTGTCATCTTTGTCACTCGCGTTATGCGCTCGGGGTCACGCGACGATGTCTGGTCGACGGACACTACTACTGCGCCGGAGAAAGCGACAAGCCAAGCATGAGAAAGAAGAAGAAACAGAAGGCCTGCTCGAGCGAATTTGACTATGGCGCATGGAAGGTGTGGGGTGAATGGCGTCGAAACGTCCTCCGAACGATCCAGAATGACCGAGTTTTCAAAGGCTGCGAATCCTGCGACTTTCCCAGTCACTGCCGGTACCCGGTTGACAGACATCCGCTCGGTGAGATAGTGACAGCATCGGTCTCGCCAAAAGTCACCGCGACCGAATCGGCCCTAGAAACGAGACGGAAAGCGGAGCAGGATAAGGCTAAGAGCAAATCAACCGCAAACCAGGATGTCGACTTTGATCAGATCTTGAAAAGCATGGTTGATAGTGATGAACACCAGCCGAATATGAACATGTCAAAAGATACTAAGCAGAAGAAGGGAAGCGGGAAGAAGAAGAGTTCTAGCAGCAAGGACTTGGTTCCGTCTCTGGGTTTAGAACTGCCTCGGCATGACACAACGTTCGACGACTTGATGGCAATGGATTGGGCCAATTTCGAAGAAATTGAGTTGGGGAAGGCGAAGACCGAGTGATGGAGCAGTACTCTTGTACATAGGCATGGCAGTCAAGCTTGTACAAACATGGGGCTGCCGGTTCCATAGCGACCTCTGTCATCTATTTCACGAGCAGTTGACCAATGTATTCTGCAATCGCCAACATCTTCTCTTCTGTAAATCTTCTTCCCACGATCTGGACGCTAACATGGGCTCCATCGTACAACTCGGCATCATAGGCGTCGACCACTTCCTTATCCTGGTCATTGATCGGCGTGTATCCGTCAGCATATTTGTCCACCGTTTTGTTCGATGTTGTAACTGGCACCACGACACTTGTGTAGTCCAAGCCGTTGACCCAGACGCTGTAGCCATAATATCTGTACAGCTCCGGTCTAGCCGCTGGATAAGGCGCAAGAGCGGAGATGACACCGTCGACCGGTTGGCCTGTCCCAGTCTCTTGAGCCGTGCTGTTCCAGTAATCCAGATACTCTTTCTGGAAGCGCCTCTTGTCCACGTTGTTGGCGGCAACTTGCGCCGCCGTGAACTGTTCGATTGGTTTGTCCCCATAGCTCATTTTGATCTGAGAAGACATTGTTTCGCCGGAGAGGGCAAATGCTTCATGCACGTCCTTTCCGCCGTCGTATATCCATGTCTTGAATGCGATCTCCAGGAGCTTCTGGTGTGAAGGTGGTTTCCACTCGATGATTTTGTGCCCGGCCTTGCCCAAAGCTTCAACAACCATATTAATTGCTCGCGCGACTGGTGGTTGAGGATTGGCGATGCCATCCGATTTCATGACTGCGAAGCTGAGTTGGCCTTTGTTCGAAGATGACTTGACGATGTCATAGATGGCTTGTTCCTGAGCATCGCGCCATGGCATGTCAACGACCAGAGGGTCTTGCAACCAGGGCTTCTGCGACAGAATGGATTTGGCGAGCAGTCGAACCCCTCGGGCGGTGGTGGCAAGTGGACCGACAACGGACAAGATGCTGTTCTGACCATCCATACTATTGGCCATGCCCTCGTATGGTAGTCTTCCGGCCGTCGGTCGAATGCCATAAAGCCCATTGAATGCTGCCGGAATGCGAATCGAGCCTCCAATGTCGGTGCCGAACCCGCCAGGTGAGCCCTTCAGGCCGATCAAAGCGCCTTCACCACCGGAGCTACCGCCAGAACAGAGGTACCGATTCTTCGGATTCCAGGTATACCCGATGATATTGTTGACCGTCTCTCCACTCATCAATGTATGCGGCACGCTCGTCTTGCAGTACAAGACCGCACCTAGTGCTCTGAGCTCCCGAACCATTTCACTCTCATATGTTCCTTTCCGTGGATCGTCAGGCTTGCCTTCGAAAGTTCCAATCCAGCCAACGTATCCCATGGTGGTGTCTACACCCTTCACATGGAATTGATCCTTCAGTGATACAGGTACTCCGTGGAGAGGTCCAACGGTCTTCTTGTTCTTTGCATAGTACTCGTCCAACCCCTTCGCAGAAGCCAAGGCTGCATCGAAGAATGTTTCGTGAAGACAGTTAACCAATTGATGGGCCAACGATGCTCGGTGGCAGAACGCCTCGGTGACATCAACGGCGGACCATTCTCCCGCGGCGACCTTTTCAGCAATGCCAACGGCATCAGTTTCAGTGATGGCAACCTCCTTCTCGCTCAGGAACTGCTGGATGTATGCTCCGGTGACATCCTTTTGCTCCTCGGCACTGGGGATCTTTTGCAGTCGCCATTTCTCGGGAATGGAGTTGAGAATGGCTTCTCTTTTCGCCTTTGCGCGAGACTCCCAATCAGTGACCATGTCGCCGAGATGGCAAAGCAAGCTGAGGTTTTGGTTGTCCTTAGGAATTGATGATTGATCCGTTAAGTTGTGATGGTTGTACCCCTCTCAAATTCGTTTATATGAGGGGGTCTTTGGAGTCGCACATCTCCATCCCGACTTGACCCAGCTTGATAACGGGACAAATCCTCCTGCCTGTTTCGGCATGATTCGGTCATACTGAGTCGGTTGTAGGCTGCGGCTCCGTTCGATTTGAAAATCGACTGGAGTGGTGTACTTCGGTCATCTGTCGCACGTTGAGATTGATTCGCTTGTTGCTCATCCATCCTCGCCACTGTCGATATGGAACTTGTGGTGGAACGTCCGGCCACTCTCGCAACCAGGCCGGACACGTACCAGCTAGTATCTTTGGCACTCCATGCCAGGCGTATCTCGAGGGCCCGGACATGAGAATAGCATCTCCGGACCTCAAGCGTAGAGCAACATTACTCCCATCTTCATTTCCAACAAGGAATACACCATCGCAACCAAAGCTAATGCTCACAAGCCCTCGATCACAATCCTCGCTGACGTCCCGGTGTACGCTTAAGGTGTCACCAGGACTGTAGAAGTTGACAATCGCGGCCTGAGCATCGACACAGGGAAACATATGTTTCAGTAAAGCGGCAATATCAGGAGGAAATGGCGGCGGAGCCTCATCTGGATAGACCTTGTTTGTCCAGTCGTATTGACCACCGAGAGTAATCCATCGCAACTTGGACTCGAGCATTTGAGCGTACGTGAGAGGTTTGTGAACCGTAGGATCTTTTGGCTGGAAACCTACATCGGGAGCTGCAGCAAAGAATGATAGATCGTGATTAGGAGCAGGATATCGGACGTGGTGGTGGAGATGTAGATTGGTTTTGTGCGCAGGGTTGGACAGGTCACGGTGAAGTAGCTTGTCCAGCAAGGCGATTTGCAACGGAGGAGAGAGGAAACAAGGAAAGACTTGGAGACCTACCATAAATCAGCCTTGCTCAAAACTGTTGACAATCGTGCAAGCGCACCAGGCAATCCGTTGACCTCGAAAGCTTTACAAGGGAGTGACTCGACACCGAGAAGGGTGAAAAGCCTGGGATCTATCCCAAATTCCTCCGATTGGATACCATGTTCAGAGCTATCAGGAAGAAGCTCAGCATCAGGAAGAGGTGACACCTTTGTATGATCTGGATTGTACGGGTCTATGATGTCCAATTCGGCATCGATTGAAGCAGGCCGCTTCCGCAATTCCTTGAAACGCTCGCGGATCAATTCGGGCGGCCTTGCGTGCGGATCGTGCATCATCGGAGACGAGGGCAATAGTCCTGATATCACTGCTGGATCGTATGTGTCCCCCTCCGAGATCGCTTGGGAGGGCGGGAGGTCGAAGGCGAGTAACAGGAGGATGGCGGAAAATTCGGCGGTACGAAACACATACGAGGTACGGGCCGTGAAGATTAGTGGATGCTTGTGCCCTCCTCAGCTACGTCAGCGTGCTCCGCGTGTAAATTCCTAGTAGGGTATTGTACTTGAGCCGCTGCGAGGGTTGCTATGTACCGAGTAACCCGCGGCGACTGTGCGACCCCGGCTGTAGCCATAACCGCCAGCCACGCTGCTCTCCTTGGCGATTTTCGCGCTTTAGCATCTCCAACGAGTCAGCCTGGACCGGCTTAGCGTTGTTTATTGGCATCACTCTGCGGCGACCGGGGCTGTACCCAGTACCAATGCTTTTTGCACCTCACTGGAAAGAGAGCTTCGCCCCGATGATGAACACGCCACCTGAAAGAGGCTTGACGAGTGTCACCGCCCTTGCTGAAATGATTACCCGCATCGGGGTGGGCTTGCTGAAACGGATCCATCGTCCTTTACGAAGTACTGTGTACTCCGTACCTGACGCTAACTTCTCACCTACCTTGATCTTAGCACATTAACCAATCACAACTTCCAGACCGATTCATCCTCGCTGGGAACTTCCATATACATCGTCCAGAATGAAGCGGGGGATATCCCGAATCCCTGAACCCAGCTTCCTTGCAACAGGTACGGAGTATACATGCCTCCTTGGGCAATGGTACGTGCTTCGACCAATCCCTAGTAAAGTAGGTCCGACGTATAGCTCGCCATTAATCTACAATCTAGATATTCACTCTGTGCCGACAGCCGGTACTCAGCATTGTCAATGGGGGATAAAGAGCTGCAACCTGGCGTGTGTTTGAAAACATCAGACGACTTCCATCCTTGCCTCGAGGTACAGATATCCGACCCGAGAGGATAAAGCAAACCAACATGAAGTTCAGAGTCCTCTCTCATTTGAGCTTCGCACTCAGCATCTTGACTCTCGGTGCAGCTCAGGTTCAAGCACCTGCACTAGCAGGCAAGGGAGCCCCAATCTCGGCTTCTGACCGTATCTACACCGGCGACCAGACTTCAAACACGATATCCGTAATCGACCCGAGCCAGAACAAAGTCCTCGGAACCATCAATCTCGGTGATCCGCGACTGACGGACGACCTCAACCCGCAATACGTACGCTCCGTGAGCTCGCACGGTCTTGGCTTCTCGCGGGATGGAAAATACATTGTGTCGTTGAGTGTGTTGACGAATACTGTCACCGTCATCCGTACGTCGGACAACAGCATCGTCTCCCAGACGTTTGTCGACCGAGGTCCGCATGAAGCTTTCTTCAGTCCTGACAATCGAACCATCTGGATCGGGACACGCGGGGTTTCGAGCGTCAATATTGTCGATGGGATCAAAGGAAGCCTGATCGGCAGAATCAAGACTGCGGATGGACCTAGCAAAGTCCTTTTCAACCCTAATGGTACTGAGGCCTATGTCAATCATATCCGTGCGCCTGTGATTTCGGTCATCGATGTGGCTTCAAAAACAGTCAAGTACAACATCACGGGTCTTGCGGACAAGTTTTCTTCAGACATGATGCTTTCCGCAGACGGAGGTTCTCTGTGGGCTGCGCATAAGATGACAGGGCAGGTTTCCGTTATCGACCTGCACTCGAGGAAAGTCATTTCGGTCCTGGAGACCGGTCCAGAGACGAATCATCCCAATTTCGCGGTTGTGAATGGGACGACTTATGCCTTTGTCACTGTTGCGGCATTGAACCACACCAAAGTGTACTCGCAGGCAACACCACTGAGTGTGCCGACATACGTTGGCGCGATCCAGGCAAGCGGCATCGAACCTCACGGTCTCTGGCCCAGTCCAGATAACACACGGATGTACGTGCTTAACGAGCACAGTGACACAATGGATATCGTCGATACCTCCACTCTCAGGATCATCGATACAATCCCAATCGGACAAGAAGGGCAAGCTTTGATATATGTTGCCGGGGCGGTCTCGGATGTGTCGGCGGGCACGCAGAACCTGGGCACGCAGGGCCTGAACCTTCAGACTGCCAACAAACTGATCCCCGTCGTGTCCACCGGAATCAGCAGTAACAGTACTCCTCAGGCATTGATCACTGTCAGGCAGACTGATGGAGTCGATATGTTCCAGGTCATTGGCAGGAATTTGAGATTGAACGGGTCTTATACTGCCTCCGCACTATGCTCGGTATGCGGTGGCGGAGACACGAGGGTTCCATTGGTGAGCTTCAAAGCGAGCTCACCAACCAAGACGGGCTGTGGAGCGGCACCCCAGGTATTGGCCTTCTTTAAGTGGTTCGGAGTGTATGATCTAGACTCCCTCCAGGTAACAGAGGACTAAAAGTCGAGCCGCAAGTTGGTGGAAACATCGCTTCTATTTGATCGTGTACAGCTTCAACTTTGGTCAAAGTCTAACCACCGTGGAGTTCAGCATTGTTAGTCAGGAGGACCCACGCATCCTCGCGATATTCCTTGGCGATCGCTTTTCGACGGCAGTCCAAAGTGATCCCATAAATTCTAGTTGATGAGATGTTGGTTGCTGCAAGAGAAACGCACCTCTGCTGAATGCAGGCTGATAGAGCGGAGACTTGGAGCGAAGCTACGCGATGTACAGCCGCGAGAGATTTCCTGCAACTCTGACCCATCTGTACGGTCAAAGCCCCTCAGCTGAATGAGCTTTGAATTTGCCTGCGACGTTCTTGTTCCGGGCTTTGGGGGAGCTTAACACTCTGTGCAAGTACATTCTACCTGCTGCAGAAGAGATGCATCACATCACAGCTTCTCTCTGAAGTTCCTATATTTTGCCGGCCAAATACCCTGCTTGCCAGGCGACAGAATGCCATTTGGATCAACAGTATCCTTGTGCAGTCAGCGAACTGAACGATGGTGGACTTGCGAACTACGTACCTTCAGCCTCTCTACGAATCTTCGATAGGCGTGGTCATTGAAATCGTACGCATCCGCAACAAGATCTGGAGGCCGTCAGCAGATGCACCGTCATGGAAGCAAGGACGTACCCATATAGTTGATGTGCGATCGATACTTGCTGAAACCCCTCTGCCGACCTTCCTTGTACAGACTGCGGAAGATGGTATCTACTGCTTTTCGGTGCTCCGGATTTGATTTGTCAAACACCATCATGTTGACAAAGATGACATGCCGCTCATGCATGAAGAAGTCGCAGAACAAGTCGAACCCTTGAGCTTCGCAAATCTTCCGAGCCGTGGTTACCCATTCTAGGACAGTCTTGCCATCGGAGGGAATGATTGGAGAATAGTCGGCATGAGCACCAATGCCAGCTTTCTCCTTTGGCAGCCGATACTTGACCATGGGTAGACTCCACAGGCTCGGCACACCAACGAAGAATCCACCGTGTGGTTCTGGGATGGAGGTTGCTTCCAGAAGTTCGTCATTTTCCCCGGAGAAGATCTGACCGATCAGGCGATCCTCATGACCGGGTGCTCTCTTGCTGATGATTCTCTTGAGCTCGTTGAAGTGAGACTGGACGACATCCTTGGCACCGTACAGGCCGAATTTGACGTTCCAGTATCCGAAGCCAAGCTCTTTCTGCAATTCTCGAAGTCGCCAGTCTGGGATCGGCCCTTCTTCTGGCCACAACTCTGCACGTTTGCCTGACATACCGAGCCATTCGACGATGTTGGAGACGTACACTGTGTTCGGGAGCAAGCCATCTCTCCGCAGTTCCCCGAATATGTCCACGACCGTCTCCACGTCTTCGAAATTGGGCATGTCCCACGAGCAAGACATGTACGCCTGAGGTTGGGGATGAAGCCAAATACCCATCTTGGTGACGATTCCGAGATTGCTCTGAAGGAAGAGACCCTCGATCGACGGGCCGAAACTGAACTTGGACAAGTGTGCTGAGGGTGAGTTCGATATGGCGAATTGACCTGTGCGGATGACATCGCCGTCTGCAAGCATGACTTCCATTCCGCTGATATGTTGATGATGGGTCGCTGTCGGGGTGAAGCCGGTTCCTCGATCAAGGGTCTGCCACCGTTAGTGATGCCTTTTGCCGTTCGGAACACGTACATTTCCAACCACACTTCCCCAGCCCAATGAGGGTACGCTCGGCCACACTCGAAGTTTGTGCTTTGCACAGTACAGGTACAGATCAGTGAAGGTGACGCCCGGCTCTACGACAGCGTATGAAAACTTGTCGTTGACTTCAATGATGCGATTCATGCGATGCAGATCCAATGCGATCGATCCGTTAAGTCTTGGTGCCGGTCCGCCATATCTGGTTCATTAGACTTGCTGGCTGGTGCTATGAGTGACTCACCCAAGATTCTTGCCGCGTGAGAATGTCCACACAGGAATGCCATGCTTGTTTGCCACCACGAGTACCGCTCGCAGTTCATCGGATGATGCAGGGCTTCTCGCGTCAGTCCCGTTCATGGTTCGCGCAGTCGCACTCACCAGACCGCCGCACTTGGCATCTTCCGCTTGCCTTCCTTCTCCCATAGCTCGTAAGGGTCGACATATTCTTCGAGCGATTGCCCTCTGAAGACGTGATCTTTGCCGACTGCAGTTTCGAAGTCGGTCACCGCCTGGTCGAACTGTTGCTGGCTCACGCCTGGTGGGAGCACATTCTCCAACGGAGATAGAAGTACTCCGGAGAAGAGGTTGCGATGGCTTGATTGGTACTCTGGGTCTTTGTACCGGATTGGAAACTTGATATCCGTTGAACCCATGGCTGTTGAATGTTGCTGTGGCTGTTCCTGTATGTCAACTCGACGCTATTTGAGTAGCCTCCAATTCCTGTCCCACCACTTGCTCCAACTGCGCTCCAGAGAGGAAACCCCACATTCACCACATCGAGTAGATGCTCCACCTCAGAAGTGGCCGGTGGTGTGCCATTGAAATTGTGTTTGGCAAAGGGCAGTGCCTTCTGCGGCCAGACCCGGCGAGGGTCACTTTAGGACATGGAATTTTTGTCCAGGCATATAACTGAGACTTATGCGTACCAAGCCTTTCTGCTCGCTCGAGACAGAACATACCTGGTACGTCCAGTTTCGGGGTCGGTGTATGGTCAACCTCCATCTGGTCATCAACCCATCCAGCTTGTTTCCCGAGTCGAGAAGTGCTGCATGATCTCGGGTCCCCTTGGATAACCAGCGGGACGTGTTGTCTCGATCCCTGTGTGTGCTCGCCCATTTTCATCTTCATAGGACCTGTCCAACTACAAGGCCGTGGTCTTTGGCCCCTCGACGGTGATGATCCTGGCGTTCCCGCAGGCTGCGCTCGATGTACAAAGTGAATCCTTCGTGAGCCGCCTATGGGTGCGGGTATGGATTGTTGGTGGAGGCTCAGCCAGCCATCTGCAGCGCACGAGTGCCACGATAGAGCAGCTCATTCTCTGGTATCCACTGAGCGACTCGGCTCTTCTCGAACCGAGAGCGCGGCGTGACGGCGGAACGACTTCGATTGCGAAATGGTGGTTCATTGCTGTCAATCGGGTAGCAACGTCTTTCGCAGGGTTGTGAGGCGCCTTGACGCCTTGAAGCGCTCTCGGGGAACTTCGTCTGACTGTCGCCTTGCTCGGAATCTGGGGCGTTGTTTGTTGAAGGAGGGTTTGGTAGGTGAAAAGAACTTGAGCGAGGCCGCATAAGACTTCGCCCGTCACCAGTCCAGTCGCTTCACAACACGAGGGTTTAAGCGACTCTAAACGCCACTCATTCCCTTCGAGCAGAGTTTCGCCTACGATGATTGGAATTGCCCTTGTCCGCCTCTACCTAATGCACCTCTAGCTAGCGACCTACATTCCGAGCGCAACGAAGATCCTGTTCTGCCTTCTCGAATCAAAACAGAGTCCAAGCTTCAATAAGGGGTTCAACATCATCACCTGAAGCCATGCCTTGCGACAAAAATGCTCAAGTGACACACAGGTACTCGAATTCTGTCCACGAATGAACGCGGTTCAGACACATCCGTGCTCATCACTCACGCAGCATTTTCTTCTCCAACACCATGCTCCTGCATGACCTCACCAGCGCGAAGTCTGGACCAGAAAGAGGCGGAAGAGATCGGGGCGTGGGTCACACGACAGAGGGACATGTACTGACACGGACAGTCTGCGGGCTTCGGCGTGGACCACTTGCCATCTGACTCTCACGGCATTGCGAGGCACAGAAGACGCAGTGGGGGTTCCATCAGTAACTAAGGTCACAAAACCGCACGTGGATGGAGCTGGAGGAACTACAAAGATTGTCAGGATACTTGTTCGCAATTGCGCTTGTGAGTGCCTCCCGGTATGCTGTGGGCGTGTTCTGTTCTCGGTGTCTTTGATCAGCTGTTGAGCACTAGGTCCCGGCCGATCCTCCAAAACCCGCCAGCTGCGCCGTTCTGGCTAATGAGCTGCTGCAGCGACCTCAACCGCCTTCCTCTTCCCCACGAGGTTATCTGTGGTATCACCGCCAATGTCTCCATAATAGAGGCCGGGATTCCCGGTGTGATCCGGGCAATGGGAAATCCCCTTGACTGGCGGATAAAATTTACAGCGATTCGTTGGCCCAGAAGGTCGGACACCGAGGAAATTCCCTCTTGTTTGAGTGAGCGGTAGCCGGAAACTCGTGGGCGGAGACGGATGAAAAACATTTCTGGTCGTGTTCATGTCGCGAATTCCCGGATCATGCCCAGGCTGATGAGGCCATCATGATCGACGAGAACTCCGGCAGCACCGTTGAAGACTTTGGCAAATCGAGCCCAGACCGGCTGGCGTGGAGAGCGATCATCGATGGCGATAAAGACTCGCTCAATTCCTTTTGCTCTCCAATTGATACGCGTCAGAATGAGCTTCATTTGTTCGGCAACCACTTCGGTTGGATTCTTGTAAGCACCACAGCCAAAAGCGCCTAAGATCAGAGTGGCATATCCACTTACTGCCGCGACGCGAAGAATTCCTCTGATCTTTTCGATCATCAGGTCAAGGTGTTTCTCGTTCTGGTACGAAGCCTTGTTATCTCTCCACGTGGTTGGCGGGTTTGCCACGGGGGCACAAGAGATGACGTCGATATTGAACAGCTCGGCCGGAGGCAGCAACAAGGTCGGGACCGCACTGAGGACGAGCACGCCAGCTGACAGCACGACTTCGTTTTTACCTAGAGGATACCTGACGGAACGCTGTTTGATGTGTTTGATTAGCGTGGTCCGAATGCACAAACTGTCCTCTTCTAGGGAGGAACCGCGTTCAAACCTGCCGCCAGGATTCTGGCCCGTGGCCGTATTGAGCACTGCGACCTTTTCATCTGGTTGAAACCCGCGTGCAATGCGCGCGGCATCGAGGCAGTCAATGGGAAGGACGAAAATCCAAGTGTCTGTGCCTTTGTCTGCATGTGCTGGGACGCTGTCGTCAACATCCATCCCTTCATCGGAGCCAAGGTCTTCGAAGCTGAACTTCAAACTGCTTGTGATAGCCTTTTCGACTTCTGGACGAGCCTTGAGAATCTTGGGCAGAACAATATTCTGGAATTCCACGGCCATACTGGCCCTGTCGGCTTCCTCCAGGGCGTACCAAGCTTCGCGTTCGACAGTGTACTGAGTTTTTCCCCTCTTGTCTTTGTAGCTGCTACCCAGAGGCGCCATAGCTCCGGAATCATCTCCCATATCCTTATTCATGGACTGCATGTTCGCGCCAGGATTCGTGTTATTCGGATTTCGCGGTGTTTGTCCGCTCATGATGGCTGAAGGTGGAAAATTCGCACAAGACAAAGCTGAGGAGCCGATCGCTCAAGAGCCAATTCTGGCTGGTAGATGAACGCCTCTACCTTCGAAGAGGAGAGAGCGAGAAGATTCTAGTGGTGGTGGTGGTGGTGGTGGTGGTGGTGGTTGACGTGTTGTGTGAGACGATGGTGAAATTGAAGTGAAACGTATGATCGCAGGCGGTGAAAATTTGTTACCTCGAGTGCACATATTCACGGCGCAGCTGCGGTTCATGCTCATCTATCATTGAAAGCTCATTCTACTTTGGAACCTATTGTCCCTGCTCACCGACACTGTGGTCAACGCCCTCTGCTGGCATCCTCCTAGGCCTGGCCTCTGTGGACTGGGAATGTCACTCAAAATTCAACACACAGGCATCCACCAAGTCAACAGCTATCACTGCAGCTCATCCGTCGAGGCTTCGTGGGCAGTGCTGATTCGCATTACGCCCCGCTCGACTGGTATTCTGTGTTGGTCAGTGCCAAAGGCGAGCATTGAAACCTCAATTCGAGGTCTTCTCTCAAGGCAGAGAACATTCCTTTTCCACATCGCTATAGTCGATGAGGAATTCCTCTTCCTCCTCGGTCGGTTCGGGGAGCTTCACATTTCGTGCCTCTCTGAGAGTATTGTAGTTGTCTTCGTCGGTCGTGGCGTCGTACAACGACTCATAGGTCGGATCCAGGAAATCAGGCGGAAGACCGGCCTCGTCAATCGACGGCACCGGGTCATTTCTATCAGTGGCATCGCCATCGTCGAAAGGACTCCGGACACGAACCCCCAAGTTGATGTATGCTTCCAATTCGACGCCGGTGGGCAGGCATGCTAACGCGTCGTCGAGATCGACGCGGAAGATTTCGAGGAGGACGAAGTGCAGATTCTGCATCACACTCCACCACTCTTCTGCGTCTCCGTTGAACAAGGCAAATGATGGAAGATAATGTCGCTTGAATTCCCGGAGACAGCTCACGATGAAACATGGAAAGACTGCGTCGATAACGACCGATTCCATAATCCTCGCATTGTGGTACAGCACGTACTTGGCTCGAACATTAGTCTCTTGCCCTGCTTGTGGCAGCTCGGTTCCGGATCTGCCATTACTGACAACTCGATTGGCGTTGTTGATCATAAAACTCATGATCCGTAGCAGAGCATCGAGGATCTGAGGTAGATTGGCAAGCAACACAGATGTCAATTCGGCAAGATTGTGAAGACCACGTGTTTCGGGGGGTTGTTGATCGATGGGATCCTTCAATTTGGGATGCTGGAGGATTCCGGTGATCGCAGCCTGTAATCTCTTGTGGCCTCTTTCGGCACGGCTCTTGTGAATCAGTCCCCAGTCCATGACCCGAGCTTGGATCATGATGAGCCCCTGTTTCGCCTCTGCTTCGTTGCAAAAGTGGATTGATTCGCCAGGGGGACCAAAGCTGGGGACCTTCTCCTTTGCAGCTGTGGCCACCACACCCTTGATATATTCCTGTGCTGTCTTGAAGTCGTCCGTGAGGGGGATCTCCTTTCCCTCGGTTTCATGCTCGTAAACGGCTTTCCAGATGGGCTGGACATACCGTCGGATGTTGTTCCATATTTCGTTTCTGTTGCCCATGAAAGGACCAACAGCTGCCAAAACACCAACCATGCCACCGATCTTCGCTATACCCCACTGAGCTTCCACGACGACCTTGTGTAACGGATTGCAGATTGCCAGGAGGATCAACGATTCTATGCTTGCACGCCGCGAAAGCGGGAGCCCGTTATCGTCCAAGATGTGTTTGAGGAAAACAAAACGGTGAATGCCATACTCGGGCAACCCGGCCGCGGCTGCCAGTTCTTTAGCCTTGGGGGAGACGAGCATGGAATTTCTACTCGCCACCTTGCCTGCAGGTAATTGCCTTCTGATTAGGTGTACTTTCCGAACGGAAAGCTGATGTCCCACCGGCTGAGGCGGCCCATTTTGAGGCTGTTTACTCTGAAGCTGCTCAGCTTGAGGTTGATCCAGCCTTTTCGTCGCAGTTCGACGCAATAGAAGTGGGCCATTTGGGAAGAATTCATCGAATGCACTGTCGGTTACCTGATTGCGACGACGTGAGAGCCGAATCGCTCGAAGGCGGTCCGCTGTACTGTTCAGAATGGAATCAGCTTTCATTGTGTCCACCGACCGTCGAGGGTTTTGATGTGCCGGGTTCTTTCGCATCGACTCGTAGTCGTTGAAATCTTTCATGAACAATTCGAACCAGAACAACTGTCCTGGCTCCTGCGGAGGGCGTGAACCTTTCTTGACGACCCTTGATTCTTCGAAGCTTGAGGCGAAGAGGGCGGCCATAGAATTTGAAGGAGGCTGCGTTGCAGCATCCCCGATTGCGGTATGTAAGAAAGAATCACGGGTGGTATTATGCGTCGGTGTCGTGGCATTTCTTGGTCCAGTTCGACTGTGCGGATTCTTGTTGACTCGATATCGGGACCTTGAGCCTGTTGAAGGGGCGCCTCTTCCGCTGTCTGCCATTCTGACAATCTTGGTTGGTGATATGAACATTCGCAAAGTCAAAGTGCATGCAGAAGGCCATCTACCAGGTAGTAATTAATTGTATGGTCACGTGGCACAGCTTCACTGTCGACTCACTGGGCCCAGAAATCGCTTTCGCACCATTCCTTGTACCCTAGGAGTTTTGATCCTGCAATGCTTCCACTCTACTGTTGCGGCCCCTGCGAGAATCTTCGTTACAGAATCGCCATCTCTTCCAACCCCAGCGGAGATGACTCCGCATCATCTGCTCCATCCTCACCGAGACTCATCGGCCGGTTCATCGCACACAAAATAGAAGAAGAAAAAGAAGACAAAGAAGAGAAGAAAAAGGGGACGAGGAAGAGATGATACATAGTAAGCACAGGTGTTGTCCACAATTGGCATCGTGTCGCGTCCCTCGGTTTCGCGGGCCAGAAGCCGACGTCAGCGGCGCTTCTTTTCCCAATCACAACTCCTGTTACAGTTTGCTGTTGGATTGGCTGTACCGAGTAAGATTGTGGAACACGAAATCAGGCTGTCCGGTTTCAGGGGGTCTGAGCGCTCATTTGGTTGAACAATTAATACATGCGAACCTAAACGGTACCTTGTCGACGGCCAGGTGGCTTGAGGCATCACAGCCCAGCAACACGCGTACAACCAGTCCCCTGAACAGCACACAACAAGAAGCATGACAAATTCGAATGGCTGTGATGGAGTTACGAGCCGGCGGCATTTGATGGAGAACTTGCGATCGTGATCTACTGGCACTGCCACTGGCCCGCAGATATCAGACTCCCGCTGCTCCTCGCTGACTACTACCCGTCCTTCCATCTCCTTCTACGCGCCTGGATGTCGCACACAACTGCGGAAGCCTCATTACTTTACGGTAGCCTCCTTCTCATCAACGATTTTGCGATTGTAGTGCGAAGGCGTTGCACGACCGCTCAGGAACAACTGTCTATCATGGAGCGTTGTACTATAAGTATACCTCTGAGATGGCTTTAGATGGCTTGAGATTCATGGCTTGCAAGAATCAACTCATGCATGGCTGTCCACACTGCTCCATCACTCAATAAACTCCGCCGAGGTACGCAGGCAGTCCGATACCCGCTTGACGATATCAGTATAGGTTATTATCTCGGTCGGGAGGCAGTGACGCCGTTCCCAAGGTATCACAACTTCTCGGGTGTTCTGATCCCCGCACGATCCAACCTAATATCGCTGCTACATGTATCTCAACGACTTGGAGGAGCAGAGAAGTATCTACCAGCACAGCCAAGTCTTGGTCTCGGCTGCTCGTCCGCGACCTGATCAGGAATACTCTACCGTTTTGATGCACAATGTCCCAAGATGCTCCCATTCAGCCTACAATGCTACCTATTTGCTGGTCCGAGTCATGTCATGTTGGCCAGGTCCTCCGCTTGATCGATATCCCTGCTGTTCTCCAAACTTGGCAGGGGTGCATCTCTCAGGTGAACGAATGCCACGTTCAGGTTGACTCCTCGGGGCCCGGGGCAGCAGTCTTCGACACGATGAGGATTGAGCTGCTCGGTTATCCAGTGAGGATTGGAAGACGGCCCTGAACGGATTCGTTCAGAATGTCATGGGTGGATATTTGTCGAACATCAGGGTAGCCACGGCCCAGTATCACCTGTTCATGCTTAGGCCCGCGACACGGGCAAAAGATTTACCTGTCCATCTTAAGGCTTCGGTCGGGATTGCCACGTAGCTCTCCAGCAGCTTCTCCGCCAGTGCTCGATGGGCGTCTGAGCTTGCGACCGCGTAAGGGTTCTCGACCATTGAAGCGCGAATCGTTTTGAGATAGAGCTGGGACAATCTCGATACTGCGCATGATCGACCGTCGTATAATGGGAGCATCTTTTACGGATGAGCGTATCACTTGGGTTCAGAGTGTAGATCCAAAGATGCCACCGATGCTCTAATATCGAGAACTTCGGTTGTCTCTCGTGCAAAAGGCTCGCCAGCCAGACCCTGTAGCAGGAAGGCCCTCGAGGGCAAACAACTGAGGACTTGCCAAGGTGGGAAGCCTATCTTTGTCGGAGTATGTTGAGTGAATACTTCCATGGAGAAAGTAGTTCTTGCACGGCCTCAATGAAGATGGTTCTCGAGTCGTTGGTGTGCCTCTTGCAGTCGTCCTCCCACGGTTGAAGGGTCGCTGCAAGACCGAGCTGCATGTAGAGGGCGGCATCTGAGTCTGTCCAGGCTACACCGGTCTTGTGTGTACAGTCCTCTGGCATTCCAGTATTCTCCGGTGACAACCTGACCAGATCCCACTACAGAAACTTGCTGGTCGAAATGATCATGACTGGCAGTATATCCAGCCATTCTAAAATTCCACGAATCTTGAGAGGCGCTGAGCTCGATCGTAGATAGATGGTCACACGGGCTTGGAATAGCCATCTCTACCGTGTTGCCAAACCCAGCTCCCACCGCCGCAGTCAACAGTAAGCCTTCTACAGACCGCGATCACTGCAAGCGGCAGTGATGACGGTGGACATGCTTCGGGGAAAGTCAAAGCCACGGCAGTCCACGAAGTTTCTACCAAAGACTACAGCCCCCCGCGACTCTCCTCCGTCCAAGTCGGTAAAGGCTCGGGCACCCTCGGGCTTATGGCAGTAGCATGTCACGTTTCCGTTGGACTCTGATACCAGTCGCATTCTCAAACTGATAAAGGCGTTCGTTCGGCATCCCTCCGGTTTATCGAGTGCTTCATTGGATAAGTGTGATGCCTGTGGCCTGGGTGGACTTTGAAAGTCGTATGCGGAATGTATTGACGGTAGCTGGAGATGAATACCGCACCAAGAGAGACATTCACCCGCCAAGGTATGTAGCGGCAGGGGGTGCAGGAATAGCTCGATTGAAGGAGAAGACAGACATCGGTTGAGGCGTATCCCTGGAGGAGCATTGCATCGGAGCTGGATTCCGACGGGATAGGCATACGTGGTTCAGTGTTGCCCATCGACTCAATCGTGCTTGAACCACCCGCCACGCGCCAGGCGACTCTTCTGATCATTCTTGCAAAGTAGGTATCGAGCTTGATGGTTGTAATACTTTCTAAAAGTGGGCTCGGTGATCCGTCGCGCGTAGCAACCTGATTTTGGTTGTATGTGAAGCTGGCGACGCTGATTCTATCTTTGACACATTGTGTGAGGGTCGCAATGCTGCAGCGAGTTTCCTCCGTTGGGTAGGATGTCCTGGGTTGGCAGGAGTCTGACCCGCAGCAAGGAGACGGCTGATCACCCCCTTGTGAGACTAACCACTCGTAGTTCGCTTACAGCCGAACGAGAGCATCGTATTGAAATCGGAGTGTTCTCCAGGTCCGATTGGAAGAACTTCGAAGTTGCGCCCGAACGCGCGAGACGTCCGCAGGCGGTGGCGCACACACTGTGTCCATCGACCGGCGATTGTTGGGCGAAGTCGGAGTCTTGATTAGCCGTCTTCACCAAGGTCGTTGAGCACCCGCCATGATCAAGTGCGTGGGGCGGCCACGTCGCCATGATTGTGCGGTTCGAGCGCGCGTGTTGCAATGAGGTGTAAGACCGTACGGGGAAGATTCCATCGGCAGCAGAGGGCGACACGCTGACCGCGCTTCGTAGGGTTTTGCAGACCGGAGAACATTGAAAGTTGTAGAGCTTTGCGGCGTCAGATGGCGTGTTTTCGAGACAGCTGTGGTCATCAAAGACATCTCTGAACCGCCGCCCGTGTGACTCGTGCAGAAAGCCTCCCAATGCTGAGCAGGCACCAGAAGGGAGTCCTGGAGCAAGGACGGCAGAGACGTGTTCAGGTCCCTATTCGCAACGCATTTAGAAGTCCCAAGCTACACGGCACATTCTGCTGTGTGGTCAATCGCGTATGAGCCTGTAAAGAAGTGATAGACTCGACACAGGATAAATGTAGACAGTGAGGTGTTCAGGTCGCCAGTGGGAGATAGAAGTCTGGGCAGTCCGTGAGGGGAATGAGAAAGCGCGACCTGCGCATGCTAGGGGTGAGGCTGGGCCGCAAGGCTGCCATCACATTTTCGATCATCGAACATTTCTTCCCTCAACGTTCGGCGGACTTGATGATTGGCGGGAGCAACTAGGCGAAGCCGGAAAACTTTCTCTACCCTCCCTACGAAGTTCTCGGACCTGGAATATGGCTCTCCATCCCTACCCTGTACTCAGAGCGAGAATTTCGGTACCAAGAATCAAGCCTCATGTGATGTTCTGAGCACGGCCGCAGCACTCATGAGAACCTTGAAGACTACTCCAGATATGCGAGCATAGCTTCGATACCATCTCGGTAGGCTTCCGCGCTCTTCTCAACGAAGCGCACCTACAGCGTCTTTCCTTTCGAAGCCATCCACTACACCGCCAGGGTCAGAGCACGACTCCATCACCCATGAGAACCATGAAAACTATTCTAGACGTGTCAGCGTAGCTTGGATACCATCTCAGCTGGTTTCCGAGCCCCGGGCAACACAGCGCACCTACAGTGTCTTTCCGTTCAAAGTCATCCACTGCCGCGCTAGGCCCGAAGCACGACTGCAGCACCACGACGATCATGAAAACTATTACGACCTGATCACCTTCTCAGCAAGCTTACAGGCTGCTCACACCCTAGGTATTGGTTCCGTTTGAAACTACGTACCCAGCAGCTGAAGTCACATGACGGGGAGCGGGTTACATGTCCACGCTTTGAAGCACACCTGCAACGCCAGGAGCGACATGATAACTACTCCGACTAAATGAATCATTGTCATATATCCTAAATACCCATCTCGGCAAATTTCCACACTGCTCAACCGCTAAGATGCTGACTCGTGTTGTTCAAATCACAAACAAGGCTTCATCCGATCTGACAAGGGGTCCGGGCTTTTGAGTATTGCACGATTAGATTCATGCGTGGTAAGGTCTAGCACTACAAAAATGCCTTCTTGACTGATCTATGCGCCTCTCATTTCCAGCTATCGTTGTTCCTAGATAAACTATAGTACCTTGTGTTAAGCTACCAGGGCGGAGCCAGCTATTATTCATGCCTTGAGGATGTGAAGTCTTCCGGTAGGCGAGCTTAGGCCTAATGGCTTCTCTGTAGATTTGCGCGCTTCTCATTTACTCGGGTGATGTTCTCGTTCGAAGATACGTACTCAGCGTGGAAGTCACGCCACGGAGCCTCGCTTCCACATTCGCGGTAGACGCACGCTTACACCTACTACCCTACTCGATGGTACCCATCGATGGGAACCGAGATTTTTAGTACAATGGGTACCAAGATAAGTTTAAGCACTTATTTCGCTCAGTACCTATCGTATAATCTTCTAGTTTTTTCGATAATATTGTTTATTAGGGTCTATTTTACGGGTATATAGTCTTAGGTTTCGAAATATCCCTCTAGAATATCGAGATATTAAGCTA